>JAFIDM010012231.1:63044602-63055217 GCA_023159025.1 Thereuonema tuberculata | reverse complement strand
AGTTTGTCCTTGAGCTTTATTGATAAATATCGCATAAGAAGGTCTGATCGGAAATTGTTTTCTTGTGAAAGTGAATGGAAGTAGATTATCGCATGGTTCCATAGACATCCCATGGATGAAAACAAAATCTCCTTTGTGAGTTCTGTTATTATTTCGGTTTCTATGAGATCATTATCGAATGAACGCATTTACGTTGAGTTCCATTGCAGTATGCAAACTTGGGATTGATGTTTCGCAACGATATTTATTGGAGATCCAATCTTCAATGACAAACGATGTTCAGGAATACCGCTGAGATTCAATGCGTTCAGATACTCGGGCAGATAGAGATGTTCGTGTGGTGGATTATCAGAAGTGTCAATTTTATTCGCACTTGTAAGCTCTGTAGTCTCTCATTGTATTCTTAGACTTATCATTCGATTGATGTTATCGAAACTCTCGTTCATCTTGGTTGATGAGCCGCACATTTTTCGTGAGTTTTTTTTCTTTGATGTGATTCTAGCTTTATGAGTTACAAATAGTGTTTTTTCAGTAATCTACCTAATAGAAATAGTGCTTCTTTCTTTCTTGACTCTCCTTTTTTATTCCAACTAATACTTTTGAGAGGTTCTTGAGTTACAAATAATGATGGTTTTTGAGTTACAAAAAGTGGTTTTTCAGTATTCTACTTAATGGAAATACTGCTTCTTTATTTCTTGACTCTTTTTTTCATTCCAATTCACACTTTTCAGTGGTTTTCAAGTTACAAATAGTGATTTCTTAGTATTCTACATAATGAAGTACTGCTTCTTTCTTTTTTGACTTTGTTTTTTATTACAATTGTTACTTTTCAGTCAAAGTCAGTTCAGGTTTGACAGATAAGTCAAAAAAACAATATGATGAGAGTTATAGTTCTCATGGCCTACTGGCTAAGATGTCTGACTTTGGATCAGAAGGTTGCAGGTTCGATTCCTGTCGCGGATGTTTCATTGTAAAAACTTTTTCTATTTTTCATTCTCACAGAAAACTGCGCCGGACAGACACACAGACAGACAGAGAGACAGACAGAGAAATAAAAGATTTTAGTAATATAGATTGTATAATCTTTATAGGTTTTGTTGTTTATAAATTCATCTCATTGACCACGTTTAAATGTAAGCCAATACATATTTAAATTACAAATAATTGACCGATCTAAAATATTCACCTATTTAAAGAGAAATTCACATTTAACTTCAGCCTGAAGATCTCAATTCTTTTTGTTGCTTCAGATAAACTTTCTGGTTACTGTAGAATACATACTTGAGACCAGAAAAATCGCACAGTTGCATTTTTTTTTACTTTTTTTTTTTTTTCCTCGCAATTCGCTATTTTTTTAAAATCAAAATAATGTCAATTTAAAGATCATTACATCACCTATGCAGTGATACCACTTAAGTGTATGCTCTCCTTCAAAACCAAGACAATAACATCAATAGAACACGACCCCAATTTATAAAATCGATGAAAAATCGAATTTAGGCCGTAATTAAGGCTAGAGAAGCAAATACCGTTATTAATAAATATTGTTTTATAAATGTTTGTGTTGAATTTTGTTTTAATCACCATTTCCTAGGCTGCATGAAAACGAGGTATTCTGCTAGGCTAGGAGATTTCTCCAAAAAGCACTTTGCTGACACGCAATACACACTTGTGTATCATTGGATAGGTGATGAAACAAAAATTGCGAATCGCGAGGAAAATAAAACAAAAAGTAAAAAAATGCAATTGAGTTATTTTTCTGCTCTCAAGTGTAGATTCAAGAAACTTTGCCTAAATAAGTTAAAAAAGCATCTCAATGATTACCTTCAAACTTGAAGAATTTTTGTATTATTTTCGAACCATCATTAGGTTTTGATTCTTCAGGTTCCATTTTACGTCGCACTTTACAAGCATGTGTTTCCACTAACTGAATAAGGATTTAACGTTATAGTCATATCTTAAGGATCAGTTTCAAGGAAATACCAATCCTGAAGAAATTAAAGAAAATGTGCACACAGAATCGTCAAACAATTTAAAAATTATTTTAATTTTTTTCTTTTTTTTAAATGTTTAGATCCGGTTAGATTATGATAGTTCCAAGTTTAATTTATGAATAAAAATAAAATTGTGTATTATTATTTCTTCACTAATCCTATAAATTTCTTCTCTTATTGCTGCTGTAAATCCTATAAATTTATGTAATATGCATTATTTCTATTTAGTTCTGCAGCAGGTTGTATTCATTTTCTTATTACCATATAATATAGTCATCAACCTTTTATTTCGGAAGTCTCAAATCTTTTAGCTCAACCAAAATTATAATTCATACTGTTATTTTATAATTATATTACTATGAATATAGGCCTGATATTGTTTAGAATGATTATTTCATTGTTTTCATGATTATTTTTAAAGAAAATAACTACCTTAGAAACGTATTTGAAGGAAACTAAAAATTATCTTATCTTCATCTTCTTTTCATATTTCGAAATATACCGAATACTATTTCTAATTCTTCACTATAAAACCAATATTTTTTTTCTCTTTCAGTGCTAATTTTTTTTTTTTTTTTTGTCATTTTCCTCGTGTTAACTTCGATCTTCTTCCTTTATTTAATTTCAATTTAATATTGTGTTTATCACAGTTTTTATGAAAAAAGCAAATTGGTTCAACTAAGCCTTTTGTTTCAAAATAAATTTATCTTTAAAATGTAACAAGTATTAATATTAAGGTCTAAAATACATAAATTATAAAAGACAGAGGTATGTACATTACAAAATTCCTATATACAAGTATTCTTGAATTCTTATATTACTTTTGGTACAACAATTCATTACATCTTCAAAACACACAAATGACGCTAAAAATAATGTATTTTAACCAACGATTTAAATTTATTTCACCTAATTTTATTTACTTAATTTTGGATAAAATACTAAAACTTTAAAATGTTGAAATATGAAAAGCTGGTTTAAAAACTTCTGTAACATTAGTCTCAACTATAGTGACAGAGAAACGTAGTAAAAGCTTAAATTGATATATATATTATCAGCTTCAATGTCAAACTTTATAGGCCAAATTCACAGATCTTTTTCTATCACAGTTATTATGCTGTAAATCATAACTAAAACTTCACACTGGATATATCTGAAAAGGAACTTTCTTTCTTTACCATCTCTTTAATCATTTTTAGAACTTTCTTTTCTTGCTGTACCACTTTCTTCTTCTTGATTCATTGGTTTCATCTCTATATCTCTCCTATCAAATTCATCTGAAATTGAAAGTTAATTTTAATAATAAAAATCGCTGAAACAATGATTAAAGAATGAAATATTAACAATAGTATTTATTGGTTTTTCAGTTCTCGTCTATTAAATGAAAGCGTTTTATTCAAAAAAAATTAAAAATCCCATCTTCGATTTTAGATCACTGACTGCACAGCCAAAATTGAAATACTAGGAACTATTATGTATAGAAGAAAGTTAACCGATATGTATAAAGAATAAAATTTAAACAAATCAAACAAAATCTGCAACATAAATTTCAATACAGATTTTTTAGTACAGATACCATAATTCTAATTTTCGATGCAAAACTGATCTTCAAAACTAATCACATCGATTTTAATATAAACTTGGATATGATAAAATATTTTAACGTGTCGTACGATGAATTAAAAACTGCCAACTAATTCGACATCTGATAAGTTTTTATTATCAATTTTTTAAATAATTAGATGTCGAATTAGTTGGCAGTTTAATAAATTTGGATAATTTAGGATATTTATGATTTTGAATGTCTACGACTTTTTTATTTTGCTTACTAAGTCAATATTTTACTATATAATATTTCGAAAAACTATTCCTGTTAAATTATGAAAATAATTGAAATATGTGACCAGTTACATTTAATAATAATGTAAACATTATTAAATAAAAGCTGTAATGTGTAACTAATTTTGTTTATCTAAATAAATCAATTTATTAATTATTGATGTAAGAGATACTACTTTAAACACAATTCTATACAGTTTTGACTTTTTAAATTAAAATTACTTTTAAATAATTACTTTTAAACGATATATTAAATTCTAATCTTCTTCATACCAGTTTCAGCTTCTTTGTAATTCATTGTAAGACTGTCATCTCCTTTGCCTTCAATTCTCTCAAGACTTTGGGCTCTAGAAGTTAGGATTCCTGTTAGACTATTCTGATCTCCAGATCTAAAGAAAACATACGTAAATGGTACAACTAAATGTCTGTTATGGTGCTTTACTGCATAATACTGTAAAATTACCACAAACTAAGAAAATCTTACAGTAATAAATTTCCATATCAAGTAAATATCCTAATATGAAAGACAAGAAAGAATTTTTTCCTGAATGTTTAAGATTGAATTCTTTTTAACAAAAAAAGAACCGGAGTAAAAAAAAAAAAAAGAAAAACAGAAAATATAAGAATACTTCTTACGATTTTTTATTGCCACCGAAATTAGTTTCTTCTGCAGAATCCTTTTTTTCAACTATAATTGGCTCTTTCTCCCGATCTGTAATAAAAAGTAGAATGCAATATTAATTCACATATGTATTAACTAATTGGAAAATTTTTGGCCAGCCTCTGCCACTTATAAAGAATATCCCATTCTCACAAGACTAAAATTTCAAGTTTTGAACAGTTGAAATTTATGATGCCAGAAAAAAAAAAGTGTTTTTACTATCCTCTTTTATTTATCTAATAATTTATTTAAATAGATTAAAAACGGAAAACTTTACGTAATATTAATAAAAATCGAAATACTTTTATGAAAAGTTGTTGAAAGACATTTTATAGGTGGTTATTAACAATTACAAATCTACAACAACTTTGCAAATAACGATTCGGATGAATGAGTCTTTTTTCCCCAACTTTAGAAGTTAGGTTTATACAAGGCTGAACTATAGTGATTCCTTCTATCCAAAGTGTTTCAGATAGCTGTAATCAAGAAACTAGTCACACATCCAAAACAGTTAGTATTAACTATAATGAAAGCAATATCATCGTTTCAGTAAAATTCGTTTAATTATCCGACCAAATAATAATTATTTCTGGCGCTCGATAAAAGTGAGCAAGCATCTATAGAATGTATAGTACACAAAATCATATTTTTTTAAAGTTCATTTCCATAACTTTTTAATCTAAATAACATACTATTCCCTCAACATGAAATATAGTTAAAAAGTTTCTCAAAATAAATTTAAACTGAAAATTTTAAATATCATTTGCTGCAATCAATAACTTTTCCAATGAGAGGGGAAAAGAAAAACCTTATTCAGAGCTATTTAAGGTCTACTAGTACTTTTGGATTATCTTTTATCATTTAAAAATAATCTGTGTTATTTGATAAGAAAAAAAGTAGTTCTTAACCTTTCTTAAATCACAAACGTCTATCCGTGAAATAAAAAAAAAAAAAAAAAGACTTTCACCAAATCTTAATAGTCCAAAAAAAGATTAATATGTAGGTTCTCGTTAACAATTTTATCCGCTGGAAATATAAGGTGTTGTCGTAATGGAGACTAAAGGTAAGTAAAATGGGATACTTCAGAAAGCATTGCAAAATGTAAAAGAAAAAATGCTTTGTCTTAACATCTGTTACTAAGTCTTTTAAATATGATTGATAATAAGAAAAATGTGAAATTATGAAATAATGTGAAATCAAACATTTTTTTGCTTACCTTTCAAATCCATTTCGGCATCGACCAATGATGAATAACGGGTAAACAGGGTAGGTGACATTTTTTCTATTAAACTTACTACGTTCTTCGGGAGATTGATAAAAATTAATGGTTGTTTCCTTTTATGAAAATCATTGCATATTTCTGCAATACACTAAATAAAATAAGATTAAAATTACTTAATTATCATTCCTTAATATTACTTACTAATTTAGAATTCTTACGAGTGATGATATGACTGACTGAAATTTCATTATTCCCATCATATATTAGGTCTCCTATTTTTTTTTCATTTTATCTCCTGGTAATGTTAATTCTCTATATTAAGCTAAACAACAGAAAACGGCTTAATGTAAAATTATATATTTAAATTAAGTACGACAATAAAAAAAATAGAGAAATTTTTCCTAAAAAATTTTAAATGATTTCATCTTAATAAAATATGCAATGAATTGAATATTTCTTTAATAACTTCTTCAAAAACTCCAACCTTACAACGACTGACGATATTTCGTAGGCCTCACCGGCCCACTTTATCAAGACTTAAACCTTATAGGAAGAGAGAATATCTCCCTCCTTCCCAACACCAACATCATAAAATAATAAAATGTTAAAATACAATCAAGAATTCTAAAACGTGAAATAATAAACAAAAACGTGAAATATAATAACGTTCACATATCATGTCCAAATCATTGTCCTAATAATTGTCTTTTATCCTTTGTTCAAATAAAATAAATTTTTAAATGTTCAATCTTAAATCGTAGTCTTCTTTTAAATAAATGTCCAATCTTAATCTTCATTTAAATATTAAAGATATTATTGCAAATTAAAATCGTTGTCTTTTAAAATATTATCTCCAATCGTAAACTTTCTTCAAAAAATAAACGTCCAATCATAAAGCTGTCTTCTCTTCTATTTTCCGTCCTCAATCTTTTACAGTCTTTTCTTCTATTATCTGTCCTCAAACTTTTACAAATATGCATCCCTAAATTAATTTAGAAATTCCTTCCAAAATTCCTGACCGCATACAACTCTTCATCTTAGGTTTGTAAAAGATTGAGGATGGAAAATAGAAGATAGCTTTACTTGAATATTCAAGGAAATGAAACTTAATATAATTAATGACAACAAATGAAGCATTGTATATTCGATTATAGTCCGACCACGATAACGTGACAATCGGAAGGAACCCCACGTGACTATGACCTATCTGTTTTTCAGCCAATCACAAACAAGCGCGTCTCAAAGCACAGGTCTTTTAAAATTTCCCTTAAAATGTCGCCCCAGAGTATTTACAGAGCAGTGCTCCAAAAATTATTTAACAGGTTGAAATTATTTCCGAAAGGAATTGGAAAATCGAGGACTAAAATTAAAATTAATTTTTCTTTTTGTTTGCGACGTGATATTCTTCGGTACCTCTGAGAGAGGCTAGTGCTGATGTTATGGGACTAATGCTAACGCTGAATTGTAACATTATCGTGCTCGGACAATAGATGATTTAATCCATAAGATTTCGGCCTAAGCAAAAATCAAGGAGTTTTCATGTTTTCAAGAAGTTCTTTCTAAAATATACACTACCCTACACTAATGGATCGGACAGTACTCATTATTGGAAACACTGAAAGGGTATCCGATTTAATAGCAGGATGGGCCCCACGTACTGCAATTACATTAGCCACCCTGCGAGTCATGCTTTCCACAAGATTTTGATACAGATTTATGGGTATTTTTGTCCATTCCTGCTTTAAGAACATGGCCAGTGCAGCTATAAATGTCGGACTTGGTTCCCTGGCCCTCAATCGACACACTAACTCGTCCCATAAATGTTTGATGGTGTTTAGATCGGGACTCTGAGCAGGCCATGGAAGCCGCTTTACAGCCATCTCTGTATACTACTGCTGGACAGAGGCTGAAACAAGGCATGGAGCGTTGTCATCCTGAAAGTAACTATCGTCATTTCCAAGCATTTGCCAGAGAGTAGGAACAACCCAATTATCCAAAATGTCTTTGTAGCCTTCGGAGTTCAAGATTCCCGCAATAACATGCAATGATCCCAGGCCATACCATGAGAAACACTCTCGCAACATGATTTCCCACCACCGAATTTCACAGTTGGCGTTCCACTAGGCGTATGCACTAGGGTTAAAAGACGTTCGCCTGGCGTTCACCACACCCAATCACATCCATCCGACTGAAGTTGCTACAGTCTACAGTCCAGTTGCGACGTTGCAAACACCACTCGAGTCTGGTGGTTCTGTTGAATAGTGAGATGTGTGGCTTGTGTGCGGCATTACATCCGTGGATTTTCAGGACTTTTAATTCCTTCCGCAACGTATTGTGATGAACCGTAACCCCTGATGTCTGTTGAAACTCACTGTTTATGTTTCGAAGGGTTTTTTGCGCATGTGCTTTGACGATCTCCATTTTATGTAGGGTAGTGTATGTTTTACTGTAGGGTAGTATATCTAAATAGATCGTAATAGCTTAAAACAAATTAAATTTAATAAATGAACAACAAAACATGAATTTAAATGAAAATGGGGAAAAGCAGAGATTAAAAATGTACTGTAAATCTTATAATATGAGCTAGTAGTTATGAATAGTAAATTAATAGGTTCAGTATGTTTTCTTATGTGTGGAACTGACAATTATGTACAACAATTATAATCAAACGGCCGTCTCAAACTATCACCAATAATAGCTCAGAAGCTAAATCTTTTGATTTTCTTCTATGCCTTGATGACTTATTCTTTTAAGATTAGAATGCAGATTATTAAATATGAAGTAAGAAAAAGTGGAAAAACGGCAACGGTTAATACACTGTAACGACAAATGAAGCTCCCCAACGATTTATAACTGATCAAACTCAAATAATTGAAAATATCTACAATGACTTCAAAATTTTCAAAATAAAAACTCTGTTCACATTTATTCATACATATCCACCCACACATACACACACATATATATAAAATTACCTTTGCTACAGTAAAATCCATTTTAGTTAAGTATAGTCCATCAAATATTACAGGAATACTATGATCACCTACAAACCAAAGGAATTTTCAATTAATTTAATCTTTGAATTAGCATCTACTTTCTTAAAAATTCTTTCAAATTTCAAAACATTTTATATTTTATTGCGTGATAACTTAACATTAAAATCACATTTTAGATTTCTAATTAATTCTGTTGTGATCTAAATGAGCTGGATATACAATGACATTGAGGTAGTTGTTCACATTCATGTAGACATAGTAGGGAAAAAGTTAGAAAAGGAAAGTTTCTGATGAATGAATAGTTAGATTAATGGATAGAATGTGGATAGCTTTTTTAAAGATTTAAGATAAAGGGACTGTCAAAAGGGCAAAATACTATTGAAGCTATTAAACCAGCTAATAAGACCTATAAACTTTTGATGAATATATTTCTGTGTAACGAAAAAGATCTATAAAAATTTATGTTTCAAACCACACAGTATAAAACCTACTAAGCAATTTCTCTTTGCTAAATATTTGTGGGATTTTATGACAGCATCTAATTTAAGAATGATTTCAAATTTGGCAAAACTCATTCATATCCTGATGAAAAAAAAAGTAAATAACTAATCATTAAGAACAATTAAGTCATTACGAAGATAAATGCCTACACTTATTTTAACTTAGATAAATATATACTTATGTTGATACTTTTCTTAACTGCATAGCTGTCGAAACGTAAGCAGTAGGTATCTTTTTTTGTGTCTTTGTTTTTTTTTTGTCTGAAATCCTCTCAATCCTTAAATAGACGTTTTCAGATTTTCAGGAAATAAGTACTGCACTATTTAGAGATTATATATTCGTTAAATTTAAAATTAATATGTGGTACTCAATAATTATACAAAAGCCACTATGATGAGGATCTACGGGCATATGGGATAAAAGTTAACAAATTATGCATCACCTAATTTATTCGTATCTCTGGTGTCTGATCTTCATTGCAGTATTTGCTAACATATAGATAGACTGTTTACTTTTTTGTTTCATGAAAACCACTAGTGTGGTTCGGATAGGTTTACAGAAAGTGCAAATTTTCTCCGTTGTAACCCACGTTATTGTCTTTAAGTTGTGTAGCATATTTTGAATGGTTAAATTTAGAAAATGAAGTGCGCATAAGGTGTGTTACCACAATCATAGAAAAACATACCTAAATAGTACAAAATACTTCTCAGTTTTATATTTTGTATTTTGTTTTGTTTCTTTCTTTTTACAACACCGTTAGCCAACAAAATGTCTTCTTTCAGATCTTCCAAAAATTCAACTTTCATGTTATTCGAAGCATGTTAAATGCGACAGGAATCTTTAATTTTCGAACATCTTACATTTGTTGATTGAGATTTTCTAATTAGTAGAAATTAGGAATCACTAGAACTAGTTATTCTTGTTTTTAAGCTTAGTAAGCAAATTTCTCATTAATTAATAAAAAAATGCAATTTACATAACATGCTCATAAACACCATACTTTTCACCTAATATAATTTGTTCGTTCGTTTGATTAAGTCGTTCATTTACTGAGTTACTGCCAAAATTAATCATTTATTTTTAAAAGATATTTTGGGCGAATCGAACAACTGAATCGTGAGGGATAATCGCCATAAATACTACATTGTAAATATTGGGTTGGCCAAAATCTTCGTTCGGTTTTTTTTTACGTAAGTTGACTCCAGTAGCGCTTAGATGTCTTTAAAGTCATTCGACACCATTTTGTTAGATTGTATTGTGACTGCTGTCATATCAGCGTGCATTTAAAACAAAAACTTATCAAAATTGATGAATTTTGTTTTGCCAATTTAATATTGAAGATGGAAGACAATAAGCACTGAAGACCGCATTTTTCTTTGATGACCAGGCAAAAACTATTACA
>JAFIDM010012231.1:63025890-63044592 GCA_023159025.1 Thereuonema tuberculata | reverse complement strand
TTTTATTTATACTGAAAACCGAACGAACTTTCTGACCTTCCCAATAATTTTCCATTAAGATTAAAAATGAGAAATAACAGAAATCCCGAAGGATTAAAGGACGAAACAGATTTGTTTTGGCTTGAAACAGTAGCAGTAATTGATTCGTAATAATAAAAAAGATGTTTGCTACTTTTACAATTTTAAAGATTGAAACTCTTCTGGAAAGTGAAAATGAATGAAGTTTCAGGTCAATGGATATTGTGAGATATGTGCTCTTTCAAGGAGAAAGAAAAGGATCTGGAAAAATTGTATATAAGAATATATGAATTTGTTTCCATAAAATATTTGTTTCCAAAAATAATAATTGTTTCGTTATCATCGGAATATCTTTAAATTAGCTAACTCCGATTGAGATGCGGTTGTTACAAATGATTCAGAAATGTTATAAAAGCTCAGAATCTTGGAAAGAATGGATTTTTACAGTTTTTGAAGCAATTTCAAAATGTACTAGAAAATGCTAAACAGATATTAAAATTACTTGCCTAATTATAGCATTGTTAATATTCACGTATTTACATTTTACTCCTTTTAAAATTTCGTAATACTGAATCTTAAATTACATATAAAAAAACAACACTTACCTTTTAGTGATTTTAAAAGATGACTTCTCAAGTGATCAACGGAAGGAAAAGTTAATAAACTGATAGGTTGAATGAAAATATAATCTATATTATCTATCGTCTGTAAATAAACAAATAATCTTATTTTATAAGATTCACCAACAAATCAATAATGTATTTAACATGATGCTTTTTTTTTCCAGAATGTGTTTCATTTCCAATTGCATCTACTAATTTCCTACAGATTTCGATATAGTTTTATTAGATGTATAATTTAAGTTTACTGAAATATTGAAATTGCAAATTTTTCATTCATTCTTATATCTTTTTCATTTTATTTAAATTCACATGACGTAATATTATGATTTGAAAAAACACATTAAATTCATTTAAAACTTATATTATCGTGGTATATTTAAGATTATTTTGAAAGTATTTTTATTGGTTTTTTTTTCTATAATGGACCTAAGAAAAGTTTCTTACCTTATTTATGATAAGGATTCTTGGTCTTGAGACAGTGTAGATTAAAACCAACAAGGAAAAGCCAATTCCTACAAGAATTCCCCACTAAAAATTGAAGCAAAATATTAAAATCCATACAATCACTATTTATTCTTATACGATTAATAATTGTTATAATTTATTTAAAATAATTTAATTGTCATTTAATATATGTGGGCCCGGTAGCCGAGTGGGTAAGGGCGCTTGGCTGCGGGTTGGAGGTAGCGGGTTCGATTCCCGGCCTCGGCGGAGGATGGGAATTTTTCCACGCTTCTTTCTCCTCCAAACGGGCCCTAGGGTCTACCCAGCCCTCTATAGAATGGGTACCGGGTTTCTTTCCCGGGAGTTAAAGGCCGGCGAGCGACGGGCCGACCCTCCGTCCTCAACTTTGTCCCGTAGGTTCTGAACACTGGAGTTTTCCAGTTGCATTGCGCGGTCCTCTGGGCCTGATCGCAACTTTAACATTTAATATATAATTAATTAATAATAAAGTTAAAATAATAATGTTAAAATAATAAAGCAATTAAGAAAATGGTGTTTAGAGCAAACAAAAACTTTAAAACATAAAAACACAATTTATTGCCTTGCAACTTCAAAACTGAAATAACGTGGTCCAAATATTTATGGTTCTTTCCTTTTCAATTCTTTTGCAGAATTTAAAAATTTCACTCGGCATGAAGGTTTTGTTTTTGTTCGGTTGATTTTCTAAACATAAGACCTGAGCATGAATTTGTAAAAAAATATTCCATAATTGTTTCATAACAAAATCTACATTATGAAGCTAATTTGTTTGGACATCACTTGGTCGTATAGTCAATATATTCAAGTCAATTAAAGTTTCAGAATAGTGGAAGTACTAATATCAGACAATCTGAAGAAATTTAAATAATAATCGGACAAAATAACACTAACAAATATCAAAATATAAATTTGATACCCATCACTAAATACCTTTCTACAAAAAATAAAAGAGGGGAGGAGGGAAATATTAAAAGAAAACTTTCAGGTTTCCCAATATACTAGTTTTTAAAAGAAAAACAAATGAAAATTATTCCAAACTGAATCATATATATATATATATATATATATATATATATACACACACACACATATATATCTACAGGGGGACTGTAATTCTACTGATACTACTCAAAGCTATTTGCAGATCGATGGAACAACCGGAATGCCACCAAATTTGGTGGGGTAGTAATGAAGTATTCCGCAAAGATAGATTCCGCAAAAAAAAGTAGTTCCTAAAATCGCCTATAGGGGAAGCATGGCACTTTGATTGACTATGTACTCGACAATTTGTATTCAGCCGCTCATGAAACAAGTAAAAGCTGTTTATGAAAATTCTCGGCTATGTAGGCTACAACAGCGCCACTAATTCGGGCTATAAAGGGATGGGAAAACTTCAAAAACATTCAGATTACCAGTTCTCTACAATATGAGTTTTATGGTATCTCGCGTCCGTTATTTTATCTTCACCAGTCCAGCGCAGCAGTCATTCTTCGTGAGTTTAGAATCCGTCGTAACCAATGTAAAAGTCCTCTGTCAGTTAATGCATTGAAATCGATGATTTCAATGGTTGGAAATGTCAGAACAGTTAGTTACAGACGTTGCAACTGAAATCGTCGACTGCACAGACTGCGACTGGATTTGACATATGCTACGGAATGGAAGGTCTTGCGGAAAGTTATTCACTTCAATCCATACAAGATCAGCTGCGTACAGCAACTCCAACACAACGGTTGTGTAGGCAACTGGCGTTGGCTCTCACGTTTCTTAACATAATGGAAGACGACGATTCTTGGTCTTGGAGAATTCTGTGGGAAGATGAGGCCCATTTTTATTTGGACATTCGAACCACCCTCAGTGTTTCAGGGAATTCCATTACATTCACTGTTTGGTGTGGCTTCACAGCAGATTTCATCGTAGGACCATTCTTTTTTGAATGGTCACCAACAAGACCAGTAATCTGTTCCATTATCGCAAAGGAATATCGCAATATGCTGAACATTTTGGTCATTCCACAACTTCAGCAAAGACAATATTTGAACGAGATAATTTTTATGCAAAATTGAGCACCACCACACATTGTCGATCTATAAAGCGGATTCTACATCATCACTTCATAGACAAGTCAGCAGTCGATAGGTTGCATGGCCGCCTCGCTTCCGGGTTTCATTCCAAGAGATTTTTGGTTATGGAGTTACTTGAAGTCCAAGGTTGCTGCATGAAAGGTGATGTTTCAGCTCAGCTTCGTCTTAGGCACTGTGCAATATAAAAAATGAGTCCATTACAACTCTTTTTTACATTGCGCAGTGCCAATTTCCCCCATCAGCGACTTTTAGAACTCGTTTTTTTTTTCCGCGAAATCCTTTTTCCCTTGTCTTTATTAGTCTCCCCACCATATTTGGTACCTTTCCGGTTTTTCCATCAAGCTATAGATGGTTTTGAGTATAGTTAGTTTAATTATGGCAACCTTGTATATCCCTACCCTTCGCAAGCATCGTGAAAGATGTAGAAGAAAGTTTTATAATTAGAAATATGCAATTTCGTTCAAATTATAAAATTATAAAAATATGGCTTAAAAATTGAAATTTATAGGAGAGTCCATTCCTGCTTTTCTGCTATGTGGAAAGAAGTTAAGTAACTCGAGTCAACGTTGTCGTTCAAGCTTCGTAATTAATCGAAGCTATTTGTTTTGAAACTAAACCCATTAGTATATCTAGGTTATTAACGCAAGTTTTCTATTAAGTTTATTACGGCAAAAAATATCCAATTTTTCGAAGCTTTTCGTTATCGTTATGGTTAATACTACTATTAACACCATAATAACGATATTCAAAAACTTCAAAAAAAATGCATATTGTAACAGATGGATTATACTGAGTTTGAGGTCGATTTTGCTATGATACAACTGCAACAATTTTGATTAGTTTGATACAATCAAACACTCATTTAAGGAATTACTGAGCGTCCACTATAAATAAATAAAATTCTAATTTTATAGTGAACGCTCATCTGTAGATTTAGAAAAGCAGGTTCATCATTGAATATTTACCCTTATTAAACTTATTACAAAAAGTTCTGGAATATTTTCAATTATTTCGTAAAAGTGCAATTCTCGATATCGTACTACTGGAGGCAAATAACTCGAAAAATATCTCCAAGATAAAAAATATTTCAGTTAAATAGCAAAATTTCTTTCTATCTTACCAATTTTAAATATTTTTTGAAGTGTAATTATTCTCGAATAAATCAATTATAACTGTTCTATTGCTTGTTACAAAACTTTACTGAAAACATTTTATCCAAGGGCAAATAACTATGATTTTGTAGTTTTCATAAGCGTTTGATCTATTAATTCTATTATATCTTGTAAGATTTTGTAAATATTGGAAATTTATTATTGATTACTAATATATTTAATTTGTGATTAGAAAAGCATCGTAGTAGTTCTTGTGATCAATATCATTCAGTTAATTCAGTATAAAACAATCAATCCAAAAAACTCACATTATTCTCAGGAATAGATACTGAGATGGTTTCCATTTGCCTTCCTCACGAAGCCATTATGGAATAACTTCAGACCTGATGAGAAATACGAAGAAGCAGGCAAAGGAAAGGAAATAAACATCCATACCGATACCCGGATTTTAGCCCAGGTTCCGACACCCTCGGGGAAGGTCATCGCCTTAGTCACAAGGCTATGCCGGAAGCGACGACACATCAAATACAGAAGCGGAGTGTACGCTTCGCAATAATTTATTTTTAACATAAAATACAGTGTTCTCAATAGGCTATTTGTCATTTTTTTTTTATCTCACAAGCAGATGGCTACATAATTATCAAAGGAACTATAGTGATTTAACTTTTGAATTAAATTTTTTAATTAAAAAGCAGATGAATCAACAACATGATTGAAGCTACAAAAACTACTGATTTTAAAATTGTCTTGTTGAATTTATTTTCAATTTTGATCATTTATTTCTTAGGTATTCTTCCTCGATTTATTAATAAAGCGTTTCTATTCATATTCTTCGAAGCAAATAAATGAAAAAAATCTTACCTCTGCCCCAAGAAAAATACAACTGAAAAAAGTAATCAGCAGCACAATTAAATCAATTTCTGAAACAGAAAGAAAAACAAAAGATCTTAAAATCTGCTATGAAAACTTTCATTGCTAAAGTATTTATTATCAAATACCAAAAGGCTAATCTTGATGAGTAAAATTCTTTTGGCTATTTTTTCTTCAACATTACGAGACATTCAATACAGTGTTTTGAAAATGTATTGAATTAACTGAGCTTTCCACAATAAAAGAATATTATGAGGAATGGAATAAGGTTTAGATTAATTGATCATCTGAAAAGACAACTTTCCTGAAATTTCAGATATAATAAATGCATTCTTTATTATTGTGTAATTTATTTTAATTATTTCCCTCAACTGACAAATGAATAGCATTCGTGGAAATTATAAAACTTACTGACAATGTCGTAACTTCAAGTTGTGCTTAAGATTTTCATCTGCAAGAACAGAACATTGGAAGCATTTTCAAGTGGTAGTCAAAGTATGAAGATCGAAAACCTTATTGCCGAAGATGCTATCTGATAAAATCTGCAATAGCATAGTTAGTACTTTAATCCACTTCACTAATGCTGAAACGAAAAGTCTTCGCTTACATCCTCCAAACCTGATCTGCACTACCGTTTGTCTGCATTTTATCTAGCATACATCAGTCATACAACATTGTAGGATAGGTAGAGTACTACAGCTTAATCTAATTTTATGTTCACTTACCAACAGATTAGCATTCAAATTTGTAGTGCTCTGTTGTTAGTGATTGCTTCAACAGGCAAGTTTCCTGATAATCTTAATTAAGTGATTTTCTGTGTAATAACTGACAATATAGTCTCCCTAAATTTCCTGCTATTGCTTTATAAGATCACCTGTAAGCCATAATTTAAAAACTCATTATTTCGCGAAGTTGAATTTCGAATTATTATTCATTATCTACTACTCACTATCTAGTTGTAAATAATTAAATAATTAAACCTAATAATTACATATAAAATCAAAGCTTCTATGCATGATCTGTGAAAATAGAAAAGATAGAGTAAAATCTGCTTCTTTTTTAAAAAAAAAAATTTGGAAATACCAAAGAGTGGTTCTTCTATAATCTGCCATTCAATAATCTTATCTTGTAAGAATAAAATTAAAGCT
Source organism: Thereuonema tuberculata (assembly GCA_023159025.1). Lineage (NCBI taxonomy): Eukaryota > Metazoa > Arthropoda > Chilopoda > Scutigeromorpha > Scutigeridae > Thereuonema > Thereuonema tuberculata. The sequence continues at coordinate 63,038,257 of JAFIDM010012231.1, read as the reverse complement.
TATTTACATAAAAATAAAACTTACAGTTATGTTTACACATAAGCTTTTTACTTACTTTTTGTGGCCCAAAGATGAGGAATGATTTTCAATTCTACTACGAAGATGATAGCCGCAATAATAACAGCTGATAAACTTGCTTTCGGAATAAATTGGAATGACGTTGACAAGAAACTCAATGCTAATATTACCACGATACCTAAAAATAAATATATAAGAATGCTAAGGGTAAGTACCGGTATCTAAAAAAATTTGTTTTCATTAATTCAAGATTCATAGAAAAATCGTCTATTATTCCAATAGAAGGTAAAACATCCTCACAACAGATAACGAGTGACCTAAAAAGTTGTGGGATGTAAGACCCTCAGAGTTTTATGACCAATGAATGTTGGGATCGGGTAGTCAGTCCTCCACCCATAATTCCTCAACCCCTGGAAAGAAATCCGATCTCCATTTATCAAGGGCTGAATATAGTTTAAGTTCTGTCTGGAGGATATATATATATATATATTATATATATATATATATATAAAAAAAAAAAAAAACCACGGGAAAAGATCTACTAACCTGAAATCGAAACAAACTCATCCAGTCCGCAAAAAAAACGATCACGTGAGAAACCGGCACACTTGTTATTCTAATAGGCTTAGTAATTATGTATCAGAAACAAAATATCACAAAATAAGTCTTAATCCACTGAAAACAGAAATTCCTGAAAATGCGATTCTCCTTAAAGCAAAACTATTCTATAGTGGATTTTTAATGTAATGAAAATACCCACCAAGGTAGGTCAATCCGGAGATTGGTTCAAATCGACGGAACCCTAGTAACCCAGGAAGGGTGACCCCTAGGAGAAGCCGTAGCTATACAAGGAACAGATACTGGAGTGGTTTCCCGTTGCCTTCTCCAGGACGCCATTACGGAACTTTCTCTTCAGACCGAAGAGAAAGTGAAGAGGCTGACAACACAGGAAAGGAAATTGAAACATCCATGCTCTCAACCGGGATTTGAACCCGGGTACCGGCACACTGGCCTCACGGCAGACCAATGCCTGAGACCGCACGACAACGCCGGCACGGCTCATGAAAATAAATAATCATAAATAGGACATAATCGGTGATAAAACATTACGATGAATTTTATCTATTAGGCTATAATGTATTTTCTAGGATATGTGCGTTCTAACTTTACTGTTTAGTCCTTCATAAATATTATTAATTCTTGGGAAACAATATCATGCATTCAAGACTAAGTTTACGGGTACAAAACCATAATCAGCCCATTAGTGTACGAATATGCTTCTACAAGTACATGCGATTTTCCCCCCTATGAATTTTTAAACTTAACTATACATAAATTGGAGAATTTTGTTTTTAATTCTTGCTTTATGTACAAGTTTTAGATTGAACCCTTCAAATTTCAAAGAAGCGGAGAGATCCGGCCTGTCTATGCATTTTTAAGAGAATATTTTTATTTTTCATTCAATCCTGTATTTTTGTGTTATATGCAAATTCTTATTAGAGTTGATAATTTGGAGGCAGCGAAATTTAACTTAAAACCTTTAACTTGTGACAAGACAGAAACAATTCCAATCAATGTAGAAATCAGTAAATGTTTTTTAAGAAAAATGTTTGAGGATATTATTGAGAGTAGGGACCCTGGGTTAGCTGTTATGAGTTTCTATTTATAGTTTCTATGCATTTTCTTTAGGTTTAGTTCTTGTGATGTCATTTTTGTTTTGCATAATTAGTAAAATTAGCATAACTGAAATAATGGAAATGAAATAACCATTAATTGTAATTTACAATTTAACTTCTCTTAAAATTTCCTCTGTAAGGATAATCTGTTCTTTAAATGAAATGCGTACTGCGAATATTTTCCTTTTTTTAAAAAAAAATTAAATTATATAGATATTCTGGATATTGAAAATTCTTTCATTTTTCTGGCTATTCTTTCATTTTTCTCGATGTTGCAGATCATCCAATAATTATAAAAAAAATATGACAAAAGATAATTCCACGCATATCCTAAGCAACAATGTCATTTTCACTTTATTAATAAATTATTTCAAAAAATTGATTAATAGTTTTATTTAATACTGTAGATCTCCATTATTTCAGACATCAATTCATAATAGAAATGAACAACTCCTGCTTTTCATTTTTCATTTTCTGTCATGTTTTTATAAAAATTTCAATCAGAATAATAAATGAAATTTCTTACCTGTAAAAACACCACTTACTGGTGTCTTAACTCCACAGCTGTTGTTTACAGCTGCTCTAAAAAATCCAAACACAAATAATAAAAATTATTCAAATGAAAAATGTTATATCTGTATTTAAATAACTGAAAACTATGGCCATCAAACTTTTAGTCTTAAGGTGGTCAATAATTTAATTTGTATACGTCAACTTAATCCTTACGACTGTGATATTATCCGATTGTAGTTAATTTTTTTTTATATAAAGTGTAGCAGTCAAAGATTATCTGTTGTTGCATACCATGAAGTACATTAAATGCGAATAAGGAACATCAAAAATGTGACAGCATTAAGTTTTTTTTTGGTTTGGAAAGGTTGAATTAATTTAAGCCAATTAATAGGTATTTTTTTTCTTTTTTTGAATATAGAGCTGATGTTTAAATACGTACATTTATCATTACTATAATTATTAGTAGTAGTAGACAGTTTTAACATAATCTTATGTATTTGAAAGATGTCAATGTTGACATACATTGGTTTCTTCATTTGACCAATAACTTGTTACCAATTTTATTACGTACACCCAACCCCCTGCTACAGCGCATTCTGCTATAGCGTTTTATTACTATCGCGCATACTTAAAATGCTGCCCAAATACCTTTATCGCGCCCTGGTTGGTCGGAAAATTCAAATATTGCGGGCTCCGCGATTAAAAAGAGTTAAAAATAGAGTAAATTAGGAGTAAAATTTGACCTCGAGGCTCCAATAAGAATATTATTACCGTAAGTTCTTCAGTTCGTGTTTTCTGCTATAGCGCGGCCCCAATTGGGAGCGACAGCAGAGGGTTAGGTGGTACTGCTTTTAATCAAATACAATTAAAAGAAATAAATTTTCTGGATACCTACTACTAGTTATTTCGAATTGTAATATAATATTTTGAGGGAATGGAATTACCTTTGGTTTCTAACTAGATAATATAAATTAGCAGAAAGTAGGCTATGTAATTGTTACATCGTAATTTAAATACGCATAATATTTAAGAAATTGTAATTTAGTGAAGCAATATAAATTACTAACCTGGAAAAGGCGCCTGTTACAGGAAAAGAGCTTATGAAAGATCCTGCTATATTGCAAACTCCTACAAAACAAAAAAATAATATTTACTAATTAATTATATATTTTATTCGTTTATGTATAATGAAAATTGTTGGATATGAGGACGTGTTCGAAAAATTTAGCGTAATTCCCAATATGCTACAAACTTGAAATTTGGCATGTGGATAGGTTCCGTAGTGTAGACAATGTAAAAAGTATAAAAATAAACGATTTTTTTTTTTGGGGGGGGGGGGAAACTAATGAAACTGACATCTCAAGAATCTAATAATATATTAAGAAGCAATAAATAAGTCAAATTAGATCTTATTGATCAAGACATATCTTATTGATCAAGATACATCTTAATGAAAGATGTCGAAAGCATAGGTAAAGTTAACTCATCTAAATATTAGAAAGGGAGTTTTTATAGGTTTGTAGACATTCTAATTTGCTCTATGTAACAATAGTAATAAATGACCATTAAGTATGTGGCTGCCCCTGGAAACGAGTGTCAGGAAACCCGCAATACAACTGAGTTAAGCGGTCTGCGATGCTTTTTGCTGCTTAGCAGAAAATGTTAGGTGTCCTTGGCTTATCTGTGTTTCAATATTTCGTGAGAATTTAACATTAATTTGTAGTTAGAATATAAAATTAATTGTTAATGATCACATGATGTTTTACCAACTGAGGAAGTTTTCAAATGAGGGGTGTGGAGAAAGCCACAACGGGCTGGTAAGTCGTGTATTCTCCGATCTCAATATTAATCTGTAAATAAATAGTGAAATATACAAGGCTTCCGGAAGGTAGCTGGCTAGTCCTTTATAAATCACGTTTGTATCTTACGAAGCTTTTTGGAATTACACAATATAAAGGCTAAAGAGCTCGAAAATTATGAATAGTATAATTAAGAGAAAAATAATTATTGTCACTTATTGTAGATTAATTATCTCTTAAATGTAATCCATATCAAAATAATTTAATGTACTATTTTATAATTGTTGTTTCAACCTGGTAAAATATATAGGAAAACTAATAAAACTGACATCTGAAGACTAATAATATATTAATAAGCAATAAAAAAGTCAAATTAGATCTTATTGATCAAGACATATCTTACTGATCAAGATACATCTTATTGAAAGATGTCGAAAGCATAGATAAAGTTAACTCATCTAAATACTAGAAAGGGAGTATTTCTAGGTTGTAGACATTCTAATTTGTTCTATGTAACAGTGTGAATGAATTAAAACGAAATGAATGTGCAAATGAGATTTTATTTTCCTTTTATTTTTCATTTGAGTTTTTTTCTGGAATTTTAAGATAATTCCAGATTATTAAGGTTTTAAGATCACAAATAATAACAGCCATGGCTCTTGTAATTATGAACAATCAGAGAATATGTTAAAACGAAATGCAGAATTACTTCCGCAATATTTCAGCATCTACGAAAAAAAAAAAATCAGAATTTTCGAAATGCAATATTGCATTTCTTGTATAAGGTGTTTCACTCGCACCCTGATTTTCCCTTACAATTTTCAAACTAATTGAAGTAATGCAGAGAAATTGACACGGATATACCTTGGTTTAGAAGAAGCATGATGATTTCATAGCAAGTGTTGAAAGTGGTCGCCTTTAGCACCATGGCATGCTTGCACACACCTCCCCATATTACCGGAGGTATTCACAAACACATCAGGAGTCACAGCCTCAATTTCCCGACGAATGTTTTCTTGTAGTTCCATGAGACTCCATGGCTTGTTGTGATACAGTTTCCCTTTCAGGAAGCACCATAGAGAGGAATCCGGTGGAATAAGGTCAGACGATCTTGGTGGCCAAAGTCCCTTAGAAATGACACGATCTTCAAAGAAAGAAACAATTTCAGCCATGCTAACTTTGGAGGTGTGGCAGGTAGCACAATCCTGCTGAAAATAGCTAGTATGGAGTTTATCGTCATCCAACTGATACACAAACTCCTGGAATATTTCAACAACAAAAGCCGAGGACAGCTAAAACGCAATCGATCATTACTTCCCGCAAGCGCGACAATCGACCTAGACTACTGCCACTACTCGTGTCCTTCCGTAACCATGCTTCTCCTAAACCAAGTTATGTCTACGACAAATTTCTCTGCATTATTTTCATTACTTTGAAAATTATAAGGGAAAATGAGGGTTCAATAGCGAGTGAAACACCCTGTATTTAAAGAATAAAAAGTATAAAAAGAAGTTCAACTAACTGATTACAATGATGCACTCCATTAACATGGGATTTTGAAATTTACCAAAAAAAAAATAGTTTCTTCAAATAATTTACAAATTTTACAAAAATATTTATGTAAAATGCAAAACAAAACTCAATTAATGAACTCTTTATCCTTTATCCCACTTTTTTTTTGTTCAACTTCAACTATTGTGCTAAAAAGTACTGCTATGAATAATCAATATTTGCTTTAAATTAATTTTTATACATGTGGACTTGATATCACGTAACTCACGACTGGACAGCGATTCACTTTTTAATTAACATGCTGCTCTAGGTGCCTTGGATACTCAATATTAATTAATAAATTCTCACTACCGGCTGTCAAAGACTCTTTTCAATTCCCGACATGCTTCCTGACTGTATATCAACATTTAAATAAGATATTTGCTTAATATACTATTAAAAAATTTAAATCTTAATTAATTCATGAGAACATTAAGCTCAGCTCTTAATGTTTAAAACATTCGGATCAGAAAATACTTTTTCTGAAATATAATCTAATTTGATCAATATGTGATTAAAGTAGGTTTTTACTTTGAGATCAATTTTGAAATATTTGACTTCTCAAATAATTTTGTCTTGTATCTTTGAAATGTGAAAAATCTACAAATTTGACTGAATGTAATGACCGATAATATTTCAATATTTATAACTATGTTTATATTAATAATATATTGTTCAATGAAAGCATAAATCAACCAGCAAATTCTTTTGATATCAAATATAAAATAACAGTGTACCATCACATTAAAAATCTTTTCAGGAAAATTTGGGTTAGTTACTCTATATGATTTGACCCTAAATCAAATAATGCTTTCAACATTGCTTTTATATTGTTTATGATGCTTATGATATTCTGTTGCAGTCCTGTCATTTGAAGTCAAAATTTACAAAGATTCTGCAAGCAGTTCCTTTATTATAGTTTATCTTGCTACCGTGAAAGTTGCCGAAATGTTAAACATTAAATTGTCAGTGAAGATTTATTTTATAGCTTTAATTTAGAAATACTAAGCGATTTAAACAGCTCCTCCTAGAACTAAAATAATAAATCGACTTTTCAATCAGCAAAAGATTCTTATTAAAATAATTCTGTTGTTGTTATTGTATTTTGAGGATTTTAAAATATTGTGTCTTAATGTATTATGGACAAAGTAAATATGTGGAATAATTTCAAAAATAATGAATATTTAGATTATAAACCCGTAGGGGATTCTTACCTAATGCAATTAACTCTTGAGATGCATCAATGGACTTTCCTTTGCCTAAAAATATTAACATTGTTCATTCAAAAAAAATGCTATTTCTGTAAAATAGTTACAATTGAAAAAAATATTTACTCAATGTTTCCAGAAAAAAGTAATATTTTATAACTAATTTGTGAATCTGCATCAAAATTAATGAAATAGGTGTCGTTTCTATATTACACTATGCTTATTTGAAGTTATCAACAAACAACTTATTCGTATAAATCTTCAAATTTTTTTGAAGCTTTTTATTTACTCAGTTTGCCATAAACTTACAAACTGTCCGATCTTACAAACTGTCCCATGATTAGGCTTTGATTCATTTCTCAAATTTCTTGTGCAACTCAGGATTTCATGTTCATTGTATTGGCCACACCGATATCTTAGAAATGTAATACAGTTTGTTGACTGATAAGAACATGCACCAAAGAATGTACCAAACAAATGGCTGCAGATCAGTTAGTGTTTCTGGTCTCTTTCTATCATAGTTGGACTCCAATTTCATTCACCACTACATTGCCACTAACTGCTTCTTATTGTTACAGGAAAACTAGAGGATTAGCCTTGGTATCAAATTGGTTAGTTTCAATTACAAGCATAAGTAGTTTTCCCATTATAATATATATGACAATAACATATTACAGTGTTTCTCAACCTGTGGGGCGCGCCCCCCTAGGGGGGGGCGAGCATATCGAGAAAAAAAATCTTATTAAAAAACTAGATCCGGAGGTTTTTTTTTTTTTTATTTGGTTGAACAGATAGGTTTGGAGGTTTTTTTTTGGTTGAACAGATAGGTTTGGAGGTTGTTTTTTTTTTCGGGGGGCGCGATCAGAGTTGCGATTGAAAATTGGGTCGCAAGTACTAAAAGGTTGAGAAACACTGACATATTATGATTAGGAAGATAAATGTAAAAGTATGCTGCGAGCAAAAATAATTGACTCTTGGTAGTATTTATAGTTGCTGTCAATTATGTCAGAGAGGAATGTATGTGTAGCGAACAATTATACATCATCTGAAATTTGTAGGAAATAAGCTGTCAAATGGTACAATAAAAGTCAATATTCAACATCAATACAATGTGATATCAGGATAATTCTCAACAATGCTGTCAAATGCTTGCAATGTCATGTATGGTGTGCACGCTTTCAATGCCTATAAAATTAAGTGTGTTCTAAAAATTACTCATCAGTCAACATTTCAGAAGTTGACAGGCACACATCTCCTTTACTTGCAGTATTCATTCCTGAATTGGATACCTCGAGAGGTGAAAAAGCAGCTCAAATTGTTGGCTTGTTGGAAGAGGGGCACACTCAGCGCACTATCACTCGGCAGTTGAATATAAGCCAGTCTTCCGTATTGCGAGTATATCGGAGATATTGGGCGACTGTTTCCTTCGATCGGAGACCAGATTCAGACAGATCGCTGTCCACATCATAGAAATGAGACGATCGCTTCGTTGTCTTAACTTCACTCCGAAATCGCCACTTTTCCGGAATTAATATCCAACAAGAACTGAGACAAACACGGGAAGTGGATGTCAGTGACTGGACAGTCGGAAGACGGTTGAAGAATGGTGACCAGACACCGAAGAGGCCTTCTACTGGACTTCTCTTGAAGGCAACCCATCGACAAGCACATCTTCAATTTGTCACGATTGGAGTTTTGAGCAATGGGGAAACGCTATGTTTTCGATGAAAGTAGAATCTGCTTGCAGGCCAGAGACAGAAGAGCTCCGGTATACATGAGGCCTGGAGAATGCTGTATCTCAGCACAAGTAGCTATGGCTGCGGATCCTGCATGATGTGGGCATGGATTTCCTTCAAGGAGAAAACAGACTTCGTTATCACAGCTGGTGGTGACTACAAAGGTGGTATAACAGCAGATGACTAAAACAGGGACATCTTAGGTGACTGTGTGATCCCGTATGCAGAGTTTGTCAATCAGGACTTCGTGCTAATGTACGACAACGCGAGAACACATGATACGAAGTGCGCACGACAGTACTTGATGAGGTCTGCATGCCCACCATGGACTGGCCTCCGCGCAGCCATGGACTTGAATCCCATCAATAATTTGTGGGATAAGTTTAAGAGGAAAGGTTCGAGCCATAGGTCCAGCTCCTAGCACCATCACTAAACGCCAGGCAGTCATGGTAGAGTGGGAAGCCATTCAGGAAGGCATGCTGCAAAAGTTAATACAGTCAGTGACAAACCATATCGAAGCCGTTAAAAGAGCTAGGGGTGGCAACACCAAATACTGATTAGAATAAATTTTGTTTCTTGTTTCAGTATTTTGACTTTTCTTTTCAAGCAAACCTTTTCCATTTCATTGTTCCATTTCAACATGTTTTCCTATTTTCTGTTCTAGATCCTATAGTAAAGAAAACCATGTTGTATACTGATTCCTTGTGATACCATTGGAAAGTGTACTTACTTTATAAGCTTTCAATGTATATGTAGATATGACAATGTATACATCTACATTGTCATTCAAAATAATTTAATTTTTGAAATAATAGGCAGCAAATGTAAATATGAATGTTGAGTCGATTATTTTGCTTGCCAGTATAGATCATGAAATAGTTATACAATATATAGAAATAATTAAGCAACAAGGATCACAGCAAGATTTTAGAGCTAGTTTAAACTAGCGAGCAATCATTAAGGATGTTTCTGTAGGAAAAAAATTCCTAATTCCACTTTTTCTCTTTTTAAAATAAAAAATCTAATTTTTTTTAATTAAAAAATAGAATTGTATCTTACTAAACACTTTGGCAATTGCAATCAGCTCCAATATTGCTACAAGTGGAACCAAAGCTAAACTTGATCCATATTCCTGTAAGAGGAAAAAACAGATTAGGTGAAATGAAAAAAATTAGAACTCTTAACATAAATTGATGAAGTAAAGAGGATTATTATAACATTGCAAATTATTTTATGTAAAGTTAGCAATACTGAAACATTAGTTTTCATTTTATCATTTTGTTTATGTTCTTAATTGTACTGATTTCGTTAAACTTTCTAATCTCATTTCTAGAGCTACAAGGTCTTTCCATCTTAGCTCCAGCATCCATTATACGCTTTTCTAACTTCAAATTAATTAACACGTAATTTAACATATTGATTGTAATTCTTAGATAAGTAATGTGGAGTAAAATGTTACTATTATTAAAAGTTATCCAACTATTATTAATAACGTAACTTGGAAACCTAAAATCGATAAACCAGCAATACATTTTAAATGAATATCAATTTGTTAAGAGAAAAATCAAATTGATAAATTTCATATATAAATTTTTTTTCATTTTTTGAAAGAGTCACTCTTATGTATAAACTTAAAATAAGTCATCAAAAAATAGATATAGTGAAATTTGATCTACTTAAGAATTTTTGAGCTTTGTTGTAAAAAGTAAACCTATTTGCAAACATGGAATGCAAAAAAATATGTGTATTCTATGAAAATAAACAAGCAAATTTTTTTAATTAATATTAATGAAAGGATGACCATTCCGGCATAGCCTAGACGTCTAGACGGCAGCCGGACATGAGGCAGATAGTCGGAACCTAGGTTCGAATCCGAAGTCCGCATATAAGTTTGGAAAAATTTGCTTTACAATGTTGTCTGCTTCTTCATCTTTCTCGCAGGTCTGTAGTCATTCCATGATAACTTCCTGAGGAAGGCAACGGGAAACCACCATGTATCTGTTCCCTGGAAATTTAACGGCTTCTTCTAGGGGTTCGGCATGATGAGAAGCTTAGAGATCCGCTGTGCCCGATCACTTTTTGGACACGAAATTTGCTTTTGATGTTCACCGTAAATAAATAAAAATGAATGAATGAAATTTAAAAAAAAATCACACTAATGATTTCAATAGATGTCTAATTCGATTGAAGGTTCACAGGGAAATTATCCGACCCATCAGATTGCAATTTCTTAACTGTATCAAGAAATGTGAAGGATTTTTTTTGCCAGCATGTCAACTCGATTTGGAATTATGAATCGTTAGAATAATTTGGTTTATCTACTTCAAATTCAAAATTCGCTTTCATGCAGACAAATATCTTATCTCGCCATATGCTGTTTTGCGAATGGAAGTACAAAAGTAAAATGTCATCAATCGTAATTACGTTCACTCATATGATTACAATGATTCGCGACGATATTAAAATGCAGTTGTAAGCTTCATTTAGTAGAAATGCATCAGTCCTAACTGGCTAGAATTATTGACCTGAGAATAATTCTTCTCAGGTTATCATCGCTATTCTGCGGACACCTTATATCTTTTTGTCGAATTTTGTTAAAACAAATCTGGCTATATCTTGCATCATTCGAGCTCAAGGAAATTTCAAGATTCTATATTACTGGAAAGGTTAGGCGATTACGCAGAAAGATTATGGAAACTCAATTCACGTCAACATCATTTACGTACAAAACGCTACTTACTCATATTTCTATAAAATCAAGCGAATAGCTGAGGTGAAAGAAAGCTTCATTCTTTACTGTTTAATTCTCCATTAATCAAAATCGTTTGAAGTGATAAAGAAACATTTAGTAAATGTTTAATAATAGTAGATTAAAATAGTAAAAAAAAAACCTCTTGAATTTTCGACAATCTTATTGAATAAATAACTTAATTATCATGAAATTCTTAATCAGTGATCGGGAAAATTTCGTACACTAATTTTTATCAATAATGTCATTATTAAATAAGGACCAAACACACACGATAAGCAAAATAAATAAATGCAAAAACTTCTTTACATGTTTCGAGGATATTTAAGCCTCCTCCTCAGATGATAAACATATAAATATCCTCGAAACATATAATGAAGGATTTATATTTATTTACTTTGCTTATCGTGTGTGTTTGGTCCTTATTTAATGTGATTACACAATCATAACTGATAATTACAGATAATGTCAGTTTTTGACAAGTTTGACCTGTCATTTTGAATTTCCCAAATTTTCTCTTTTCTTTCTACCCTTAGATAGTTGTCTTACATTTCCGCACTAGTTGAATAGTCGCTGTTTAACATCCCCAAACTTAGCCTTCATCGTTCATCAGCAAGTCTGCAAATTTATTGTTGGTTTAATTAATAATAATAATAATAATAACAACTAGTCGGCTACCCGTCGCTTCGCTCCGGAAGCCTCCCTTATGTAACGGAAAACAATTTTTTATTTATTAAAAAACACACACACACACACACACACACACACACACACACACACACACACACACAAATTACATCAAGGAAACTAAAACTAAAATTTTTTAAAAGCTTTTTTTTTTAATTTAATTTTTGATGTCTATATTTTCTCAATCTACGACTGCTTTTAGAACCACCTTGTAAATCATATATTGCTACCGAACTTTGGGTCTAGTTCGGAGACGCTGGGGAACAGATTACGACAAGAGTGATTATAAAACAAAACAGAGAATTTATTCAAATAAAGAAAATATACTACAACTCAGAAATTTCGAACTGAAGGATCCCTCGGGACTGGTGACCTCTAGGTCTGGGCCGGTCCTGGTGGCTTCTATGTTCGGGCCGGTCCTGGTGGCTTC
>JAFIDM010012231.1:62993290-63022200 GCA_023159025.1 Thereuonema tuberculata | reverse complement strand
TTTTTTTTCACTCAGCATTGCTTCAAAACAAATTGACCAGTTATACCGCTCAGTAAATAATAATTTGTAATCTGAAATCTATGTAATTTAAAGTATTACTGGTTAACAGCTAAACACCTAACAAAACTTTCAATTAATCCCCATTCTCATTGAAACAGAAAACAGGAAATAATGTTATTTTTACGGTTTCCATTATTAAGTTAATAAAACTTTAAACTTCTATTCATTAAACAGGCTCGTCGAAAAACGTTATATAAGATCGATATAAGCAATCATTACTAACCAGTGGCGAGAAACCAAAGGAATTTTCGGAATGCAACGATTCGAAATGAAGTAGGTTCTTTTGACCATTTGATGGTGTTTATTTTCTGGAATAAATAAAAAAATTAGACAGTAATTACACATAATATCTCAAAACTCACAAAGTAATATGAAATTTGGACATCCTCCATATTAAGACACTACTCGCTCTCAAAAGAGAAATAATTTCTGTTATTTGAGTATGATTTGCTAATGTTTGACAATTTCTTACAAGGAGGAATTTTCTATCTCAATACTGGTAAATAAGAAACTTCTTAAGAGGCTTCATAGAAAGAAAAACAACACAAAATAAAGAATGAAAGGTAGATGTTAGGATATTCAAAATGACGTAATTCTAAGAAAGACTGTAATAGACTACAATAAATTATTCTAATTCCAAAGAACACTGATCGACTTTAAAACTGCTCCATCGAAGAGAAATCATGGAGAGGTCGAAAATTACTTGTCTAGAATAAGATGTGGATAATATGCGATTTAATTATCAAAGTATGTTAGTTTGAAGATAGGATCGCACGATACATTGTATGGTGCAAACAATCAGACGGGCTCCATAATTCATCTGTATTCCAGCGGTGCCGAAGAGATGTTTGCAATCCACTTCCATTGAAATCCCATAGAAACATGTTGATTACAGGCATGCTGGGGAGATTCTAGCAGTAAGTCGAGAGTTATCCTGCAAACAAGCTGACTCCAGAATACCAGTTTACAGATATAAGAACAACACGAATTACAAAGTGTTTTCCTCACACTGGCGAACTTTATCTCTTAGAATTAGAATTTTCTGCTATAATTACAGATATCTCATAAAAAGATGCCCAGACTCTGACTCGCCGAATAGCGCTACCAAACAGAAACGAAAATTATTGCTGAAAAAAAACAACAACAACAACAAAGTAAATGGAGAAAATTTTTTCGTCATACAACTACAACAATGATAGTAGATAGATAAGTGCCTGAAGCGGTCATTTTCGGTTCACTGACAGCTTTATGACTGAATGTTCACAGCCGCCCAATTGCCCATCGAATGCTTTCTGTTGTATATTTTGACTTCGAAATTGCTTAGAGTAAGATATTCTGATAATCAAAATTCTTAAACGTAAAAAGAATTTCTTAAAAAAATTACACTATAAATTTCACTTTAAATTTCTATTTACACTAAACAGATAAATAAAAGAAATATTAAATGTTCAAAGAAGATTATTGTTGACGTGACTCTTCTTTAAAAACTCACCCGGAGTGTCAAAAGAATCGCAATACTGGTAAGTCCTAATATTAAGTCCCATTGGCTAAAAAGGAAAAAAAAATATTGTTACTAGATGGAAGCTATCTTAACAAATAATCGTTTTGGGTTTGTTTTTTCTATTGCTTTCCAAGGTTTCTTATAAGTCTAAATAGTTGTAACATATGGTCTGCAATTCATAAATAAAATAATCTGCTTTTTCAGAAAATAAGGAATGCTAGCTTTTAAATAAGAAGAAAATTTAGTGATTAAAAAAAAAAAAAAATCTCAAAAATCTTAAAAGAATCTAGATCTTCTGAAATCTAGAGGTTGAATTTATAGGAAAGATGTCGTAATCTAGACAAATATTCAAATATCTAGCAGAAAAAAACAGAATGGCAGAAAACTTACGTGTGTTCACATCCCCACAGATAATGCTAAATGACCCTCTTTAAGTTATTCGTGAAGCATTTCATGGTATTTTAACTATATCTGGCAACTATACAAAAGGATTCGTTAAATTTTTAGTTATGATTGATGATGAAACCGTAAACTGCGCTGGTTGGTCGGATTGAATTTCTGCAAAATGAAAAGCTGGTATATTTTTTATACCAGTATAATGAATTTTATTTATGATTTATGATATATTTCTTCTGTCTGTTCGTCGGATAACTGTTTAAAGTTTTGAGTGGCTATTTTTAGTCTTATTTAATTAGTCAACATTTACAGATTGACCTAGGTCGGTTTATTTTGTGTACGACACTGATATCAATTAAAATAATCTCTTTATAATTATATGTGTGAAATTTAAGTGTGTGGTTACTTTCTTGACTAATGAAAGTGAAGAGGATAATAGACCATTTAAGGGTGTCACCACAAAACACATAATAGGTTATATTTTCAAAACCTATTGCTGTGGACAATTTAGAATTACGATAGCTATTGATAGCTCAAGATATCTATATATAATTATAGTTCAATCATTTTATCTCTGAAGACACATGATCTCAGTTAACTAATCATTATCTTTTCTTCATCAGTGTTATTGCTTGGTCGCGTCTGGGATGTCGTTGTAAGGTTATTACAACGATATTTACATTCCGGTGTTTATATCAAATCCGTCATCGCGCTACAATATTTATTTTTTATTAATTTTGTTGATTTTTCAAGAGTAAGAATATTTTTATGTATTTATTTATTTATTTTCGTATTTTCGATTTCATAAAGTTTGTTTTTAGTCACCCATTTTTGTTATCGATACCGGCTGCTCTCTTTTCATGCCTGGCGCTTGAAACAATGGGCTAGGCTTAGTGATAAGTGAGGATTCGCTTTCCTTAACACTCAATGAGGTGAAATACATGCTACTTCAGCCGTTTTACGATAGAGATAGAAAACTTGAAATAAGAAAATAACATTCCAAATGGATTCCTCTCGATTGACTCTTCAAAGTTTTGTTGGCACAAACGAACAGCGGTGTGTGTTCAACAGCCGCCATGTTCAGAACCACGTTCAGAACGGAAGTATGCGGAGTAACTAATGCTCAATCGTTTACCATATAAGGAGTTGTCACGTGTCTTCAGTTATAATGAATGAACTATAAATACAGCTAATTTGCTATTTAATTTTAAATAGCAAAGTTTTAACTATGTATTAAGCTCACTTTTAAATAGGACTGCAGAAATATAATATTAATTGGGTAACATATAAATCAATAGCTATCGTAATGAGTGCATTGTGGTAGGGCAATACAAACTCAAAAATATGCAAATACAGCTTGCTTCGTATTCATCTCAAACTTGAAGGGAGAAAAGCACGAAGGTGGGCTTTCTTGAATTCTTAAACTTTCAGAAATTTTCTTTCTTGTTCTTCTCCAAAACATCGATAGAAATTGGCCGTTCGATATGTAACGTCTTTTTACGGGTTTTGTAATGTCATCACTTGAACGGTCGATTGTACCTAAATAATGCCTCAGGAGAAGGGAACGATACAATGTCTACATTACTTACAACATTTAGTTAAATCATGAAGTTTTGCGAAGAAATAGAATATTGATGCCTTAGTACTCAACAAATATCTTTTAAGAATTTTGTTTTGGTGATTACTTATCTCTGAGTAAAATTACAGGAAACATTCTATCAACTGCTGTCAGTTAAGTTTCATTGCATTACAAAGTAATTCCTCTTTTTAACTAAAGAAAAAGTATATCCAGAGATCGGAAAATCCTAGGAATTTCATTTTAAGATCAAATATTTTTTTTTTAAAAATCAAAATTAATTCAGTTTTGGGTTAAAAGATATTGTTTCAAGTGGGAAAAATTCGATACAAAAACTTTAAAGTCACCTTATTTGGTCACCTAATTTTTTTTTTTTTTTAATTATCATCGATTTCGTTATCTGTAATTTTCAAATCCCTTAGATATGTTTTTAAGTTCCACTGAAATCAAAATGGATCAAAATGAAGCGGATATTTTGAATTCTCCGAACATCGCCCTTAAGAGTAAATTTGAAATTCTACAACTTTTCAGTTATGAGGATAGTATTAGACGAGGATAATATAGGCATACATGAATTCTCTAAGGAGACGAAATTGAGATGGGCAGAAAGAAAGATTGCAAAGAGAATGAAAGTAAATGAGAAGTATCTTCTTGAAAATAAAGATTCTTTGATAGCAAAGAAATGATCTGAATAAAATTATTCAAAGTATTTAAAAAATGCATTCAACACTGAATTTCTTGTCCTGACAAAATAGAAATCAAATGAACTTACTTGCATTTTCTAATATCCTTCGCAACATGATACAATATCCAAATAAATTCGTCTTCTTTAAACTTCAATCCAAAAAGACCCTATAAAGAAAATATCTTATGTATAACAAAGTGAGTTATATTAATGTTGACAGACTCTTAATACTACGAAACAACATGAGTGATTGAATTACTTTTGCCTTTTCATCAGCAGTTTAATCTCATGCTTTGAAACGACACGAAATTTTTTTCTCTGACTATTTTTTTATCTTACGTTCGGAAGTCCATCTGGAACTAACGACACGCTGTGGATCAAGCAAAAGAATATGCCATAGACGGCGGAAGAAGAGAAAGAAAGAAGGAAACATTCACGTCAGCTTCGGAATTCCATCTCAGGTTCAGGCGTACAAGTCTTTTGGTAGGCCTATGCCTTGACCACAAAACTGTGCCTGAATGAATCAAACATGAATGACTGAATGAATCAAAATATTTACATGAACTTAATTTTTACACCACTAACAACTCAGGTTTGTATAAATGGATGTATGCTCTGATGAACTATGTTTAGAGATATCAGAGAAACTATCTTAGATTTTCTTTCATTTTTCTTTTTTTTTTTTAAATAATTAAAAGTAATAGTATTTTACTATTACAAAATAATAATAAACCGTGAAATTAAATTGAAATAATAGTTTCTTAAGCACTAATAGATGCATGAAATTTTCCACAAACTCTGGATGACACAGATCTTTTCCTCCTTAAAAATGCCCTCCATATCAATCTTAATGAAAATTCTCCCTTCATAAATAGAAACTTGTTTAATGGTGGAATTACCTTCAATTGTGTTGCAGCAATGATTAATGCTGCGGCTGATGAAAATCCACTAACCACAGGAACAGAGATGAAGTCAATTAAAAACCCTAGTTTGAGGATACCGCAAAGGAACTGAATACATCCAGCTAGAAAGCACAATAGCACAGCAGCCGAAGGACCGGCTCTTTTTACATGTTCAGCAGTCAGAAGACTCACAATAGCAATTGGACCAATGCTCATTTCTTTTGTTTTTCCCAGGATGCAATAAATGAACCCTCCGATAATGCTTGAATATAGGCCATACTGGAATGAAAAACAAAATATACATAAAAATTATGAAAGTAAATAATGCAATCCAATAGTTTACTGTATATATCTAGAACTTCTCTAAACAATCCTATCAATAGAAAGAAATTTTTGTTAAAAGGTGAAATTGAATCCAAAACCCATAATAATAATATAAAGATTTATAGGTTAAACATTATTTACCATAACATTCTGTAGAATTAGATAAAATAAATCTCGCTAATCATAAAAAATAGGAATCAGAACATCGGTTTTCAATTTGTTTTTGTTAAAATACGTAATTTTTAATAATATCTTCATTATAAGTTAAAAACTGAAATTAAAACTAACTTATTTCAGCGTTCTAATTGTTCTAGTAAACTATGGGAGTAGTTTTTATTAGATAAGATTCTAATCATTGAACTTTACAAATCATGAATTAAAGAAAATACTGGAATTAACTTCCAGATTTCCCGTTTTTAATCTTTAAAGCAATGACATTTTAGAATACTTGCCTTAATAATATTTGCCTTTAGAATACTTGCCAAATTAAATTTATTTGAAATGGTTAATAACAATAATGGTGCTAATAATAAATTACTGCAAATTGTTTATCTGCTCAAATCCATTTTCATGAGGGGAATAAAGAAATTAAATGTTTTATTATTAAATGATGAAGGTATACATCATAATGAAAGAATCACATGTGGCTTAATAGATAAAATTGTTAATTCTCATGTTATTTTTAATTATTTATTTACGTTTATTTACTAAACGTTTATTTATGTAGTTAAGTGCCGGGAACTTATTTGATATATCCGGAGTTATAAATCTATAGTCAAAATTAGTGTGTGTGTGTGTGTGTGTGTTTTTTTTTATTGTTTTCATGATTTTCTTTTCTTAACATAGAAGTCATAATGAATTATTTTCGACACGATCTATCTTATTAATTCAATATTCACAATATGGAAATTATGTATTACTGCGATGAAACTGAATCATGATTTCATTTTGCTATCAGTAATTAAAATTCACTGTTATGGCAATCTAACAAAAAAAAAAAACTTAGCAAAGTTCAATAGATATCTGAGACAGGATTGTTAATGTTTGTTTTTCCAATTTATAGTTTAACTTATAGTTTATAACTAAAATTTGGAAACTACTGCTGCTCCCTTAAATAAAGAATAAATCAAAGGATTACTACGATAGCTTATACAGTGTTACCTCCTTTAACGGACACCCTGAATAGCGGACACCTCTAATTAGCGGACATTATTGCGGGTTCCAGTCCCTTACAACAGGACATTCCATGTTATCCACTCCGAGTAGCGGACACTCTAAATAGCGGACAGTTATTTTAACTGTTAAATTTTTTTTTTTTTTCGATTAACATTTCGACAAACATATTATGGTTGTATTTACATCTGTGTCCCATACATTGATACATTGTTTCGGTGTGTGTCCCATACATTGATACATTGTATCGGTGTCCCATGATTTAATGCACGAATCTGAGACCCTTTTTTTCTGCAGTTGCTTTGTAAATATCAATCCCTCGTAAAGCTATCCTATAAACGTGTTGATTAAATTTAGTGCGAATTAAAATGGCGTCAAAAAGGAAGAGATTGGCACTGAAAGAAAAAATTGATGTTCTTGAAGTTGCTGAAAAAGAAATCTGAGTATGCGTTGTCTTGCTGAACGTTTTAAAGTTGGAAAAAAAAGTGAACTTTTGAAGGACAAAGATGAGATTAAAAAATGTGGATGGTGAATTCAAACGACAATTCGAAGAATTTGAAGTTTCGTAAAACCGAAACAAGAAAAATCGACGAAGTGGTCATAAAATGGTTCCGCTTTGCTCGTGCAAAGAACATTCCTATAAGTGGTGTTTTGCTTCAAGAAAAAGCCAGAGAATTCGGTCAAACTTTAGGATTGGACACGTTTAAGGCATCAAATGGATGGCTAGAAATTAATTTTCTATATACTGTAATTAATTTTGTCATTATTTTAAGTAAGACAAACGGATTAGCACTCATTTAAAAAGGAATCAAGTAAACAATTTGCAATTATTCATATTCTCTCATATCGCAATGATAATTGTAGAAATTTAATTAAGATTGTACGTAATTTTTCATTAAATGACATGTTATAAGCTAACAAATGAAAAAAAGATAGTCCTCCCCAATAGCGGACACCTCCCAATAACGGACGAAACTTCCGGTCCCGTGACTGTCCGTTATTCGGAGGTAACACTGTATTGGCATATTGTCTCAGAATCATTTTTGTCTATAGCTTGGCATGAATGACTAAAGTGCATTCACTATAAATCTGAAGACACATGATAACTCCTCATATGGTAAACGATTGAGGATTAGTTACTCCGCATACTTCCATTTTGAATATGGTTTTGAACATGGCGGCTCTGAACACACACCGTTGTTCGTTTTGCTAACAAAACTTTTAAGAGTCAATCGAGAGAATCATTTGGAATGTTATGTTTTTGTCAAGTCGTTTATCTCTATCGTAAAACGGCTGAAGCAACAGGTATTTCATCTCATTCAGTGTTCAATATTGTGAAGGAAACCCAAGCCTCACTTCGATCAGAATCACTAAGCCTAGTCAATAGTTTGAAACGCCGGGCAAGAAAAGAGAGCAGTCGCCATCAATAAAAGAAATGGACGACTAAAAACAAACTTTTTATGAAATCGAAAATACGAAAATAAGTAAATAAAATAAATAAATAAATAAATATATTCTTAATATTGAAAAATCAACAAAAATAATAAAAAATTAAGCATGGTAGTGCGCTGACGAATTTGATGTAAACACCGGAAGTACGTTACAACGAAATTTCAAACGCAACCAATCAATAACTCGAATGAAGAGAGGAAATGATTATGATTGGTTACCCTAGATCACGTGTCTTCATATTTACTGTAAATGCACTAATTCCTATAAATCGAAATTAAGTCTATAGTCTGACAATCGACGAGTTCTTATCTGGAGGGAACCCGACAGATAATATAACCCAGCTTTTATATAGGAAACATTATATTATGGAAGACCTGGATCGATGTTGTGGGCAGGTGTAAATATAAGTAGTAGTACGACCTATATGTCATTTGAAATGGAACTGTGACAGCCCAGAGGTATAGAGACGAGGTTTTCCGATCTACGTCATACCGTTGGAGCCGTCGGAGATTCGATCTTTTTCTTGGACGATAATACTCTATCTCATAGAGTTCGATTAATGGACAACCTGCTGAAGAGGAGTGAATTGAGCATATGGAGTGGTCAGTAGCCTCCACTGACTGAAATCCCATTGAGCATGCCTGAAATGCACTTGGCAGACCCAGGGCCGTCGCGTGGGCGGGGCAACCGGGGATATCGCCCTGGGCGCCGCGGCAACGGCAACAGGAGATTCCGTTGTTTTTTTTTTTGTTTGTTGAATTGGAGATTCAGGGGACTCCTGACGAAATCTTGCCCCGGGCGCCAACAAACCACGCGACGGCCCTGAGCAGACCCATTGCTGTTAGACCAGCACCCCTCGGAGTCTTTGTTGAAATGGAAAATGCCCTCTTTGAGAATAGCCACAAACCCTCCTCGAAAACCTCATCAGTTCCATGCCATTCAGATGTACAGTGGTCTTAGCCGTTCGAGAAAACCACACACTACTCGAGATCAGTCGTCTCCCTCGAAAATTCCTTTTTCTTGTTTGTACAAGTATGCATATTGTTTTACAATATATTGCATATTGTGCATTGTACCTCTAACTTTATTAAGATGGTAAGTAAAAAGCTGTGCCTAGATAAACAGAGCCTTTAAACTCCTCACAATGATTTAAGTTCATATAAATAATCTTC
Source organism: Thereuonema tuberculata (assembly GCA_023159025.1). Classification (NCBI taxonomy): domain Eukaryota; kingdom Metazoa; phylum Arthropoda; class Chilopoda; order Scutigeromorpha; family Scutigeridae; genus Thereuonema; species Thereuonema tuberculata. The sequence goes on along the minus strand of JAFIDM010012231.1, from coordinate 63,012,959 downwards.
TCCAAAAATTTAGTTTATTCTAATAAAATAAAGTTCATCTACTTACAAACAAACAAACTCTTCATAATTAACATTTTAAATAACTTTTTTTATTTCAAAAACTCCATAAACTAACGACGATATTTCGTAGGCTTGAAAAAGAAGGCCGGTTGCATCTACTTTAGATTAGCAAATCATCTATTTTCCTGATTACACAAATAAGTACAATATTCTTTTCTATATACGCTTTGTTATTATTCTGCTAAAGAGTCATTTCTAACGCGTGTTGGTGTACTAAACATCAGTTCTTATACTTTCATAAATATTTCTTCACCTTTAGTAACTTACGATTAGTGTCGAAGTTCAATTTAACTATTCTTGTTAAATTTCTTTTTGTGAACATCTTTGTCTTTAATCGGACATACAATATCACTTTGGCATAGCCTTGCCATCAACCTTACCGACAACCACACTCTCCATAACAACAGAACTAATTCACAACAATCACTCATCTGCTATTACTACACGTTTAGTTATTGTTGTCTCTCATGTTCATCTATGTTATTAGAATTAAATATTAATAAAATATATTTCAACGAATTTTATGAAAATGAAAAGATTAATTCACACAATAAAATTAACTACTTAACCACCTGCATTAAATTGTAATGCAGTATACAAATTCGCAAATATGCTTTTTCTTACCCATATTACTAAATATTCTATTGTATCTTACATAAAAATAGTACTTAACACCGAACAACGACAGTCACACATAATAACAGTTTTAAAGAAGCACGAGTTATTATTGTCTTTTTTCAGTAGGTTAGTAAATAAAAGCTCTATTTATTGCGAGTTCATTCACTTCTATCATCTTTGATAGAATCCGTCTCTTTGTTTAGCTCTTCCGGGATTTTATAGCTATGACTCGATTCTAAATTAGACATTAAATCCGAAGGTATTCATCTTTCTGGAAGTTGTAAGAGCAAACGTTTTTTGCTACAATCATTAATAATTTTTGTTTTCCTTTTTTTTTTTTTTCCATCTATTATTTTCGTCAGAACAAGTATTCATAAATTTTTCGGGATTATTTTCATTTTCAGTCATGAAAAAGCTAAAATGTTTTTTGATTTTTTTTTCCCTTTAGATTTCGTGTAATTTGCAACCTGTTCTATTTAACATAGTTTTGGAAACTCAATATTAAGTCTACTTTTTTATAAAAGGACGGAAATTAGCCATAGAATACGCTTGCTTGCTTTGGAATATTCAAACGGTAAATTTTCCATTTTTTTTTTTTATTTTTCCTGTTTTTTCCTTAGCTTATTCAGGAACTATTACTACTTCTGTTATTATTACTATATTCTTTTAGATGTAATAAATCAAATTGATGCTTTGTTTACAGAAATCTTAGTTAAATCACTGTTAATTTCTATTTTTTTTTTTGGGAAAGGTCCATCATACGTAACATTTGTAGAAAAATCTCACATTTAATTATTGAAATTGATTTCAGGCGCTTAATGATCTCAAATGTTTTTGCGTTATTTAGTATATATTCATTGTTATATAATAATTTTTATTTTTAAGTTCAATATTCCAGTAACATGGTAATTTATTCCCGTGTTTTTTTTTCTTTTTAGTAGCCTACACTTCCAGAAAGTGAGATTTTCAAAGCCTGTATGTGTGAGAGTACGTATATGTCTTTCCACCCCTAATAACTTTTGAACTGTTGGATGTATCTTCTTGAAACTTAGTATATATATAATTGAGAAGGATAGATTTAATACTGCTACAATCATAACTAAATAATCCAATTTTTTTATTGGAAATCTTTCAAGTAGATATTTATCGAGAAATTAGAGCAAGAAGAACACAAGAAATTCCCACAAAAAAAGGCATTAGAAATTAGTAATTTTTAAAGATGTTCTAAGTTAATCCTTTTAATTCATCGATTAATTTGGACGTGATTTGGACGTAATTAATTTGAATTCAAATGATTAAAATTATTCATCTTCAGACAATCTATAATACTAAAATCTTTTATTTCTCTGTCTATCTGTCCGGCGCAATTTCCTGAGCGAATGGAAAATAGAAATAATTTTTACAATGAAACATCCACGACAGGAATCGAACCTATAACCTTCTGATCCGAAGTCAGACGTCTTATCCATTAGGCCAAGGTGACTACTACTCACTTTATATTGTTTTTTGACTTGTGTCCTTCCCCTTCCCCCAATCAATAATGAATGAACCATTTTTTTTTATTATTATTTTGTTGAATCTCAAGATTTTTATTTATTTCCGATCCGTCTGTTTATTTTTAATTCGAAAATGATAATTAGAACTATAATTGCCGAAATGCCGGAATATTTTAAATATAATATTCTTACTTAATCAAATTCTATGTAATATTGAAAAACAAGCACTTGTACACGGGAGATGTTTGAATAAAAAAAAGGGGCAAGAAAGAAAGAAGCACTATTTCTATTAGATATAAATAGTGATTTTTCAGCATTCTAACTCAAAAACCATCACTGTTTGTATCTCAAAAACCACTGAAAGATATCAATTGTAATTAAAAAAAAGAGTTTCCAAGAAAGACAGAAGCACAATTTCTATTCGGTAGAATATTGAAAAATCCCATTCTAACTCAAAAACCACCGAAAAGTATCAATTGTAATAAAAAAAAAAAAAGTTTCAAGAAAGAAAGAAGCACTATTTCTATTAGGTAGAATACTGAAAAAATCACTATTTGTAACTCAAAAACCGTCACTATTTCTAACTCAAAAACCACTGAAAAGTATCAATAGGAATACAAAAAAGATAGTCAAGAAAGAAAGATTTGCACTATTTCTATTAGGTAGAATACTGAAAAATCACTATTTGTAACTTACAAGCAATACTATTTGTAACTCAAAAAAAACCACTGAAAAGTATATCTATATTACTAACATCTTTTATTTCTCTATCTGTCTGGTGCAATTGTTGTAATTTGTGAAAATAGAAATAATTTCTGCAAGTTGGCTACGGGAATCGAACATGCAACCTTCTGCTCCGAAATTAGACGTCTTAGCCATTAGTCCACGAGGACTACATTCTAATCTCCATAAAAAATAAAAATATATCATAGATATATGATTCACACGCTGGTTCTAAAAGCAGTCGTGGATTGACAGAATATAGATGTAAATAACTTAAATTAAAAAAAAAAAAAACTTTTAGTTTTAGTTTTCTTGATGTAATTTGTGTGTGTGTTTTTTTAATAAATAAAAAGTTGTTTTCCGTTACATAAGCGAGGCTTCCGGAGCGAAGCGACGGGTAGCCGACTAGTTTAAATAAATAATGGGAATTTATTTATTTTATTTTTTTTAGAAAATGGAAAATTCTATTTATTAGATAATAAATAATTTGAAAAATAAATTAATAATTAATTAATATTAAAAATTAATAATAATAATTAAAAATAAATAAATTAATAATTTGAAAAATAAACGGAGTTTTTGTGTTTTCACATTTAGTAGATATGATAGTGAGAGTTACAGAATTGGCTTAATATTACCCAAGTTTACATTTTGTCCTCTTTGAGTTGTGGGAATGTATTTTCATTTTTAATGATTGTTTATACTCTTGTAAAACTTACGTTTATTTGACCAATTATCATATACTTTTAATAATATTCTCGATATCATAAAGTCTAAAAATAATAACTACTAAATGTGAATTATAAATTCAAAATGGATTTTAAAACAGTATCATAACAAAATAGAAAGATATCAAATGAGTGATATTTTGCTGTTTACTATCTTTACATAATGAATCCTTTTTAATCACCCAATTCATTCACATAAGATTTTTCATCTAAAACATGATTTTAACTTCCGCCTAAGGCCCAGAAACAAAGCTTTCAAATTTAGGCTTAGGTAAATCGCCTACACTCAGCTTCGGATAGCTATAAGATTAAATATTTGACAAATATTCAGATAACCTACGTCATGGACAATAATCATAATACAAAATCTCGTTCATAGTATAGCTTGTAGTAATTGGCCTTAATCATTCCATCTTCAATACTTTTAAAAACTGCTTTTCAATTAATTATAATCCTAGCAGCGCAACGGTTCTTCAATCAGCTGGAAAATTATCATTGACTACTATTAATGCCTCCCCTTATGCTGGGCGAACACGTAGCAACAAGCGGCAATATTGCTGGACAATATTGCTCATTTTTATTGCTGACAACAGTTTCCAGAAATAAAAATGAACAATATTGCCCAATATTGCCCATTTTGCTGGGCGAACACGTAGCAACAACTGTTTGTTCGCGCGTGATAACGGTTGTCGGCAATAAAAATGAGCAATATTGTCCAGCAATATTGTCGCATGTTGCTACGTGTTCGCCCAGCTTAATACAGGAAAGCAAACGTTCTTGCTGATGAAAACTTATCGTTTCGTTGAGGAGTAATTTCATTATCAGAATTGATTTGTTTTGTTTTTAAAACGATTAACGTTAAGAATAATCTACGTGGATTACTGTTGATGGCTTTTCCTTGACGAAGTTTTGAATCTGAAGCATCGGCCGCCATTTTGTTTCAGTCTGTCATGCCGAGCAAACTGCCAGGACAGTACAATCGATGATATGCGTTACATTCTGGAGAACTCAAAAACCGCTGCATGATTACATACAATTTCTGCATGCCTTTTGATTTTGTGTAGAATATTTTGCAAGATACAGAAAGCGTTATGTTTCGTTATTACTTAATGTTATCACATTAATCGTAGAAATTTATGGTATTTCCATTCAAACTTGTTATAATAATAAGTAGTTATGAAACATTAGTCATAAAAGTCTTATTAATAATATGACCATTATTAACACTCGGAAAGTTTGCAGACGTCAATGTTTTTTTAAAAAAGTAACATTTGTTAGTTTCTGCAAATTTAGAATTTTCTAAGGATTATTTATTTTACTTACTTGTAATGGTAATGTAGCTATATTAGCGTAAGCAATGCTCTGTGGTATGATGGTTAGTCCAACAGTAAGTCCAGCGATGACATCACTTAGAAGGAACTCTGAGGGTCTGTAGCGGGGAAACCATTCTACTATGGGGATCCTTTTTTTAATCGTTTTTTCTCCACAGCAAGACTTAAGATATCGAACGCCTCGAGCTTTCAATGACAATGACATTTCTCTTTTTCGTGAACACCTGTAAGAAAAATAAATAGAATTAATACTACAACTTTTTCCATTTATTTATTTTTTTTTACACTGTTTCTTCTTCATTAGGTAATTTCTTTCAAAAGTTTTAGACTTTCTCCCACACATTGGAAGAAAAATAACGTAACAATAATAGAATACTATTTACTGAGGATGAATATAAAAAAAAAAAAATGCTGATTATTTTCTATTAAACCTACTATTTTTTTTTTTTTTTTGTGAATTTCAAACTGGAAAACAAAAAATCTAAATCACCAATCTTGAAATATTTATATGAATAAATAATTAACATATAATATGAAGTACGTTTTAGATAGATAAATAAAACATTAAAATATAAGATCTCAAAAAACCTAAGATATGCTAGCAAAGAAAAGACGCCAAAGAAACAGCCACATAAAAATAATACATCACTTCTGATCAGCTTGGATGAGAAATGTTTAAACGCTGCGTGTTTCCTTCATTATTTCTTATGAACCTTCTTCAGAGAAGTTGAAGAATTACAATAAAATGTCGGTGTCATTATTTTATCAATGAAAGCGGAGAATTGTTGTGGCCTTTCTAACCGAGACATTGTAAAGACACCCTTCGGGTGATATCTGTAATTGTGGAAGGTTATGGGGAATGGAAAAGTTAAAAGGGAGAAATGGAAATGGTGTTTGCTTAAAATTCGGAGATAGAAGAGAAATCAAGAAAAAGAAAAATCATTTAAGCTTATATTATTTCGATATTGAATTAATTTAGCCTACTCATCCTCAGATTTAAAATAACATCCAATTTAAGCTTCTACGAACACAGAACCCGTGTGGGGTTCTTTTATTTACTTAATCTAAACTTATTGACAGCATCGGTTTTTTTTCATCCGTGAATATTCAGAAAAGGTTTTTCTGTATCACTGTCATCACCTCTGGTACTTTAACTAAACATGTTATCGTTTAAAATCTATAACTGAACATTGCACAACTTCAAAGTTTTCATTCCACTTACGAAAACAATCCAGGCAAGTTTTGTTTTTCCTTCCCAGTCATGTCATTTGTCTTATTTGATTGGGAACAATCAAGCCACTTAATCTCAGAATCAAAGATATCTTTTGTGTGGATTTCACGGAGGAGTTTTAATTTAACGTTCTTATATCTGAAAGCTACGATCACAAAACATCTGTGAAACACCGTTTAATAGTTTAAGTTTAATAAATTTTCTCTGGGAAACTATTTCCAATGAGATTGCACGAAAGAAATTGAGGGGTAGTGTTTTGTTGTAAACAGATAAGTTAAATTTTCCTTCCGTTATTTATTTCTTTTGGTCAGTTTAGTTGAAATTAATATTTTTTTTATTTCAAGAACGAAACCTTTTTAGAAATAGCTTTAAGCTTTCTAACATTAAAAAAAAATGCTTAGGTTGATTTCAATAGTTTTATGTACGATTTTATTGTAATAACATAAGAAAAGATAATGAAAAAATGCTTATATGATATTTTCTACTGAATATAATCCCCAGTAGTGTGATATACTTCTCTCATTTATATGGGAAACGATGTGTTGCAGCTCTGTAATGCTCTTTTTGCTCATAAAATGTATAGAGACGCTGATAATAGCGTTGACATGGTATTCTAATTTCTAATCATTGTTTCCAACAGAAGGTCTTCCGCGCAAGCTAACAACAATAATCATCTGGGACCAGATCTAAAGAGTGAAGGATAGCTTTAACTGTTTCCACGTGGATTCATCCATCACCATTCCTTACTTACTTGTTGACGCGAGGAGCATCGTTTATCTCTGCTCGACTTTTGTACGAAGAATATATTCATTAAATCTTCCTTCAACGTTTAAAAATTCTCGTATTTTAGCGAACAATCGTGAGAAGATAAAAATAAGAAGTGAGATAAAAATTCCACCATGAATTGTTCGGAAGTCAGAAAGGGGTTAAAAATACTTAAAATAAAATAGTTAAGAGGGGGGGTGATCCAACGTTTCAAGTATCTTCAGATATTCATTAAAAGAAGAAAGAGAAAGATTTATAATCTAAATCTCTTTTTTCTCCCACACTTTGATAATGAGTATCTGATGACTGTCCCCTAAACTATTTTATTTTAAATGCTTTTATCCCCTTTTTGACTTCCCAATAACTGGTAGGGCAATTCTTATCTCACTTCTTATGATCTTACTTCAACGATAAGTGACACTCTAATGCACTTTCGCACAATAATGCATGAAATTTTATGTTGTCAAGGCACGACTCAAGAAAGTTGCTTCTAGTTTTTCACGATCGAAAACTCAAAAAGTAATTACGTCACAATAAATGATAACCAACATTAATCTCTACACTAAAAACCTATTTCTAAAATTCTCTAAGTCATGCTGAAAATGTAAAAATCTAAATCCTGGATAGAAAACAATAACAAAAAACGCAATTCTTGTATTCACTTAATTCGTTGTTACCAATAGGTGTAGGAAGTTTAAGATGATAGAAATAATAGTGAAATTAAGGCTTTAAGTATAAGTAATATCACATTATTCTTTCTGATGGGACTTAGAAAACAATACTGTATAATCTAAATCTGTCGATTCTTATCTTTAAAAATAAATTACGTGCATACGAGATTTTCATTTTTTCTTCTGATTGTGTCTTAAAGTTTAAAATTTCCCCTTTCAATTTGATATCAAATTTGTTGAGAAATCGGGTCTGTATGTAAAGGGCTGTATACTAAAACTCCGTGACATTAACACAAGCCTAACAGTGATTTTAGTTCAATAAAAAAAAAAAAAAAAAAAAAAAAAGTCTCCACATTTCTGCCAACGTACTTAAAATTTCTGAAACCACCCTCGTGCCTTAAGTGGAGTGCGTTAGGGAATTAGGGGAATTTTGTAAGTCGTTAGTATTATTATTAGGTTTATTACTCAACACTAACGGTATAACATACTAATCAATAAACCAGAAAGGCACCAAAGTAAACAAAAGATTTCGCCCCTAAGCTATCAATAGTGGGAGTGTAGGACTGCCGTTTCGTCCTCTTTATGGACTCATCAGCTACACAAACCCTCTATCGAAAGCTCAGATCGCGAAACCAAGTAGAGAAACCCACCGACGCAAACGCCTTAGGTTCCCAATAAAACAAAAGCAAAAAAGAAAAAAAAAACAAAAAAAACAAAACAAAAGAAGAGCTCCAATTCCTGACCTGCGAATCCGTCAGGCTCAAAGGAAATTGAAGAAGGCAAGGCTACTGGCAAGCCACGTAAATTACAAAGAAATTTTAACGTGCCTGTGATAAATTAACTAACGGCCGTCCCACACTCCCACTATTGATAGCTCAGAGGTGAAATCTTTTGTTTACTTTGTGGTATAAGGATATCACCGAAATCTTTGAAGAATTCTCATAGATCTCATGAAGGATTCTCATAGATAAATTGCATTCGAAGACATATCTACTTTTGAACATATCTATTACATACTTCGTATAAATTAGGACTTTAGAACAGACGAGCACGTATATTACTAGTACAACTAATTCAGCTCTATTTCAGATCATCACTAACAGTTTGTAAGCTTAGGTAATAATTACAAGACGAACTATTTAACATTCCGTCGGGCGCAACCGATCTCCTAGGCACACCTCGAACTCTTTTGTTTGCCCCTCCCCCGCTAAATTTTTTCGCGAGTTCTCCATCCTAGTAGCTTCCGCTTTTCCAGTGCTAATAACAATGGCAAGATCAGTTAGTGATTTTCGTTTTCCATTTCCGATTGACAGACGAAATGATCGCATAGGCTCATTGCGCCCGATTACGTTGCAGTTTGACAAATAAGAATTTTCAAAATTTCCCAGTTATTTTTTATACTGTATCACATTGTGTCGTTAATAATGTCATATTATATAATATTTCGCAATTATCTATAAAACAACTCTCTCTCAACCCTTGTGTTTGGTCAACTTGCTCAACGCAGTCAGAAGTCTATTGGGATGCCAGCACACCTCCAACACAAATTGAAGAGATACGCTCCGCATGAACAACCAAATCAAACTGATGATCAGCCACAGATACTTCTAAAACGACGCAAATGTGAAACATGCCATTTACAGACTCGTCGCAGACGATTGAGTCAATATGAATATAAAAACTACCATACTGATACCTACGTCTCATATGCTGTTTTCATGTATCCTCCATGCTATCACAGAGTGCTAGAAGGACATATATATGCTCATGAATCAAATTAAGCGATTGTTTAAACATAATATGTTCTTGTTTTACTTCAATGTCATGTTTTATAATCTAATACAACTTTGAATAATTATTTGTTCACACTTCGCTAATTTTTCTTAATTTTTGTTCAAGAAATATACGTTTTCTTTAAAGACTAATTAAACCAGTTTTACTGCTCCTGCGGTATTTTTATAGAGTGTGGGTGTTTACTACGAAGTGTTAACAATTGTTTTTTGCAAGAAAAAACGTTTATATCTGTAGAAAAGATTATTAAATCAAGGGGTGTACAAATTTCGGTAATTTTTGGTAGCTAAATTTCCGTTTCCTTTAAAGACTATATAAAACTATTTTTTTGCTCCTTCTGTATTTTTATAATGTTTAGAGGTTTCCGAAGAATAGTTAACAATTGTTTTTAGTAAGAAAAAACGTCTTTATCTGTCTAAAAAAAAATTTAATAAAATAGTGCCTCTCAGGCTCGTTGCGTCCGACCTTGTGCCACGCCCTATTGCGCCCGACGGAGTGTTAAATATGTTTTTTAATGACAAGATCTATGCAAATATTTTGTATCTGTGATTAGATGATGGAAATGTAATTTTTACCAAAACTATTGATATGATTAATGGAAATTATTAAAGATTAGACTTATGAATAAACGCTTAGCCTATATATAATATGATCCTGTAACAACTTAATTCGGTCTAAATTACGTCACTATTTATTCTGCATTTGATTCAATCCGAGATTTCCAACTGTGATTCGCATGATCATACTAGACTGTTGGCATGTATTTGACTACATTTAAGTATTTAATAAGATAGAGTTCGAATGCCAGCTTTCGAGTATCCATATGGTAAGATCCAGAAATAATTGTACCAATGGGCATTGGTAGACATTTTCATCAATATGTCATTTATGTTTATTTATCGTTACAATAACGATTAGACATTTGCAGTAATTTTCAGCCTCTTTGGATCCAATTTCTCACAAAAACAATAAGGAGATCTTATTATAAACCACGAAAATTTTACGTTTAAAACAAGTAATTTCTGAATTATCTGGAGTATTAAATTTTAACAGCAACCTAATTTACCTTGAAATTACAATATCTGTATAATACAAGTAGTACAAATTTTCTATTCTTAAAAGAATAAAACAATTCATATTGTTTAAGTTGTTTAAATCCGATTAACTTTCATCATATCAAAGCGCACTGAAATTAATGGATTACTAAAGGAAGTAAAATTCTTTGTTAGGAGCCAGTGTGCATTTTCTATGAGAACTTTTGTCATCTTCACGCGCTACTACCACAAGAACAGTCCACGCAGAAAAGATTTCAATGTAAAAAGTTAAATAGATACATCAAGAGACTACAAAATTTGTAGATGGCGCCCTTACACATAAATTGATGAGACTCACTTTCCTAGGATAGTAAGCTCAAAACGATATAAAATTTAAAAATCATTTCTAAATAAAGATATTTATTAATTCATTACGTAAGCATTCACTCTTAATAAAATGACACATCATTAACTCGTTTAATCATTTTACAGGTTCTTCAAGACTATTTGATATCATTATTTTGCTGAAATCATTGAAACGAAGTGTTTAATAATCAGTTTTGATTGGTCAGATTGAACCTGACAATGAAAGAGTATCATGAAGAAATTTACAATTCGTAGATGAAAGCTCTGCTTCGCTTAATTCAACATCAACACAATTTCTGTTGATCGAAAAATGATCAAAAATAATACAACATTGCTTAACGATGCACTAAATTTCACAACAATCCTTACTTACTGCCAGAAATATTATTTTTGACAAACAAGGGCGAGCTAGGAGTTTATTTCCCACCTGAAACCGGCCTCATTACCCCTACCGTCAGTAGGGTTGCCACCTCTCCGGGTTTCATTGAGTTATCTCCTGGCTCCGGATTTAATTATTATTTCTCCGGGTTGTGTAAGTAAAATTGAATATGTACAAAATTATATGCAGACTGTCGCGTGTATCTCCTGTACCGTATACGAAATAGCTAGAGTGATCGCCGCGCGCCGGTCGGTGGCTTAACGACCCAACGTCTACAATTGACGCAGGCACAGTGCTGGCTGCGTGCAACGTGCTATGTAGTTATCCCCTCTTTTTTTCAGTCAAGAGATGTCTGCTGACAGTGACATGATGTACTCTACATAGGTGACAGTTTGATAATCCGTGTTCGCGTTGATTGATGATAAATGATAAGTTATAGTATATAGTTACTTTACACGTAATTAAATTGATACCGATTTTAATAGGCTGATAGAAATCCTATTCTATTGATTATAGTGCAGTAACCAGTAAATTTCCAATAAAATATATGAATATTTCAATATTAATAATACTAATAACAATATTAATTCAATACAAATAAAAAAAAATGCGTATGTATGCATGTGTGTTTTTTGGGTTCTTTTTTTTTTAGTCATCGTCTCTGGGAGAGATTTAGTTCTCTGGCAACCCTAGTCCGTCAGAAATCCAGAGCTCACTATATGGGTCGCCAATGTAACCTTGGCCTACTGCACTTTGCTCGATGATCGCACGCCCCGTCAGTCTCACATAACCGAGTATATGTTTCTGTACTTACTCTGAATTCCGTGATCTTCCTGTATATTTTGATCTTTAATCGGTTATTTTGTCTTAGGAAATATGGGCAATATAAATCTGTATTTTTCCGAAAAAAAAAATTGAATTTGAAAAAGGCCGAATTCTATTTCAAATCTACTATTTCAAAACCTTCCATCACATCGAATACCGCTTTATTCAAAACCAACCTCAATTTATTATTTGCTGCCTAAAAAATAAATTAATAATAATAATATTAATAATAATAAGCAAACACCTGTCTTCCTAATTCCGTCTCTTCAGCTAATTGACTCGAAATTGTTTTTTTTTTTTAATGCTACTACAAAAATACACTTCATTCTACAAATATTGATTTCTTTAAAGAATAGAACTTATTTCTCATGTATTTCAAAAGCCTGCTGCACGTAACAGGTCAGTCCATTGTAAATTTGGGTGGGGAAGTTTTCTTCATAAATAAAATAAAACTCTAAGCTCTTCGCCCTAATTTAGCATTTCCATTCTGAATAAGCAAATTGTGACTAACAACAGAAAATAAATAAAATCTACCACTTTAATTCAAAAATCTAAATTTTAAATTATTAGAATTCGAATCATGCTACAAAGAAACTTCTACGATAATTAAGAAAGGTAATATCATTGCCTAAATTAATTTAATTAAAATAGGTATAAAAGTTTTCTTGAATTCAAAAAACTGGATTTCTCCATTTAAAACAAAGACCGGTTTTTTATATATACTATTTTTTAAAAATAAGACTTAATTACCTAATTTCACGAGAGCAATTGAATCGAACATCTGTCTGTTGAAATTTCTCTTCTTCATTCATTGCATTTCTATTTTAAAAAATTATTACATCCTCATAACGAAATGCGCTTTTCAATGCTAAGTTGAAATAAAAATACTCGTAATTTAGCCCATTATTAAAATTCGAGAGTTTATGCTTACTAATAAGTTTTAAAAAATCCTGATCTCTACTAAAAATAAATACCGTTACTAAAAAGCTCTCTACAAAATCCAACACCTGCCTGTCTGCTGTTTGACCTGAAATTCGATTGAACTAGAACTTTTTATGACGAAGTGTTTTCGTCATCCATCGCAATTCATTGAGTTAAATATATCAATGCTGTATAATGGAAAACTGCAATGAAAATTAAATCATTTTTATATAATAATAATAATAATAATAATAATAAATAAATAAATTACTTAAATCAATCAAGTTGCTGTTATTATTATTATGTAAAAGATTCAAACCTTTTACCTAACAAAGACAACATGGCGGGTCAACGACCATAGCACTTATTGCCGAGTGTAAAGAAGTGTGCAAGGATGGTTAGGAATGTGTGGTTGTGCCCATAAATTTCCGAACTTTGCGTGTTGTATTGAGTATCGTAGCCTTCTGGAGTTGTGCTTAAGTGTTTTTGTGAAGTCCTAGTGTGCTGAGGCTGTTGTGCAAAGTGTGAGGTACAAGAGCAGTGGCGGACAAGATGATGGGTACAACACGTATTCGGTTCTGCCTCCACTACTTTTGGAACTCGTGTGCTAGATCGGTGTATTTACTGATCTTGTCTGCTTGAATTATCTGCAGTTACTTACTGATTGACACTGCAATATCATTGAGGTAGGCCTGTTTGTTGACCTTATCAACAAGTGTGATGTCAGGTCTGTTGTGATGTATGATTTTGTCTGTGTGAATGGGGCAGTCCCGATACAGCTTATAAGAGGGTGCCTCTAATACGCTTTGTGGTGTGTATGTATAGTAGGGACCGTGTTCTTAACTCTTCAAGCCGGTAAGACGTACAGGGGTACTTTCAGGTGTGTCTGTCTCACAGCCGGTTTGACGTACAAGGGTACGTTCTCTGCAGGGGTAGATAACTGGCGGCCCCCCGCTGTTAATGTTCATCCAAATTCTGTAATTTTCCGCAGACCGAGAGATAATTACTTAAGCTTATAATTCAGTGGCGGAATTGAAATTTCTGCACTGTATTTTAGCTAATAATTTTTTTTTCAGTTTCTTTGTTTTCTCAATAAAAAAATGTACCGGTTCAAAGACATATTCAGAAAAGAATCTCACCGGTCTGAAGGGTTAATAAGTGAGTGTTTGTGTGCTAGCTGTTGATGAACGATCGACGCTACCTGATTATGTCGGTGGAGTCAGTCTGTTTGGGAGAGAAGGGGACAGCCTATAATGTTTGTCAATCGTCTCATGCGTAGTGCGGCATCTCCTGTATATGTCGTCATTGATGTTTGCGTCGTGTAGAATGAGTTTCTTGTAGTTGCGTGTGGGGATGATTTGGTTCTGTATCGCAATCATGAACCGTTTTGGTCTCCCCAGGCAGTTCACCAGTCGTCAGCCATCCGTTAGAAGCTTCCACGTCGACATGAGGCTGGCTGAGTTCGTGGCGATGTCTGCCATGGAGTCTCTTGAGAGCCCATGATTCACGCAGCTGCTGAGTGTGGGTGTCGGGGTGGTGAGTGTTGGAGAAGGGTTTTCGAGGTTCAGGGGTCTGAGGTGTTGTTTCAGCCTTGACAATGGATGAGTGGAATGAGGAGTGTTGTGCTCTTTCGTGGAACTGTTCCCTATGTGTGTGTACTTGTTTTTCGTGTAGGATGATGAGGTTAATGAGTCCTCGGCCTCCCTCCTTGCGGGGAAGAGTCATCCTTTCCGTAGCGGACTTGGGATAGTGCATGTTATGTTCCGTGAATATAGTGCGTGTTCTGCGTCGTAGTGCTTCGAGTTCGGTGTTCGCCCATGCAATTAAGCCAAAGGAATCTGTTAGTGTGGGACGGCAAATGTTGATGGCTTTAATTTTATTTCTGGCGTTGAGTTCTGTTTTGAAGATGTAGTCGCGAGCACGATATGTGTTCTTGATAGCGTTTTTGATGTTTGCGTTGTCAATGATGCGTGCTTGCTGGAAGCCAGGTATTTGTAGGTCTCATCCTCTTTTATGGATTGGATGACCAACCCATGCTTCAGTTCAAAACTCTCCAAATTCGAAGTGTTCCCGAGTGTTATATGTAGCTTACGGCATTTGTTTTGCGACAAATTCCATCCCAGTGTCTTTGGTGAACTGTGTGGTGACTTGTACTAAATACAGTGTAGCCAACGGTGGTCTTCTTTTCTATTGGCTAACGCTTCCGACGCCATGTTTTTGCCAACTGGAGCACAAGTTTGTATAAGCCACAGAAGGGATTTTTCACCTTTTAACTAATTTTTTTGATTCACAGTTGTTCTACTGCCTTTGATTGAATTTAATGTTAATTTTATAAACACAACAACATTTTTCTTTCCATTTTGCACCCGAAAAACACTAAAATATACATATATTTTTTCATAAAAACAAGAATTTAAGTTGTTACTAATCCATTTCTTTTAATTCTTTTTTTTTTTTTTTTTTGCAAAAATTAAATAAAAAATAAAAGACATGAAATAAAAATCAATTTAAGAAAAAATAAAACAAACCTAATATTTTGTGAGCAAAGCCTCTAATTTTTTTAATTTTTTTTTCAAAAAATTAAAAAAAAAATATGAGACATAAAATAAAAATCAATTTAAGAAAAAATAAAACAAACCTTATATTTCGTGAGCAAAACCTATTATTTATTTATTTATTTATTTTTTGTGTCATTTATATTTTTTTTATTGACACTCGTACAAAATATTATCAGTTATTTGTTATATATGACAATAAAATAAAGTAAATATCTCTTTGATATTTTTGAATTTTAATAGGGGAAATGGTGGAAATAAATAAAGTGAAATAAAACGGATTTCAGAAAAAGAAATTAATCATTTACTACAAAGTAACCTAATTACATTCATGATAATATAAGTTAACATAAAACTATGATACCTAACAATATATATACAACAATGAACAAACAATAGATTTATATACAATTCTATACACAACAATAAACAACAAATATATTTAATAAATATATAAACAAATATATTTAAAAGAATTTTTGGAGGATTATTATCATGAAGTTATATTTATTATTAAATAAGTATAAATAATTATAAATAAATACTTATTAAGTATAACTAGTTGACCCGTGCGAATAATTCGCAACAAAAAAACCAACTTTGAGAAATAATAAATAAATTTAACAGCTATCGTGCATGTTAGTTACACACATTGTCAATAGATGGCGTCTTCTCCATTTTTATAAAAAGGTTGACCCGTGCGAATAATTCGCATGGTATCTTGATCAGTCACCGAATGGTAATGTGGAAATAAATAAATGAACAAATTGTCAATAGATATGGCGCCTTCTACATTTTTATAAAAAGATTTTTAAAATAAAGTTTTTTAAGGAAAACATTAATTTTAAACAATTTATTTAATCTTCAAAATGATGTCTATTAAATATGACAAAAGTATTAAAGGAAATAATAAAAAAAAAAGTTTTGGAAAATAATATATGAGAAGTTGACAAATTTTTATGTTTTTTATTGTAATAAATCGTTTATTTTTATTAAACTATAAATCTTTGTTTGTTTTTTTATCTGGTCTTATTAAATAAACGATGAAATATCATTTTAAAGTGCATTTTTATTCAAAAATGAGTATATTTGAAGTGTACGGCGCTATAGAATTATTTGAAATGCTGTTTCGCTTTCGAAAGATCAAGTCGCTTCTGTTAAAGCGTGTCTACATTTTTATAAAAAGGTTTTTAAAATAAAGTTTTTAAACGAAAACATTAATTTTAAACAATTTGTTTATTTTTCGTCCTTAGCGGAGACCGTAATCTTCAAAATAATATCTCAATCATTGAGTTTGATGAAGTATTAAGGAAGTTATGGCGTTCCGACACAGAAACACCTTTGAGAAATAATATATAAGGATACTTGTAACAGATAAGTATATTTTAAATTTAAACAATAGGTTTATATACAAATAAAAATTTACTTATCTGTTATAATAAAAATTATAAAAATAAATTATAAAAATAAATTATAAAAATAATTATAATTATAATTATAAAAATAATTATAAAAATCTGTTCTAATAAATAATGATAATAAGCAATAGAAAGCCTTTATTTATTTCCACCATTTCCCCCTATTAAAATTCAACAATATCAAAGAGATATTTACTTTATTTCAATGTGTTTATATAACAAATAACTGATAATAACTGATAGTATTTTGTACTGGTGTCAGTACAAGAAATATGAATGACACATCAAAAAAATAAATAAAAAAAATAAGAGGCTTTGCTCGCAAAATATAAGGCTCGTTTTATTTTTTTCTTAAATTGATTTTTATTTTATGTCTTATTTTTTTTATTTAAATTTTGAAAAAAAAAAGGATTAAAATATATTTTATATATTTTCAGATATTTCTTAGTAAATGATTAAATTTTTTTCTGAAATCCGTTTTTTAGGATTTTATATCCCTTTATTTATTTCAACCATTTCCCCTATTAAAATTCAACAATATCAAAAAGATATTTACTTTATTTTATTGTCTTATATAACAAATAACTGATAGTATTTTGTAGTAGTGTCAATAAAAAAAATATAAATGACACAGAAAATAAATAAATAAATAAATAAGAGGCTTTGCTCACAAAATATAAGGTTTGTTTTATTTTTTCTTAAATTGATTTTTATTTTATGTCTCATATTTTTTATTTAATTTTTGCAAAAAAAAACAAAATTAGAGGCTTTGCTCACAAAATATTAGGCTTGTTTTATTTTTTCTTAAATTGATTTTTATTTCATGTCTCTTTTTTTTTGCAAAAATTTAATAAAAAATAAAAAGGATTGAAAGATATGGATTGGTAATAACTTAAATTCTTGTTAGTATATTTTAGTGTTTTTAGGGTGCAAAATGGAAAGAAAAATGTTTTTGTGGTTCTAAAATTAATATTAAATTCAATCAAAGGCAGTAGAACAACTGTGAATCAAAAAATTTAGTTAAAATGTGAAAAATCCCTTCTGTGGCTTATACAAACTTGTGCTCCAGTTGGCAAAAACATGGCGGACGCTGGTGGTTGGCCGCACTGTACTCTGTAGTCACTGTAGTACTAAATAAGTAAGTTGTGTGTTGTTTATGGTATAAAGTAACTAGTGTGTGATTTTGTATGGTATCAGCGTGGTTGAGGTAAGCCTAAAGCCGTGTTTTGTATTATCTAGCATGTGGCTCAATGGATGCAAGGCGAGGCTGAACCAAATACGACTCGAGGAGTTTCCCTGGAAAATACCTCTCCTTACGGGAATGGTGACTGTACTATCCTCCAAATGAGAAATGGCCGGGGGAAGTTTGAACTGCGCAGCCCTTCCGGTAGCTGATCAATTATGTTTTCCTGTCACAATGGACGACGGGGTCTGTTTTCACTGAGAAAGACATGTTGATAACGCCAAATTAAAACTTCTCTCGACTATTTAGCGTTATTTCAATACCAGTTGCTAACAATAAGTATTTATATAAATAAATAAATATGTATTATTTATAAATACAATGCTCTTTTGCAAAGTAACAAGCGATTACCTGTCATGGCGGCGTCCTGTCATTAAATCAGACGGAAGTGCCTGACCAGACTAATTGATGATACATGCGCAGATCTCACAAAAACAGGGCGGCCATCTCTCATTTGGAGGACAGTAGTGATGGAAGTGTTGGATTGGCGTAGGTGTAATGTTGTGTTCCAACTCTTCATCGTGGCTTCCAAGAATGCCGTGATCTTGAGGTGTATTTGTAGAGATGAAGAGTGTTTAAAAGCCTGGAATGAGGTACCCAATCAAATCCCTTCTTGTAGTCGAAGTTCCTATTCTATGTGTAAGTTCCTATTCCTCACGCGCACCTACCGCAGGATTACTTGTGTCAATGTTCTTGCTCTGTAGGAATGTGGCACCCTGTGTGAAGAAAAGAGGCATATATCTTCTTAAAATACCAAAAATTTAAACATAACTAACATCTTATAAATAAATTTAAACATAACTAACATCTTATAAATAACTTCTTCAAAAAACACACAAACACCTATGGCAATATTTCGACTTCTATTTTCAAAGCCTTATTCATGCCTTTTGGAAAGGAGAACACGTCTCCTTATCCTAAAATGAAAAATAATAATACAAAACAAGAATAACTTCTCAAACAAACAACTTATAACGTGATATCACCACGTTCATACACAAGCCAATTTATTGTTAGAAATTTTTTAATATTTAAATTTAAAATAAGCAAATTTCTTTTTTTTTAAAATAAACAAATATCTATATTTAAAAATTTCATGTCTTCTAAAGTCTTTTAATATCTATTTGATAATATCTTCAATTCCTTAAACTTCTCAAACAAAGAAGAAGTTATTTATAAGATGTTAGTTATGTTTAAATTTTTGGCATTTTAAGAAGATATAGTTTGATTATCCCATGAGGATTTAGGTGAGGAAGAATTATTACATTTCAAGAATTTCACTCTACATTTCAAGAATTTCACTCTACGTTTGATGAAATCTTCATAATTAAAGAAGAGGTAAAAGAATTTATGAATGGAAAGGTACTTTATCTTCGCGCTTGCAAAGATAGATGGAAGCAAGAAGGATAAGTAAGAAGTATTGAAGAACTTGAGAAGATCACTGAAAGATGTCATTATAAGAAGATGGTTTAAGGAATTGAAGATATTATCAAATAGACATTAAAAGACTTTAA
>JAFIDM010012231.1:62961530-62977700 GCA_023159025.1 Thereuonema tuberculata | reverse complement strand
GGGGGGGGGTACAATGACAACAATGCAAATATCTAAAAAA
The DNA here is from genome assembly GCA_023159025.1 of Thereuonema tuberculata. NCBI lineage: Eukaryota > Metazoa > Arthropoda > Chilopoda > Scutigeromorpha > Scutigeridae > Thereuonema > Thereuonema tuberculata. Next base: position 62,977,660 of record JAFIDM010012231.1, on the reverse strand, counting down.
AAGAGACATCAATGGATTCGAACTTATCATCGTTTCATTCCATCACTTCCTAAGTTCAGCCACCGTTAGATGTTCCGCTGAATGCGTTCTTATTTTAGAGCATTTCTGAAAGCTAACCTTCTTTTTGAGTATTTTCTTACAAACATCAAGGAAACCCGAGACATGTTATTTTTATTTTGTTTGTACATTTGCCAGAAAGATACACAATCAATTCCCCAACTTCGATCTGACGACTTTTTGTTTGCCGTTTTTTTTTTTGATAAACATAATATTTAAATAAACATAAAAAAGAAAATGACACCTCGAAAATTAAGATAAGAAACAACAGATATATAATAAAAAACAAATTAATAAATAATATATTTATAATTATATTTATGTATAATTATAATTAATATATGAGTTTTGAAGATAGACAAAATTTACATATATATATATATGCATATGCAGCCGTGCTGGCGTGGCCGTGCGGTCTAGACGGCAGGTCTGCCGTTGCGGCCAGTGTGCCAGTTCCCGGGTTCGAATCCCGGTCGTGGCATGGATGTTTCTTTCTTCTTCTGTTCGTTCCTGTTTCTTTACCCTGGCAGTTAGGGTTAAAATGCATCTCCCAACCCGCAATTGAAAGTCAGCGTGGGAGATTAGACTTTCATCCTCCGAGACAGTGAGCTGTCTGAGAGAGGCCTTTGTCCAGCAGTGGGCTGTTAAAGGCTGTTAGATAGGTATATATATATATACATATATTAAAGTATATTTTCCAGATCAGCCTTGCACACACTTCTGTTACGCACTTTCTCTGTTTGAAAAATAATTTTAATTTCCTGTGAAAATAGAAAGAATTTTTACAATGAAACGTTCGCGACGGGAATCAAACCTGCAACCTTCTGAAATCAGAACACAAGGACTACATTCTAATTATTGTTAAATATCTCTTATCACTCCTTGTTGGTTGGTTGGTTGGTGTTTTATGGCGCAAAAGCAGCTGCGCACTCCTTGTGTGTGATGCAACTAGAGAAGAGCGAGATTAAAAAAAAACAAAAACTCATTAATTTTAGACTACTAGATTAAAATTTAAATTCTAATGTTCATTTTTTCAGCCTACTACAAGCGCAGGCCAGATAACGCACTTTCTGGGTTTGAAAAATTATTTTCTCTGAAAATAGAAATAATTTCTACAATGAAACGTTTGCAACGGGAATCGAACCTGCAACCTTCTGATCCGAAGTCAGACGTCTTATCCATTAGGTCGCGGGGACTACGTTCGAATAGTTATTAAATATCTCTTAGCTCTTATACCTCTATGTGTGTGATGCATGAGAGAAGAGCGAGAGGAAAACAAAAACAACAACTCATTAATTAGCCTATTAGATTAAAATTTAAATTTCAATGTTCACTTTTTTAGCCTACTACTTACAGGCCAGACGAGCGTTAGATGCAGAAGCTCGTCATCAGCGATGAAATGAAAGGTGCGTCTATAAAATGTAATCAGGGTTGGGGTTACTCTTCTCCCCTCCCCTCCCGAGTAACCAGGCTGATAAAATCAACTGGTTACTCCTACCAACCAGCGACCTCGTCTACAAATACCAATCACATTTGTGATTGCAGCAACCACAGCTCCTTTTTTGAATCAAGGACAGGAGGTGGTTTTTCTCTGGGAGCAGCCGACACGATCAGTCACAGCAGAATTTTCACCCACAACAGACGAGATGAACCAATTCCAGTGTTCGGGTTGCAACGAAATCTTTTTGACGTTGAATGAAGCATTCAAGCATATCATGCTGTCCATTATTCTCACAATGGATGTATTATTATTTTTTTTTTTAGCTTTTACTAATTTTTTTTTTTTACTTGTTTTGTCATTTGTAATTCTTTTTTGAATATTTACAATGGTATAATTCATTCTGCCTTTTTTTTTTAGACTTCCAATTCCTATTTCTTTTGTTAATTATTCTATTGAGCAATTTCACTTCTAAGAAATTTAATTCTTTTTTTAACTTTGTTTCTTATAAGATTAGTGAAAAAATTTCTGCTTCTTTTGTTAATTATTCTATTGAGCAATTTCACTGTTTAATTCTTTTTTTAACTTTGTTCTATTTGTTATAAGATTGCCAGCAATCTTTGAAACCAACTTGTAACCATGCCGTCTATAAAAAGGAGGGTTGGGGAATAACCAGGCTCCTACGTCAGCGGATCAGTCACATGACATCCGGAATCAGAGCGATAGTAACCACAGCCATGATTACATTTTATAGACGCACCCGAAGACGCTAGAGTTGTTAGAGACATTTCTTGACATGAATGAAGAAATTGCAAATGACGGGCAAATACTCTATCTCAGCTAAAAGAATGTTATATCGTCATTATTGACTAGAGCGTATATACTAGTTTTAAATATAGTTCTATACATAAGTTCTGTAATTTAAAACGATAAGGTAAATTTGAGAAAGTACGTGAATTCATAGGCACAATTTTACATGTTAAAACATAAAATTTAGAATAAATTAACAGCAACATATCGTAGCATTTAATACGATCTAAGTTTCAGTTTTTTTTTTTGTTTTTTTTTTTTTAGATTATTAAGTTTAATTAATTTAAGAAGATTTTGGAAAAAAAAAATCTGAAATTTCTTATTCTGAAATAATTCTGAGAATTTATAATATATTACTGATAATTTATTCTAAAATTGTGTTTCACATCATGACACACAGACACATATATATGTGTATATATATTTTCCTGATATACATCTAGGGAAACACTCTACACCTTACAATTCCTCCTAAGTCAGTTCTTAAAGTAATTAACGAGCATTAACTAGTACTTGGCATCATCATTATTATAATACAAACGCGATAGACAAGAAAACTGTTTAACTGTGCAACTATATTATTTCTTATTTGATAATAAGTGGAGTTCATTTTCATTTTTATGTTTAATATTATCATAACGTACTTCTTTTTTAAAAAACAACAATGGATGAGACCAAATTATTTACCATGTGACATCCTGGAGCCACCAGTAGAACAACAAGGTATCCGTACTGAGGCTAATTTGAATGATCATCGGAAGCGCAGTGATGCTCAAAAGAAAGCTGATGATCGCGAAAGAGCATGAAACAGCCGTTGCAGGATGTCACTTGGAAAACAATTTGGTCTCACCCACTGTTGTTTATTAATAATTCCAATTCGCAGTTTTCATTAGTGAGTTTTTTATTGTTCATTTTTTCTTTTGAGGCACCACTGCGCTTCCGATGATTACCGGTACTTCTTTTTTCTTTGTAAAATAGTTAGCAAACGACAACAAAATAAACGATATTCTTAATAATTTTGCTGAAAGGAAACTTTTAAAGGGTAAATAAACACTGTAGACTTTAATTATTGAATAAAACATAGAGGAAAATAATTGTAAAATTAAAATATTATCAACTTAATTTTAAAAAATAATTTTAACATAAATTAAAATAATTTCATTCGTTATTTTTGCTCATGCTGAAGTAAATTGGAATGCAATTGTTCAATTTTACTTTATAACAAATATTTTATTTATCATTCCCAATACCTTTAAATTTCAATAAAGCTGCTTATAGGTAAATTAAATTGTTGAATTAGAGAAATACTTTTAAATAATAATAAGAAATTATTCAGCATTATTTCACTATTCGTTTCACTATTAAGAAATTGTTTCACTATTCGTTTATTTCTTGTTTCTCTAGGAACCTGCGAATGAAACATAGCCTCCGATACCATACTGGTCCCAAAATTTTTATTTTAATAAAACTTAATGATTTATAACAAATTAAGAAATTAAATTTATTTAATAATTTTTTATCAGTTAACCGCATTACTTTTCAACTCTCGCAAATGTTAAGTTCTGATGATGAAATAATAAAAAGTGACGATGGAAATAAGTAAATTTAAACTTATAAAAAATATAACTAAAATTCTTTAATCTAAAATTTCACTCTCACTTGTAAATAACTTTGCAAATAAATAGAGATAAATTAGCGGGTTGTTTGTTTGTTTTTTTTCTATTCTGAAAATCGATAAGAAAATTACTTTCTTATCTATGTAAACAATTAGCATTAAACATGTAATAGGAGAAGAGAATTTCTTCAGTCGTAATGTCTAATTGTTATGTCTAATTTTACAGAAAGAATGAAAATCTAATTTATGCCATTCATTAAAATTTGTTTTCAATCTGTCAGTGACAAGTTTATCTTACCTGTACATCTGCGCTTGATGTACTGGACGATGTGTGCAAAGAGACAGCTTCAACGGGGATTTCCAACGAATTTTTTCTGTCAAGGCCACATCGGGTGCCGGCTGGAAACTGTCCTTACATAACTGTATCTCTACTCAGCTGAAATTCTAACGATTTGTGATAAGAAAAGTATAAAATTCACTGGATTTGATTTGAGTCAGAGGTCAATGAACGAACAACACCGTTCTTTTGGAGAGTTCAGAAAAAAAAAATAATATATAAAACTGCCAATGAGAAACGAGTTGATGAAAACCTCTGAAGGTCAAGTGGTCAACAGAAGCGAAACATACAACTGTTTCTGACTAAAAGTACGTTGCAAAGGAAACATAGTTTGCGTTATATAAGCATCAATACAATAGACAAACAAGGACAGGATGCTTTACAAATGAATTCATTTAAACTATAGTGTAGGCTACGAATGGATAGACAGAATTGTTTTGAAATTAACGAACCAATCATTACATGTTTTATAAAAATTTCTTTTTTATGAGTTTCGTTCATTACTAATTTTTATTTTCTGAAACGTGATTCCATTAAATAAATTTAATTTTTTTTGTGAAAAGAAAAGTAAAAAATTCACTATATAAGTTGGAGTCGCTTATTAGCATAATGAGATAGACAATAAAATACCTAACATAACAATATAATAAAACTAACTGAAATAATTTCAAAGATCTAATTTTAAAACCATAAATTTCATTTTATGAAATTAAGTTTTTAGCTTGTTTTTTTTTTTTGTTTTTTTTTACTGATTTCTTTTTTTTTTTTTTTTAAAGGAAACAAAAAAGTAAAAAAAGGTCAGTAATCAACTTTTAAATATTGCAATAACATAAAAAAAAAATCATGACTTCGAATCCTGCAGGAAATGTATTTGTCTGAGGTTTTATGTTTGTTTAATTAGTTACTAAAAATTTTTTTGATCTAGTTAAAGCAATTTATTTAGAGTTAAAATTTTTGGAGTTTATATTTTTTATATTTTGTCGGTGATTAATGAAATAAAAGAAGAAAAAATCGAATTATGGAGATTAGATAGAATGAAAATTAACCACTAATAAAACAATGATTATAACAGAGTATACTGTAAATTTAATTTGTTTATGATTATACTTATTTATTACTGTAATAAAAAGTTAAAGTCGGATTCCCTTCTTTCCCCAAAAATGACAAGCGTGTAATCCTTCAAAGTTATCTCTTTTTTATTATTATTATTTTCTGCTAATTACTCAGCAAATAACCCGAGTCCAAAACTTCGCTTTATATTTACAGATTCTTAACTGAAAATAACTGTTCCTGTGTTCATAGATTACATCTACTCGCTTTTGTTACTGGAGACCCGAAAATGTAAATCAAAATCCTGATTTATGAGTTTATATAATATATTATTTTTTAAAAGTAAACAAACCAGCAAGGAGGCCGATACAGCAATTAAAAATTTTATATAGTTTATCTTATTTATCAACATTGCTTTGTTAATACTTAGAACGAATCTATATTTGGAATAAATAGACTCTTAAAACGAAGCTGTATTTGGAATAAATAGATTCCTTAGACTTAATGTTTCGTTTCATATATGCATTAATCTGTCGAGGAAAATAACAGTAATTCTCCTTAATTTTGTAATTCCTTTCCCAGAACTAACAGTGATAATTTCGTACATTTACTGTTTCTTTCCCCTTAGCTCTCCCTATTTGCATTTTATTCTTTATTATTGAATGCTATTTGACTAGTGACTTAAAAGAATATTGTATATTTGTCTTTTTATTATTTATTTCTTATTATCTTTTATATCAATATACAGGGTATATAAAAAAACTCGCTGTACAAATTTTAATGAAAGACAGAGAGCACGAAGACAAACCATTTTTGTGAAGCACGTCCTCGTGTGGAGTGTGTTGCAGGAGGACCAACCTGCATCCGTTTCATCGTTAGACATTGCTACCTATTTTACGTGGATTTCCCATTTTGTGTTGACTATGTGAGCTGGCTCGTATAGGAATTGTAGCGCCTCTAGCACCAACGAGAGCGGGAGAAGGAATCATAGGCTTTCATGCGTTCTGAGCTTGATCATCGAAGCTAAATCTGGCTGATGAGTTCTAATAAGGACGAAACAGCTGTCCCAGATTGCTGTCGATGATGGCTCAATGCGTGAAAGCCAACGAATTTGTGCATTCTCTATTTTTTCCGTTTTCATATTACATTTAATGCACGTTAAACCTTCTTACTTACTTTCTGAGAAAAAATACAAGTGATATTTCCCGTAATTCTTAATATATATTACTGCATCTAACAATATCGCAATTATGATTCTTTCATCCATTATCTAAAATATTTCGGCAGCTCATATGCGTAACCCTTCGTAATCACATTCCTGAAGTGCTCCAGTCGTTTCTGGAATTGCCGCCACTGGCAGCACCAGGCACATTCTCGGTCTCTATTGATACATCTTGTGCATAAAGCGATTCTTTTAAGCGATTTTTTTTTCCCATTGATATGAAAGAAATTAATGGATAAATGTTTTGATCTCAGAATAGTCATTCTAATTTGTACCTATATATATTTTTTATTTATATTATTGCATTTTTATGTTGTCGCTTTCCTTAAGAAGGAAATAATATAAAGTTATTGAAACTACTGTATATTTACATCAAAATAAATAACAGTAACAATTTGTAGTTCACTCAAAGAAGAAAGCATTTCAGATTCGCCACAAAATAATTTCACTGAATACCAGTAATTAAAACGAATGCTTTTTTAAAATCAAAACTGTGCGAGTATTTAATTTAATGTATTCTAATTTTCTCTAATACGTATATTTTTATAATTTCATCTTCTTACGTACATATCCACAAAATTTGCAAAATAAATTTCTAATACATAGAAGTCCAGCATTTTATATTAAAGAGTTACATCAATAAAATCAAATGTTTTTGAATAGTTAAAAATAAACATCAATCTTTGCATATTATGACTTTCATTTCAATATGATTTCCACTAAATAGATAAAAGTACTAAATAGATAAAATGTTACAGGCATTCTCAATTTGCGAAAATTTGTGTTTAATCTACTGACAACGGATAATCCCAGTATTCTTCATATTCGAGGGACCAGAGCACAATGCTTTATACACATGATTTTGACCTTATCATACTTAATTCTTGATTAAATCAGAGCATCTCAATCTTTTGGTTTAAGGCGCAGTTTTGTATTTGCAGAAATACTGCGCACATCAATCTCATTCCTAAAATCCGACGGCACACCAAGCTTTTCAGTGCTTGCATTGAAAAACCTACGATTTACAAATAAATTTAACAGAATATTTAGTACATTTTCTACCCTGAAATATTTTTTAAGAAGATTTGAGTTACTATTTTATTATCTTCGTTGTTAAAATGAAAGGAAGTGTAATTTAAATTTTTAGTTCCCCAGATAATTCGCTAGGAATTTAGTGAAGATTACAGTATTTCGCTACTTAACAAAGTTATATGATCAAATACAATCTTGTTTCTTCGAATAAAACTTGTACTCTGACGTATCTTATCTTAAAAAAGAAAATTCTCAAACTTCCATACTTGATTCCAATATTTCGTCTTTATTGATCATAAAGACATTTTCAAGGTTTAAGTATAAAACTAAAACATAAAGAGAATATCTATTCTCATAATAACAAATTAACATATGTCAGCTAAACGAGAAAACATTAACAATAAATCTTATAATGAGGAAAAAAACTATACAATAAAAAATACAATAAAAAACGGAGAGATGATTTAATTAAATTGTAGACTTTCTTTTACTCTTTTATTTTTCATTAAAATTTTTCTATAAAGGCTTAAAGACACTTCACTAACTTTCAGTGACTTATCTTTATTAAAGCAATACAGCAATTTATTAAGCATGATTCCAATATCAACCTTTTATTTTCATCTTGAATATCATAAATGATGTGGATAATGGGGTCTGGATTGTGACTATATATAAAACAATGGTCCGCCCACTCTGAATTAAGTTAAATGATTATTACATTTTCTTGTGGAACACCAAGAACATCACACGCCGCTTTAAATTATGAACAGAATGACAAAATATCTTTTTTCTTCTTCGAAGTTTCTCCAAATAAATTTAATAAATTAAAACAACAGATTGATTTATATTGGCATGAATCTAAGCAAATCTGATTTTGTTTTTGTTTATAAAATAATGTTATCATTAATAGGACAAAGAAAGAGACAAAAATAAAACAAAAACAAATGAGGAATGTCTTATCTTAATTACACTCCTTTATCCAGACCTTGATTAGATTAGATTCATTTGATCAACCTTGATTCTGATACCTAACAAGATGGTGGCCTATCAGTCGAAATTAGAAAGTACTAGGAATTATACATTGCATTGAGATGGATATTTGATGTTGATCAACTACGCTTACTGGACAAGTGGTGAAGAGCTGCATGATCTTCTTTAATGATTCTTGCTAAGGGGTTTTTCGGTTAATTTTTTTGAGATTTCCTGTAATGACTCCGTGAGGGTTTTGAGTGTTAATAAAAAGAATTTGCTTTGAGAAATACAAATTGCATTCTCTGCTACCTCAGCAGATGATCTCGGGACCTTGTGATAAACGCCGATCAGGGATCATAGTTCATGAATATATACCCATTCAAACTGGTAGTAAAAAACTGGTTTATACGTATTTCAAGATGAAAATTTTAAATTACGTATAACTGAGAATTACTTACAACTCAGTATATTTCAATTAATTAATTAAACTAATAAGAACACTCGTAATAAACATATGTCTGTTAGGTACATATTTTTCAACGTCTGATATTCAAAAACTGTAAAAAAGTAATTTTCAAAATAGTATATTCATTTTCAATGATGTTTTCTGATTTCGTGTTAAAGAAACTTAAGAGATTGAATCAAATACTGTATACCCATTACACAATTACAGTTCTAAGATAAATTAAAAGCAAAGACTCAATAAATTTTCACTAATTTTCCACCAGATTGCTAAATCAATTTTCCACATCTGCAAATTTTCCCTTTTATTGACGGCTGCGCTTTACAAATTTTGAACCGAACTTTCCACATTCTTCTAAAATTAACTCCTCCTTCTATTATAGCACATAATGTAGTATAACTTACATTTAAAGCTACTCGTTATTTCTGCTTATGATTTTTGGGGTTGTCCTTCACTTCCCGAATAAATCTCATTTTAAAAGTTACTCTTCTAACTGAAATAAGCTAAAACTAATCTTGACTTCGGATGACTGAATATCAAACTTTCTTATTAAAATATTATTAACAAATGCTATTCACAAATCTCAAGATGGTTGACCTTTGGGAAATACACTTAACGAAGTAGATGCTCGACAGAGATATTTACTTTTTGTATGCTTTCCAATCCAACTGATTTTTTAACTTAACTTGTTTGCTTTTATTTATTAATGTGTAAGATGAGGCTTTATCATAGCGTCAAGGCTGAAAATATGCGATTCATGATTTATTTTAAAAGGCAAATTTAAATCTAATTTACATCAGAACTACTCAATGATTTAGAAAAAGGTTTCTATTTGTCATAAAACCAATTATTTGAACATACGATTTCCAGTCTTTTAAAATTTAAGAATCTTAATAAAAAAATATTAAATGAAAAAAAAGTACATCTTAATGTAATTTTTTTCTTCGACATAATTATAGTAAAATATAATTCTAGCATTGAAAATAGTAATCTGGTAAGCAGTTTGCTTATCTTTCCATTAGGCGACTCTTTTCCATTCGGAATCTATTTTTCAAAATAGTTTTTACAAAGAGATGGTATTTTTTTTATTTCAATTTCATTCTGAGGAAGATCAAGCTCCGTATTCTGCCCCCAAAGAAAAGAGATCCAATCTCGCAGCTTATAAAAGATTTTAGACAATAATGAAAAGTTTGTAAAAATGATTTTTGTAAAAGAAAAGTAATATCAGTAAAAGCCAATAAGGCATCAATGAAACAATCCAATGTGTTTTCCCACAATTTGAAGAGAAGTTCGAAGTTCCGAATTTTAAATTTATTAATTGCACTTCTCAAGAAAACTTTTATTGAGCTGCTTGACGTTACTTTAATTGATATTTCTGTCCATTAATTTTCTCTTGATCTTCAAATACAAGTAATAGGATTCTGTAGACATTGGATTTAAACTTAAGCCTAAACGATAGTAAGGCTTAAATTCACGATCAAATTTATTCCATTCTCTCCAATTTTAATTTTACTAATATCCGAAGTTACACAAAATCAAATAATGAATTTATTCGAATTTAATTAAAGAACTGAATCAAATCAGGATCAAAAGGATTCTTCATTTTATTTTCCACAGATTTATTAAACTGGATAATAAAGTAAATGAAATCCCTGTTTCAATAATTAGGTTTTTATTTCAAGGACAGGCAATCTCTTAATTTAATGAATGCTTATTTAATAAGTTTAATTTCTTAGTAATGTTTTTGTCCTGAATTATACTAATTTCAATCCGATATCGGATGAACTAGTACAGCGGTTCCCAACCTTTTTCAACTGGCGACCCACCTTTCCTTATCGGAATACCTCCACATATATAAGAATAGAAGAATATAGTATGAAACCATATTTGTATCGTATCCCTTCCTTATACATGATTGATTTTCGATTTTTCGATCTTTTCTGATGGTTATTCGATGGTTTCTGATAGCTTTAGGATCAAGTCGCGACCCACGTGTAACTCTTCCGCGATCCACCGGTAGGGAAACGCTGAACTAGTATTTGCATCATTTGACCAAGCATTGAAACAATTTAAGGAAAAGTTGTATAGAATTTGTAAAAACTCTCTTTTTTTTTAAGTAATTTTCAAACAATGAGAGATCCATTTCTCATCTTACATTATATTAATTGGATGGTGTTATGCATCATTTCACCAAGCGCCAAAATACATTTTTTTAGATTATTGCTCCATCTACTAGTGAAAGGTGTAAACTCTTTATAAAATATCGTTCTGTTTGATATCTCAACTAATTCTACAGAAAATTAATTTTGAATAAACGACAATCGACTAATCTTAACGAATAAGATTTGCATCATGTCGCATGGTCATTTGCTTCAAAATTCATTCGTCAGCATGTGCGGTATATTTCATTTTGTTATATAATATTCTTCATTCTATAAAAAAAATGGGAATTAATACCGCACATCAGCTTTTGCCTTTATGACAATATCCCAAGATCGCATTTTGGCGCTTGATCAAATGATGCATAACAGCATCCATATTTTCCTAAGTTGACGGATACGTAACTTCATTTCGGAAACCGTCTGCACAGTATTAGTTCATATTGTCCCACTCAAACAGCGGGAGTCACTAACTGTCTAATAAATTGTCAATGATATTGTTTGCTAAAAGAACTCTACTAATGTGATTTCCGCACTCTTGAAAACTTAAATGAAATTGCTGAATTCAAAATAAAAAACGGAAAATCCCAAGTAATATTTTAAAAAATAAACATCTAAATTAAGCACAAAAAAAAGTTTCAAATGGAAAATGGAAATAAATAAATAAAGTGGATAAAGAACTATAAGAGAACATAATTATTAAGAAAGAAGAGTTAGTTAACTCGGCTATATCGATATCTTTCGGATCCAAGATGTCGAAGATCGCGATCTGCCAGCGCTTTTTTTACTTCGCGATGTCAAATGTCGTATACTCGAACCCTATTATCGCCCACATGATTCGAAATCGATTTAAAATGGTCATTTTACGATTACCTACATCGTTCACAGCGATGTGAGAGAATTTTATATTTATATTTTATATTTTACATTACCTTTTCAACACTTTGATGGGTTAAATTAGCCAAAATCTTCATACAGTAGAGTTCCGATTATCCGAGTTAATGTGGACCAAGACTAACTCGGATAACCGAAAAACTCTGTTAAAGCGAAAATTGTGAATAAAATAAATCGTGTAGGTTTAAATGTATATTTTAACAAATACAAAAGTTATAGAGATACACCACATGCAATTCATATTGTTACGATAATTAAAGAGTTCTTTTACTTAAAAAAGCCCTTAATTGTTTTTTGTTTTACGTTACTTTGGCGTTTTTCTGCAGCATTGTTTCGCCATTTTTTTTAAGGATAACAGGGTTGCTGGTGTCGCTTCTTCTTCTTGTTCTATATATTCAATAGCACTTTCGATAGCTTTTAATCCATCTGTATGGGAGATTTTTATATGCCAATTTTCATCTCACTGTCTTCATCATCATCGCTAGTTTCATTTTCCTTATTGACGATCATTTCTTCTGTAATGTCTTGTTGTTCATCAGCGTTTATCCAGTCACATATATCCTCTTCGTTGATTGGCTCAAACAATGGCAGTTTCATGAGTAAATGAAAAAGCTCATCGCTACCTTCATTGGCCTTTCCGTGGTGTTCGATTAAAGCGGAAACTCGGATAATCGGGGTTTTACTGTATTTCTGTTTTCTTACGGCTTGGCGCCGCAATCTTGGCATCTTTTACAAACGACGAGTCACGTGATTGAAACTAGGTTCTCATACGCCTATTAGATTACATGGGCCTCTTTCCTGGTTTTCATTGATAGAAAAGTAGATCTCGATATTCATTTTGGTTAAACGAAAAAGTCCGCGATTCTGATATTTTTTTAAAATATATATTTGACGCATTTTCGTGACATTAGGGAGGGTATAGAGTCTCAATTACTGTAAATAATAAGGAAAGAAGCATAATAATTTATCAATCGATTTTCGTACTTTTTGGGCAAAAATATGGTAAATTTTGCAATTTTACACCTTTTTCAAAATAAAAGGGGTCCAAGACCAAATCGCGTTATATCCAAATTAGCGATATAAACAACCGTGTTAAAGCCGAGTTTGACTGTATTTTCAAATTCGATAATGGGAAAAATTATAGAAAAATTTTATAAATCGGAATTGCAAACATTTCTATATTTTCGTTGAATTATTTATACAAATGTTTTAGGCATTATAATGTTGCAATTCATTCTTCACAGAGCAAAGTAAAACAAACAAAAAAAATACAAAAAATAAATAAATGAAAAATATTATTCTCTTAAGGAAGAGTTTTGGCCAAATATTTTCCTCAAAGCGCCGATAGAAGGTAATACTTTCGGTTTCGTTTTAGGTTTTCGTTTAATAGGAAGCCATATTCAGTTATTAGCAGACAACATTCCCATTTATTACTTTACTATTAAATATCGGTTATTCTTATCTGAAGAATATTGTTTTAAGTGAATGTAAATCGACCTTAACTGAAATTTAGGACAAAAGTTGAGTGTATTTTAAGTCTTTAGCTTTATTTTAATGTCTCTTCTATGAAGCATCATTACACACTTTCTGTTTCGCTTAATTTTCATTTAAAGTGAAATCTTTCTTTTCTTTGGAAATTTTTGACAAATATTTTGAAAAGTTATGAACTAATCCTTCTCAAAAATTTAACAATAGTAAATTATTGATTTTTTTTTAAAAAAATAAAATAATATTGAAATAATTATTAATCTCTATGTCGATGTATTGCGAGCCTATATCTGGAAAGCCCAAGTTACTTACTTAGGCATCGACAGAAATTCAAAGAGTTGCATTACTATAATGTCCCTTTTGTATTCTATAAATAATAATTGAAGTTCAATCGGTTCTTTTCCATCTCTTTAACGATTCCTATCGTTTCTTAAGTGAGTTTCTTCTTCATTTGAAATAAGTCCATATTCACTCCTTCAATACTTAAATCATTAACTGATTCTATTGAAAGTGTTTTACATTTTTTTGAATGGATCTATTGACAGAGTGTTTTATTATTGTTATTATTATTATTCCTTAATTTATTTATTTTTAATTTAGTCTGACAAGAGTATCTGAATAATAATTTCATCTGTAAGCTGGTTCAGAGTATTGATACAACATCTAGTAAGGAGATATAAATAGAATTGCTACAAGTAATTTTTAAGTTTAGATAAAATTTTTGATATGTATAAAATACATTAAAATTACTGTTAATTTTTTAATTTAAACACAAAGTTAAAACCAAATTAATATTAATAGATATAATATTTAGCCGTATTTTACTAAATTTAATTATTTTGGTAAATTCGATGTAGACAAACAGTATAATGAACAAAGAAGTCAATAAGTATAGAATTTATAAATTACAATATAAATCATACATTACATTAAAGATTTGGAATATTCATGATTTTATAATACAATTTTATAATACATAATTAATTACAAGAGAATAAATTAAAATAAAGTGGAATATTCTTTTCTCTTTTTCTTCCTTATTCATTTTTTCTAAAAGATATTATTTCAAAGTTCTCTAATTTTATTGTGTTCATTGTTTTATTCCAGCAAAAGTAAAATAAGGTCATAAAAAATTAAGGGTAAAATAATAGAAATATATTTTGGGATATAAAATAGTATACATTAATTTAAGCACATCCATTTCATAGTAATTTCTTCACTAATAGCAAACAATATAGGTTCGCAAAAGTTAGATTTCGAGATTAAGTTCTTAATTTTAATTTTCTTCATCATTTATCTTTCTTTTCCAAATGAAGTATTGGTCTGTGTCGACTTCCATTCATCAAATCTATTGATGCTATTTTCCTTCATCCTAAAACAATGTCGTTGCCTGCATTTCATTTTCATCTAAATGAAATGCTCTTAGATTCACTGAAAAAGCAGAACTTCTTTGATTAACTTTCTTCCATCATATATTAAATTCATAATGATACTCACTAGGAAATCCCATTTGGCTACCATATCACATTTATACATTTCAGTTCCTATACACCATCTAGCCTTATAAAACTTATTCCTCCATCTTTCTTGAAATTCTTTTCACGAAGTACATCTTTTCTTTTACGAACTACACAACAATGACACCCAATTCTTGTTTGTTTACAAACAGCACTCACGAGAATGGGTGTTTACTGCTTAACAGTATTATCAATTTATTGATTTTATTATATTCAAATATAACTCAAATATTCTGCACGAATACTAACTCTGAAAGCATTAAGACTACAGAAAATATCAATACGATCACATACTTATGTATGTTTGCTATACATACATATTTCATCAGTTCAGTACATTAAAATTCAGATCATTATAAAAATTCATTGTAATAAAGCTACGCTGAAGATGAGATAGAAATACTGTAAATCGATAGTGATTTTTGAAATTTCAACACCTACTTGAATTTTAACAATACAGTAAATTATTATGAACTGGACACTTAAAAATGAGTCTTAGCTTTATAATTGCTATTCAAATAAACAAAATCATTCGAACTCATTGCTGTAGATAGATAGCTATATCCCATCGGTGCTCAACGAAGGCCAGTGGGGCACTGGAGGCAGACTCCCAATATTTCATTGACCTAGAATCGAGATGAGGTCGGCTGGTCAGCCCAACGCACGGCTGAATGGATGTAACACATATCATTGTTCTAACAACTAGCACTACCCAATTCATGAACTCGACGAAATTTCGCCATTCCATAAAATGGACAAGAGAAGAAGGCAGTTCCTGGAATGAACAGAATTTGTTCAATTCATGAAACGACCAATTCCACCAATTTCGCTTCATATGTAATAGATACATTGCATCAGTTATATTACCTTCAGCTTCAAAATTCAGATAAAAAGAAGAAAGAATTTACAGTTCAGCATTTTCACAAATCTTGTAGAAATACATTTTAATCTTCTTTGTTTAATAGAGTCGTATCGTACGAAGAAAGGGGGAGCGGGGGGGTCCACCCCGGGCCCCCGCCTGGGAGGGGCCCCATCAACCAGCCTAGGGGGGCCCCCACCAGCCTTATTTCCTTTTT
>JAFIDM010012231.1:62915452-62957419 GCA_023159025.1 Thereuonema tuberculata | reverse complement strand
TTTTTTTTTGGTTGAACAGATAGGTTTGGAGGTTTTTTTTTTTTTTTGGTTGAACAGATAGGTTTGAAGGTTTTTTTTTTTCGGTGGGGGCGCGATGAGAGTTGTGATTGAAAATTAGGTCGCAAGTACTAAAAGGTTGAGAAACACTGACTTAATCGTTAGCAGAATTTGTTATTACTATTGATTTATCAATAATTGAAGAAACAATATTAATTAAAACAGAATTTAGGTAAATATTCTCCTCACTGCTGATTACTTCCAGAGAAAATATTTCATTGGTCACATTAATGATTAATAAAATTAAAGAATAAATAAAACTATAGCATTCTTCTTTGTTAGTCTTTACCCTATTATTATTATATATCTTCCACTTGGGTTTTCCCAGCAAAGACACCATGGCGGATTAAGGACCAAAGCACATATTGCCAAAAGTAAAGAAGTGTCAAAGGTGGGTTAGGAATGTGTGCTTGTGTCCATAAACTTCCTAACTATGCGTATTGTGTTGAGAACCAGTCTTCTGTAGTTGTGCGTAAGTGTTTTCGTGATGTCCTAGTGTGCTGAGACTGTGGTGCAAAATGTGAGGTACCATACCAGTGGCGGATAAGACATGGGTACAAACGTACTTGGCCTGTCTCCACTGCTTCTGGAGCTCGTGTACTAGATCGGTGTATTTACTAATCTTGGCTGCGTGAGTTTTCTGCGTGTTCTTGTTGATTGGCACTGCAATATCAATGAGATAGGCCTGTTTATTGGCCTTATCAATAAGTATGACGTCAGGTCTGTTGTGATATATGCTTTTTGTCTGCGTGAATGGGGCGATCCCAGTACAGCTTATGTGAGGGTGACTGTGTGTAATACGCGTGTGTAATACGGGACCATGTTCTTAATAAGTGAATGTTTATGCGCTTGATGTTGATGAGCGAGCGACGCTACCTAATTGTGTCGGTGGAAGTAGTCTGTTTGGGAGAGAGGGGACAGCCTGATATTATAGTTATATGATATTATGTGATCGATCGCCTCATGCGTAGTGTGGCGTCGTGTAAGTGAATTTCTTGTAGTTGTGTGGGGGGATGACTTGGTCCCGTATCGTGATCAGGAACACTTCGGTCTCCCCAAACAGCTCACCACTCGTCAGCATCTGTTCGACGCTTCTATGTTGACATGAGGCTGGCTGGTTCGTGTCGATGTCTGCCATGAAGTTCCTTACGAGCCCATGGTTCACGCAGTTGCTGACTGTTGGTGTCTGGGTGGTGAGTGTTAGAGAAGGGTTTTCGAGATCCAGCTTAGTGAGGTGTGTATCAGCCTTGACAATGATTAAATGGAGTGAGGAGTGTTGTGCTCTTTGGTGGAATTGTTCCCTAAGTGTGTGTACTTGTTTTTCGTGTAGGGTGATGAGGATGATGAGTCCTCGACCTCCCTCCTTGCGGGGAAGAATCATCCTTTCCGAGGCGGACTTGGGATGGTGCATGTTGTGTTTCGTGAATGTAGTGCGTTTTGTGCGTTGTAGTGCTTCGAGTTCGGATTGACTATGAAGTTATGCCGAAGGAATATGTTAGTGTAAGGATGGCAAAAGTTTTGATGGCTTTAATTTTATTTCTGGCGTTGAGTTTGTTTTAAGGATGTTGTGAACGCGAGCACGATATGTGTTCTTGAGTGTGTTTTTGATGCTTCGTTGCCAATGACGCGTGCTTGCTGGAAGCCCAGGGACTTGTAGGTCTCTTCATCTTCCATGGATTGAATGGCCAACCCTTGGTCCAGTTCAAAACCCTCCAAACTCGAAGTCTTCCCACGTGTTGTGTAGCTTGCGGCATTTGTCGATTCCATATTCAATGCCAATGTCGTTGGTGAACTGTGTGGCGATATGTAACAAATTAGTAAGTTATTATTATTATTATTATGTTTGTATGTTTCAAATCTTGGGTTTCCCCAGCAAAAACAATATGACGGGTCAAGGACCAAAGCACATACTGCCAAGTGTAAAGATGTGTGCAAGAATGATTAGGGATGTGTGATTGTGTCCATAAATTTCCTAACTATGCGTGTAGTGTTGAGTACCACAGCCTTCTGCAGTTGTGCATAAGTGTTTTTGTGAAGTCCAAGTGTGCTGAGACTGTGGTGCAATGTGTGAGGCACCAGACCAGTGGCTGACAAAACGATGGGTACAACACGTACTCGATCCTGCCTCCACTGCTTCTGGAGCTCGTGTGCTAGATCAGTGTATTTACTGATCTTGTCTGCGTGAGTTTTCTGCATGTTCTTGCTGATAGGCACTGCAATATCAATTAGATAGGTCTGTTTGTTGACCTTATCAACAAGTGTGATGTCTGGTCTGTTGTGATGTATGGTTTTGTCTGTGTGAATGGGGCGGTCCCAGTATAGTTTATATGAGGGTGATTCTAATACGCTTTGTGGTATGTACTTGTAGTACGGGACCGTGCTCTTAATAAGTGAATGTTTGTGTGCTAGTTGTTGATGAACGATCGACGCTACCTGATTGTGTCGATGGAGGTAGTCTGTTTGAGAGAGTAGGGGACAGCCTGATATTATGTGGTCGATCGTCTCATGCGTAGTGTGGCATTTCCTGCATTTGTCGTCATGTGTGTTTGCATCGTGTAGAATGTGTTTCTTGTAGTTGCGTGTGGAGATGACTTGGTCCTGTATTGCGATCATGAACCCTTCGGTCTCCCCAAACAGCTCACCACTCGTCAGCCATCTGTTCGACGCTTCCATGTCGACATGAGGCTGGCTGAGTTCGTGATGATGTCTGCCATGGAGTTCCTTACGAGCCCATGATTCACGCAGCTGCTGAGTGTGGGTGTCAGGGGTGGTGAGTGTTGGAGAAGAGTTTTCGAGGTTCAGGGGTGTGAGGTGTGTGTCAGCCTTGACAATGGCTGAATGAAGTAAGGAGTCTTCTGCTCTTTGGTGGAAATGTTTCCTAAGTGTATGTACTTGTTTTTCGTGTAGGGTGATGAGGTTGATGAGTCCTCGGCCTCCCTCCTTGCGGGGAAGAGTCATCCTTTCCGTAGCGGACTTGGGGTGGTGCATGTTGTGTTTCGTGAATGTAGTGCGTGTTGCGCGTTGTAGTGCTTCGAGTTCGGTGTTTGTCCATGGAATTATGCCGAACGAATATGTTAGTGTGGGAACGGCAAAAGTGTTGATAGCTTTAATTTTATTTCTGGCGTTGAGTTGTGTTTTATTATTATTATTATTATTATTATTTTCATCCATAATTGAGAACGTATTACAGAATGTTATGTTATGTTATGTTATGTTATGTTATTTAGTTTAGTGTTCAAAAATGAAGATTACGCACCTGTCTACTGAATGACAATTTAATCAAAATATATATACAAAATCTAAAATAACACGACTATGGTTTCAGTTCAATAAGAAGAACTATTATCAAGTGAACAGTACAACATTTGGGAAACCTTTATATAAACTTAAGGGGTGGTTTGACTCCGTACAGTCCCCGTAGCGTCAGAGAGAATTTGCATGTGACGTTACGGAGCCTTCATTGGAAAATTTACAAAAGCATTACAAAAGCATTATAAAAACATCACCAAAGGCGCATGTGAATAATAGTTCATTGTGAGACCTGAAAACGTCTTGTTTCTGTATACTGCTGTTTGGAAAGAATCACCAATTCTGGAAACCAATACGTCGAGAAACGGGATAATAGACTGCTGCTTCTCTTCAATCCCGAACGTGATGTTTACATGTATTTGCTGAAATACATTTTTGATGCCCTGGATTATAGTGGATTCCGCATAACAGATTGAATGCAATTAATAACTGGTCGAATTGGACATAAGCCTTGATCATCAGCCTCCTTATACTTCGGTAAAGCTCTGAGGCTGATGGAATAGTGATTTGATTTACGTTCGTTCTGATAAATAGCAACAATCCGGTCATCCTATGCAAGGAAGCATGTAATATGATGGTGAATAAATTTCTGCAAAATACGGAAGGGATAGAATTCTTTTCTAATAATGAAAAGAATATTCTGAACCTTAACCGTAGGATTGTGCGGAAACTAAGCAAAGACAATATGATATCATCCCATTTTGCTGATAGACTGAAGGATTCTTTGCTACGTATATCCCGCCTCAGAGCTTTACCGAAGTTACATAAGAAGGCTGATGATCAAGGCTTGCATCCAATTCGACCAGTTATTAATTGCACTCAATCTGCCATTAAGATGCTTTCTGATTTCCTTTTTTGTAAAATGAAGAAATTCAATGTGCTTTCTCAGTATCAAGAACAGTTCTGAATTTGTTCAAAGTATAAAAACTTAAGAAATTATTCCTGGTGCTGTGCTTTTTTCTTTGGATGTCAATTCACTTTTCACATCTATTTCAATTGATTTGTTGCGATCAGCTATAGATCATATTATCCATCGCAACACATCCGGTTTTGTTCAATGTGATGATTTTCGTAATCTAATGCCTCTCATCAATGCTATTTTCCAGATGCAGTGCTTAGAATTCAATGGTGCTTTTTATAAACAGAGTAATGGTCTATTCATGGGTTTGGCCGCTTCGACAGCTTTGGCCGAATGGTCAATGATCTACGTAGAACAGCACTATCACTGCTTGATATAGGGAAAGTGCATATCCCTATTTACAATCGGTACGTTGATGACATCATCTGTTATGCGGAATCCACTATCATCCACGGCATCAAAGATGTATTTCAGCAAATACATGAAAACATCACGTTCGAGATTGAAGAGGAGCAGCAGTCTACTATCCCGTTTCTCGACGTATTGGTTTCCAGAATTGGTGATTCCTTCCAAACAGGTATACAGAAAGAAGACGTTTTCAGGTCTCACAATGAACTATTATTCATATGCGCCTTTGGAATTTAAAATAAATTTGATTTCAATGTTAGTTATTAGGGCTTTCCGTTTATCTAGCTCTATCAGTAATTTTGATATGGAATTATGTAAAATTCACAGTCTTTTATTATATAATGATTTTCCCAGATGGTTTATTGAGAGGCATTTTAAAAGAGCTGTTAAAAAATGTTATGTTAATGATATGCCAAAAAGCTTTAAGAAATCTCAAAAATTTGTTTCAATAGATTACCACTCCGATCTTTTTCCTGTATTAAAGAAGATTTGCTGTAAACACAGAGCTCTCCCTATAGAAACACTATTTCTTGATTGTTAACTCCAAAAAACAAGTCGCAAAACTATATACCTCAAGGAGTTGTTTATGCTCTTCCGTGTCAAGATAACCATGTTTTTGTTTGGAAGAGACCGGTCGACCCCTCCCTGACCGGATAGCGGAACACCGCACAGCTTTTTAGAATGCATAATAACGAGTATTTAACTGTTGTACATTCTTTTCAATTTCATCATCGAATTGAGTATGAAAATCCACTGATAGTAGCTAACTGTAAACAAGATTTCAAAAGAAAATGTATGGAATCTTATTTTATCCTTACTTATCTCAATTCCTATAATAATCAAATATCAATTGCTTCCATGTACGAATGTGGTTTAAAAAAAAAATCATCAAAATGTTTAATTACTGATAACTGTTCTTATTTATCAAGAGCAATAACACTTACATTTATGTAAAGTTATTAATCAAATTTTTTAAATTAATATGCAGTAAATTTGTCCATCTGTTTTTATGTTAAATTAATATACATACTGCTTTCATTTTTATAAGTTTTTTTAAAAGTTTTCAAACATTTTTAAATAAAGAAATTAAGGAAGGAAAGAAAGAGGAAAAAAAAAAAAGCAGTCTTCCAATGCATTATTCTCATTTGTCATAATAAATAAAGTTTTCCATTATGATTTTGGTCTCTGAAATAAATAAATTTTTGGATATTGATGTGAAATATTATGTCTAATTTAATCTCATATAGTGATGTTTTTGTAATGCTTTTGTAATGCTTTTGTAAATTTTCCAATAAAGGCTCACGTAAGGTCATACGCAAATTCTCTCTGACGCTACGGGGTCTGCATGGAGTCAAACCATCCCTTAAGTTAAATAAAGGTTTCCCAAATATTGTACTATTCACTTGATAATAGTTCTTCTTATTGAACTGAAACCATGGTCGTGTTATTTTAGATTTTGTACATATATTTTAATTAAATTGTCATTCAGTAGACAGGTGCGTAGGCTTCATTTTTGAACACTAAATTAATTTCAGCGCACGTAAAATGATCTTGAATTTGATGTTATGTTATGTTATGTAGTGAATGTGGGTGGCAGAGAAGCCAAGCACTGCGACCGGAGGTCTATTGTACAATCCCATGGAAATAAGGACAGATGGAGAGAAAGACTGAAAAAGTATGGTAGGAGAAGTGCAGGGGAAATGGGAGAACCCCGAGAAAACCTGCCCAGCGCGGATCGTCCACCATCACGAAACCCACATGAGAACCGAACTCCGGTACTGGAGTGAGAGGCCGATGTCATAGCGACAATGCCAACCGAGCGGCCACATAATACAGAAACATTGTAATTTCTAGAGAAATTTATTATTTTCTAATAGAATATTATTGTAAATGAAAGTAAGCTAATTTTTTTTTGTTGTTTTTTTTTAAGTGGTAGGTATGTCCTGTAGATAAGTGATAAAGCACTTGACCGCTGACTCGGGGACGAGATCGGGGATATTTTCACAATGAATTCTCCGCAGACCGATTTTAGGATCTATCAATTCCTTTGAAGATTTGTATCGGGTTTCTTTCTAAGGGTTTCGGCGGACCATCCGCCTCAACTTACTAGCTTAGGTTTGGAAACGCCGGGAACTCCTGCGACCGTACGGGCCTCGCAGATCTATAAGGATACTTTTTGAGAGATATTGTTTCCAAAGAAAAATATTTTATACAGTATAAGGACTATTTGAATCGCAAATGTGAAAAAGGTACTAAGTTAACTTTTTGTACATTTTGAGTTAGGACTGAAAATGGGTTCAATTGTGTTCACCCCATGCAACATTTAAATGGGAACTAAATCAGGCTTTTCCAGAAGTCTCAGGAGGTCAAAAACTTGAATACTGCTTTACATTTTTTCATTATTTTTGCACTAGTGTTACATTGCCGTATGATACTATATATAACATATATAAATATATATATATATATATATGAAGACCACCAGCTTCAAGTTTTGTGTTTTGGATTTATATATGCCTAATTTTGAAGAATTCTGTTCCATATCTTCTCATTAAGGTATTCAAATATTTAATTTTATATTTTGTGTTCATACTTTATTAAAAAAAAATTGAAATAAAACATTTTATTTTATCTGCAAAAAACGACAATGTAATTGCAAAACACGGAATAAGGTACCTAAGTCACCCATAATCTGGAAAAAGGTGCTAAGTCGAAATTTTTAATTATGTGTTTGTACACTTGCATACTGACCTAAAAATAAACAGATGACAGGCATGGGTCGGCTTCAGTCGTTTCACACCGCACCAATGGATTTTTAATTGCTGGCTCTAGTTTTGAATGTGGAAGGTTTTTTTGTGTTTTCTCAGTTTGGTATTTCTATGACTTAGTACCTTTTTCATATTTGCGATTCGTTTCAAGTTAATAGTGCTTGCTCATTTCAAATTTGTTACATAAAAGCAAGGCTTTATTTTTCAAATAAGCAATTGATTCGTTTTTAATTCTGAATAAAATATAATGAATATCATTAATGTAACAGGAAGGCAATTGATGTGTCCTTTAAATAATTCATTTCAAATTTTTATTTGAAAAGCTGTTAAAAACTAGATAAAAAGAAGTACCTTAAATTCAACAAACTTCTTAGTCGGAATTAATTCATTATTTTATAAATCATATTAAAAATTTCTCTATATTGCAAATAGAAGACTAATTTTAAATTTAGCTTAATAATTTCAGAAAGTAAATTGCTAATTAAGTCTCCCTCGAAAACAGTCATAGAAATGCTGCTAATTCGAATAAGATGATTAACTTCGCTCTCACTAGATGGCAGCACAGTGTGGTTCGGTAAAATAGTGTAACGAGAAATTGAAACGTTACTGAATAAGTTTAATGTCAGACCTTGTTTACCTTTTATATTTGCATTTCAATTATTGCAGTTCTATTCCTACGGGTTCCTATAGAATTATTGCACTGAACAATAACGTAAATATACATTACTGAATGGAACTCTCTATTAGCTATGAAATTGACTAATATATAAATTTTCGTTTTAAATGTCATGACTGTTTTCAAATAAGTTTCATTTTAATAATTGATTTCAAAAGTGCTTTTCTGATAGAATAAAGTTATTCTGATATAAGAGTTTCTTTATTTTACAAAAGCCCTTACTAAAACTTTATGTAATGTTCTATGTAATTTATTTAACTCTTTAATAAGGCTATTTTATAAATGGTTACGATAAAACAGCCAGGAAGAATATAATAAACTATTTCTTTCAATTTCAGTTGCAATTGTTGGCAAAAATTAATTCTAATGTAACAATCCGAACGTTTTTCTTGTTAATTTATAGCTTCTGTTTTAAAAATTTTGTTTTACCTTAATCATTACATTTACATTCGTCTGCAGTACAAACTACGAGACAAAATAAAAGGTTCAACCGATATGGAAGTAATTTTCTTTTAGTGTTATTTAAGTTTTTAATATAACTTTTATTATGTTAAACTTGTTTGTAGGCTGGATCATTTTTAATATGTTATTTACTATCTTTCGTGAAATACGTTGAAATAACGTATTTCAATTACTTCAGCTTACGTTTAAAGAAAGAAAACAAAAATGATATATCCTGCTTTATTTCAAATTTTGATAATTCCCCGTGCATCAATATTACTAAAATCTTTTAATTCTGTCTGTCTGTCTATCTGTCCGGCGCAATATCCTGAGCGAATGGAAAATAGAAATAATTTTTACAATGAAACGTCCGCGATAGAAATCGAACCTACAACCTTCTGATCCGATATCAGACGTCTTATCCATTAGGCCACGGTGACTACTTCTCACTTTGTATTGTTTTTGACTTAATGTGTCCTTCCCCTAATCAATAATGAATGAATTCAACCTTTTTTTTTTTGAATCTCAAGATTTTTTATTTATTTCCGATCCATCTATTTATTTGTAATTCGAAAATGACAATTAGAACTATATTTGCCGAAATGTTAGAATATTTTAAATATAATATTCTTACTTAATCAAATTCTATGTGATATTGAAAAACATGCACGTACACGGGAGATGTTTGAATAAAAAAAAGAGTCAAGAAAGAAAGGAGCCCTATTTCTATTAGGTAGAATATTGAAAAATCACTATTTGTAACTTAAAAACCAATATTATTTGTAACTCAAAAACCACTAAAAAGTATATCTACATTACTAAAATCTTTTATTTCTCTGTCTGTCTGGGGCAATTGTTGTAATTTGTGAAAATAGAAATAATTTCTACAAGTTTGCTATGGGAATCAAACATGCAGCCTCTGCTCCGAAGTTAGACGTCTTAGCCATTAGAGGACTACATTCTGATCTTTATAAAAAATAAAAATATATCATAGATATATGATTCACACGCTGGTTCTAAAGGCAGTCGTCGATTGACAGAATATAAACATCAAAAATTAAATTTAAAAAAAAAACTTTAAAAAAATTTTAGTTTTAGTTTACTTGATGTAATTTGTGTGTGTGTGTGTGTTTTGTAATAAATAAAAAGTTGTTTTCCGTTACATAAGCGAGGCTTCCGGAGCGAAGCGACGGGTAGCCGACTAGTTTAGTTCTAAAATGATTTATTTCGCTCAGTCTAATTGTCTGAATAAGTAACGAATGGATGCTTATTTAATATTTTAAGAAAACCTTCTAAAAGTCTATATGATTGGGGTTTGTGTATTTACAAAATCTTTAGGTGTCCGAAAAGTTAATTATTGAGTGAGCATGTGAAGTAAGCTACGTCTTACTATCCGCTGGGATATTCTATACTTCTCCGTACAGAATGTTTAAACGGCTCGACGAATTTCCTTCAAATTTGGTACGTTTCTTATTTAGGATGCAATTTAAAATTTCTATTTTAAATTTCTATTTTATTATCTATTTCGGTCTCTTAACAATCGGAATCCCTCCAAAATATCCATAAAAATCTGACAAATACCTCTGGACTGATTTCTTTGAAAGTTGCTACAAGAGTTCTTCATTCAACTGAAAGCACGATTATTTTAATCTCCACCCCACCCCTAATCTCTTGCTCCCAATCTCTTATATCGATGCTAACTGATCTACCAGAAAAGCTATTTTATTTTAGTTAAAATGTTTAATAAGCCAATCCTTTTTTTAATAACGGAAAAAATATTCCAGTTTTTAGAATTTATTCATCTGAACTAATTACTAGCGTTGTTAGATTCGATGCTTCAGCTAAATTGCTTTAGGGCCTCATATCGATTAACTTAGGTTCGCTGTTGTTAAAATCAGAATACTTTAAAAATTAATAATTAGCCACACTTACGAAAGAGCAATGCTTTGTTGAAAATAACGTAATCGTATTAAATGAACAACAGTATCATTTATGCACATAATTTTAAACAATATATCTAATATATAACAATATATCTAGTGCATATGATAGTTTCTAAAATCTATTGAGATATCTTTATTCTTCTATCTTTTTTTTTTCTTTCAACTCTGGATGGGAAGAAACTATTAAAAATTTCCTTGTTTCTGTGGACCGGGTGTGTGTGTAAGACCCTCTATACCTCAAATTGGAAGTCGAAATACCAAGAGCCTTATTGGACTCCACACGGCCTGGAAATTTGGAAAAAATTCACTTCCGGTTCAGACTACTTCCGGTTTGATGGCCCGTGACTGGGGCCATTTCAACAATTTCATCAATTTCAATATTATGAAAATTGTTGAAATTGGACAAAATTGACGACTATCTAGGCTGATTAGTTCCTATGTGAGAACTATATCGACTATACTGAGGACAAATATTCCCTCGATCTAATGTCGTCACTCCGGCTGCAGTGTATCTATGAATGAACAAGTGTCCTGCAAGCCATTCATATTCCAATGAAGAGGTATACTGAAAAGGCCTGATGCATTTGATCCTTCTATTATAATGGCTCGAATAAATTAGTTATGTGCCGTTCAATGGTTGTGTTACTTTTAACATCGGAAGCGTTAGACTGTAAATCATAAGGGCCGCTTGAGTTAGTTTACCATAAAACTGCGCGTTGACTTGTTTATCCTCTATATTTCAGTTTGGTTAAAAATTTTATCATAGGTTTTGCAATCATTGTTCAGAAATCAATGACATATTATGTAGTAAATCATACTATTAATAGGCAAAAATTGTACGGATAATTGTAAATTTGTAAATTTGTTAGCAGAGTCGGAGAAATAACCAATCACAGTGCACGTTGGAACACGTCAATCGTGACGTCACGCCCATTTGTAAACATGGCGCTGTACTGTTCGCCCCACTTCAGCACGACGGAGCGCGATTACGCAATTATTATCAGCGTTTTGAGATTTTCTTCCACACAAAAATGAAGTTTACACTGAAATGCCTGAAGTTCATGCGTCAAAATTTATCAGAGAATTCGTAAAACCTCGGTTTTTACATTATTCCACAGCTTCGGCTGTTACCCCATTGAAACTCTGGGATAGCCGCTTGCTCACTTCTCAACAGTAGGGGAACACGCGCTGTCATTGTTACCGAGGAAGGATGATTAGTATTGGCTGTTGGACATTCGTTATTGTTATTGTTGAAACTGTAAATCAATTTATTTATTTATTTTTTTTATTTAACAAAATTTGGCTTAGTCATTCAAACTATATGTGGACTATTACGGAAGCCATGGCTTTTAAAAAATGAGCTTAGAACATCTTTTTCAATCTTGTGTTTTTCAAAAATGTGGAATCTGTGTTACTTCCGTGAATATTTCACGGGTTGCCACTAGTACTATTTCTTTTTATCAACTCTAATTTGTTTCAACAATAAGTCCAGACTTTTCACATTAATCAGACCCATAAGGAAATTCATTTTGAAATTCGTTATGAAGAAGCCGAATAACAGAAGTGTTTCAAAGAAAGCAAAGCTAAATTTTCTTAAGAAATATTTACCTCTTTGAGACAAGTTGAATAAAAATAAAAGGTGTACCGAATATACCATGCAGTGTCTTGAGTGTGCTGGAGATTTAGGCTCCTGCGATTCTCGACCTTGCGACAGACGATCAGAATTATTCACATACTGATTGGAAGCAATCAAAAGAAATTAAATATTGTGATGGAAAATAAATTTCATTTGATCTTCAATTACTTTCAGTTGTTGCCTAGTGATTTACTAATAAAAAAAATAAAATCGATCCTAAAATTGAATGAGTTATTTGATTCTCAAGTTGCAAAGAACTGGAACAAATCATTTTTAGTGATGAAGAGGATCAAGAAATATGGAATTAAGCTGTTTGAATATACAATTCTGAAATAAAAGGATGTATTGCGAATCGACGAGCCACAAATGCTAATTATCAAGTTCAATTTGCATTTGTTCGTTTCATTCATGAAAGTTAAGCAATTAACCAATTAATTTGACGTCGAAAACTTCCAAGAAAATACCAAAGGTGAAGGCATCTTTGCGTCGGAGAATTATTATTCAAATTTCATGCAGGTGAACGGAAAAATTGGAATTCATATTCACAAATTTCTTAAAAAGATATTACAAGGATTCATTTAGAATCTCACAAAAAAAAGAAAGAAAGAAAAATCAAGCATTTAAATCCTTAGGAGGCAATATTTAATGACATTTTTTACGTTTTCAAAAAATAGATATAAAAAGTATGACTTTTGTCAAAACCTATATCGTACTTTTAATTAAAAGCGCTTCTGTACAAAAGACTAATTGTCGGATAGTTTTGAAATTTGGTAGGTACACTAAACAGAGGATGACGAAGAGAAATATGCACTGAAACATTTTAGTTCCAGTTTTCGCCTGAACTTAGGCTGTACTTCTGTACAATTAAGATTGGGAGGCACTGTATAAAAGATGCAATCACCTGTAAAAGATGCAGAACAAGACTAATACGTTTACGGAAGCAGTTGTTCGATGTGACTTGCTGAAACTGAAGAACTTCATTTTCTAAGCTACTGCGCAAGACATCAGGTGAGATGTGCAGTGTAATAGTAGCCTTATGGTCTAGATTAACGACGTTATTCCGGTGCACCTTGTTTTTAGAAATCCCCAAACCCAAGAATCGCAGGGGTTTAGATCAGGAGAACAGGAAACAGCTCCTTAACACGGACGACTAAGTGTTGAGGTGCACCATCCTGATAAATACAGTCGTTTCGAGGCATCCTCGCTTCTTGAGAGCTGAAGTAACGTAAGTAGTCAGCATGAAATGTTAGATCTGAGTATTGACGTTTGTGTAATGGGACCTGTGCGAAGGATTTCTGCAAAAAAAAAGGACCAATGACGAATTGAGCCGTAAATTCACACCACACAGTAACTTTAGTGTAATAGGATCTCCTGAATGAACTGAGAATTATCCTTTGCCCCAATTCTGCGGTTGTGAGTATTAACTGCCCCAGGTAGGTAGAAAAGGGTTTCATCTGTCCATAAAATGTTCCAGGGCCATCCGTTGTTCATTTCCATTCGTGCAAGAAAATACAGTGCAAATGTCCATCGAAGAAGTGGCTCGCCAGGAAGAAGTTGTTGAACATGGTTAATTCTACATGGATACAAGTGCAGAATGTGTCGAACGGTCTTCTGGATAGTCCAAAGAGACAAGTTCATTCGTTGTGTAATATTGCTTCCTTGTGCATTTGTCATAGCATTTTCCCAATCGCTGTAGCTGTTCCCAATCGATTTCAAACTGCTGTTCGGGAATAGGTTTCCGTCCCTATTCGTGCAAGAAACCTGTAGTTAGCGAATTTCTTGTTTCAAATTTTAAAATAATTTTACGGAGAACGTTTTTTCGTCATTGGACTTCGTCGTAACCCCTCTCAATTTTTAGAATTGTCGCAACGCACTTGTCGTGCTGCTCATATTCTGGTAGAACAATTTTACCAGTAGGACTCGATCTTTATATCACAACCATTGAGTAAATAGTATCATCACTCAGCGAGAGATTACTTTCATATTCGTAAACATTAGCGCCACATATTCGCCTCTTTAAAATAGAAAGTAAAATATTTTTGTGCGTAATTCTCCAACATCCTCTCCTTAGTTTACCTACTAAATTTCAAAGTTGTCCGGCAATTGATCTTTTCTTTAGAAGCGCTGGAATAGATGATCTTTAAAAACAAGCTTTCTCTGTATTAGAACACAATATTTTATATATCAAAACAAACAGCAACAGAAAAAAAAAATTAAATTGTTTCCTTTCAACTCTTATCAAATCACAGATAATCACTGGGTGATTACGAATTTCAAAACTCTAATTATACTACATTAATTTTAATATTACAAAAATAATATCGTTCTCATATACTTGTGCAAGAGACTTGTATTCTAGAGTTTTCGTCGATCCTTCCTTTCATCGACTTTGGCCAACTATGGACCACGGGCATCATCAGGGTGAGGCTAGGAAATTCCAGAAGGGGGACGAGATTCACATTTTCGTCTGGTTATATATAAATAAAATATAAATACATACAATTTTGATTTGTACAAAGGAGTAAGGAATTAATTATTGAAGTAGAATAAAACATGTCTTGACATGTCTCTGTTGAGTTCTAGGTGATGTTTAAAAAAGAATATAAAATCTACAATCAAGATCTAATAATTATTTACATAACGAATTTGAATAAGAAATCAGTTATCGTAACTCCTCTGATTAAATACGTTTGTAACCAGTTCATACTAAGAAATTTAAATAGTTTGAAAAGCTGAATTTCAGTTTTATTCAGCAAGAAGGGTTTTTGATCCTAAACAAAATAGGTTTTAACTTTAGTGCAGACAAAATCAAATGACCTATCCCTATGCTCTAAATTTAAAAAGAAAATAATTTACGTTGTAGCATTATTAGTCGAACTAAATATAAAAACGCGCATACTGTAGGTTTTAAGCACAAAATCTAATCACGATTAAGCGGTAAGCAGAAAAATTTGCAGTTCATAATTGAAAACTAAATTACTCTCTTGAGATGTATACTAAAATAATTAGGGCCCATTCAATACATGACCTAACATGGTCACAATATCTTCTGTAGAGAAGAGAAATGCAGAGGAAGAAGAAGAAGAAAAATACTTTGAAATACAAAATTTAATGTTGATCAGTGCACTAATCTTTAAATTGTTTAAGAGCACAATATTTTGGTTCATATTTGATAGTGGCTTCTTAATATAAAGATGGATTTATGTTTTGTTTTTCGTATTTTACCTTGTACATTATTTGATGTACATTTCTAATTGTATCTGTAATAAAAGAGAAAGTAGAGAAATATGGAGTAGAGGCTAGATTTACAAGAGACAATGTTAGAGACAAGAATGTGTAATATTATGAAATTTGTGAACACCAATTCAGGCGTCCAGAAATCCTGGATTATGAAAGAATAGTAAATTTATTTTTCGTGGACATCGATGATCTATACTGCACCTTCTACCCACTCCATAATAACTTTTGAACAGCTGATGAATCTTCTTTATACTTCAAACTTTTATACTTGAATTTATATCTGTTTGGGTCCTTGAGAAATCGGGGCATGAAGTTAATAACAATTCCCATAGAAAAACTTTAGAAATCTATTCTAAATACTTCTAGTGATATCAAACAATGGATGTAAATCCTCTTACGATGTTAGTTTCCTATTGGATTTTAAGGAGAATCCTATTTTGATAAATTAATTCTCAGAAGTGGATTTTCATAAAATTAAAATTAATTTGATTTAGTCAATCTGGCTGTACTGACTGAGTTAATTCGTTTTTTTCAGAAAATCAAAAGTTTGTAATTTTTGAATAACAATTTTTAATTTGCCTAATTAATTAAGCAATTAACACAAATGGATTAAGAATTATATTTTATTAAGTCAGATAAAGTATAGTTGGTCAGATCCAAGCCATTAAATCAAGCTTAAAATATTCAACATAAGAAAAACAAATGCAATAAAAGAAAACTCTAAAGTTAACATCGGAAAAATCACATGAAAACACAAAAATAAAAATAATTCTTAAAAATGTATTATAATCGATAATCAATTCAATGCATGATACCTATATTGTTTCATACTTGACTAGGAAATATGACCCACAAATATCGACAATGTAATGAACGCTAATTATTGCTCATTTCACTTGAATTTATAAACAAGCAAAGCAAATAACAACTGCAGATTGATTATAATATGAACAAAATCTTTAATCTTTCAAGAGAAGTTGGCGATCGCCGACTCACTAATATGATTTGAGAAGAAAGAAAATTACGAAAACAGTATTTGTTTTTCTTAAATAATCACTCAGATCGAATAGAAATTGATTTACAATGTTTTATTAATTCGTAATTGAAAATTTGTTATTTGTTTCCAGTTTTCCAGAAATTAATTGCGAGATTAAAAAGTCAATTATTTGTTACTTCGTTATGATCTTGAAAACAGTTATATTCGATGAATTAAGGAAAATAATAAAACATTAGTATCTCATTCTTTGACTGCTAGGCCATTGATGGTTGTTTTTCTTTAGTTTCTGATTTTCCTTTTTTAATATAAAACCTTTATCAGGTGTTGACCAGTGACCATCGGTGAGATTTCTTCAAACTTCCCTCGTTAGTGCTGATCATTTAATTTAATAAATATAATGAATCAATAGTTGAAATAATCTCCCGGTTATTGATCTCATATCTTGAGTTTTCATGGCTTAACGTAAATAGTATTACAGGCCTTAGGCTAGCTGTCACATTACCAGCAGTCACTTAGCATATTCATCATTTTTCAAGGTAGGCAATGAAATTTCCTTGAGGACTGACAGCAACTTGATTTATAAAAAAAAAATACCAATACATTAACTTGTAATATAAATGTAACGGAGGAAGTTTTATTTGTAGCAAAATCCAGAGGGAAAATACCAATAAAAGAAAAAAGTATCAAAATGTTCGATAACTTCTGATACTTGATTAAACAATAATTTATTCTCACAAGATACTGAATAATAGCTGAGAATTACATGATAGGTATTTTTTATTCTGTACACTTAGGTACAACCTATAAATACCGAGGTCTTTTGTGGACTATTGTAAGTAAACTTAGAAAATAAAATAGAAAATGTCATAGCTGCGGAAAGAGAGTAAAAGAAGAATAAGAAAATAAGTCTCTGTTCTATCCTGCTCATAAAAAAATGTGTTGAAAGAATATGAGTATTCATTTTTACTCTATATTAAGGCTTCTAATGCTAATTTTGAAAGTTTCAAGATGGTCAAAGTATTCAATACAATTGCTCACTATAATGTACAAATTCTAAATAATATTGGATGATGTCAAATATATTATTCCTATCTTTCATTTGTATTGAGAATAGTAAGAACAAATATGTTATTCTGCGTTTACACAACTATACGCCTCTACTTTATATTTACATGCATAAGTGTATTTCGTCTATCTAACATTCTATTAAAGTTTATTCTCTTTCATTTGAAAAGGGAGGGGAAAACAAAACTGGGTTCATTTAGAGCACCCTTTCAAATGATTAAAATCATGTTTAGAAAACTGAAGGAAATAATGGCGATTTAATATTGTTATCAGGAAACGTATTCCTTCAATGCTGACTGTAAAAAAAGGAACTTTCATGACTAATACCTATTTCCGAATCCTACTTCGTTTTGTTTCGTAACAATATTCTGAGATTCCTTAAGTTATTATCATTTCAATGTATTACGAAGTTTTATGATTCATTTTTCCTACACTCTTCGACTCTCCATTTTCATCAACGAGACAATTTGTATTTTCTGTTTCTCCGAACTACTTGTTGAATTCAGATTGTTGACAAATTGATGTTATAATATCTTCCCTGTAATACTATGATTGTTTCATTTGAAGCTCGTTCTTAATTAAAACATTGCTTAAATTGGCCTGAAAATCCTAATTTGAAACCAAATAAAAGTATTAGATCGGTTATAAGCCCTTTGATAGGAACTTTAAACTTTTTTATTTCAGACACTTCGGATGTTCAGGTTTTAAGCACATCTCATTTATTTTTCACCATAGAGACTGATGAAAATACAAATAACATGCAGTTTTAAGTAAATTAAAAGTAAAGAACAAGACAACCCTTTAATTTCCTTAAAATTCCTTTATGATCTATCTCTAAACGTTGGTATCTTCTTAATATTCTATTTCTTAAAGAAAATCCAAACGATTTGATTTACTTGCAAATAAATTAGGACTTCGACAGCTAGATATTTGTATAATATTGCATAGTTTCTGTTAAACATTCCATCCATTATTTATCTTAACAACACCACATAGCATATAGTGGATTTGAATCCTGTAATGAACTTAATGAAGGATTTCAATTAAGGCTCAATAAATATTAAAATTCATTATATCGGTCACTATGAATGTTTCGTTTTCAAATTTTGTTAGAAGCATTAATCATTATAGAAGTGCAAGTAAATCATAATTACAAAAGACATCCTAATAAAGACTCACTCAATAGTATTGAAAATGAGATCAATGTTTTTTAAAAGCAGCATTATTAATTTCAGTTTTATATGGATAAGAATATATTGTAGATAATAGAAAAGGGAAGGACAGTTAACGCATTTTTTAAAAGAGATGAAAAAAGCTTTGTTTGTAGTTTTCTAAGTATGATCAATCGAAAATTATTATTAAAAATCAATAACAATGAAATTATAAATTTAACAACAAGAAGATGAAGTTGAATAAAAAAAATAGTAAATATTGAAATACTTAACCAATAACTTCTACTTTAGGCAGAATTAAACCATTTGTTATTCAAATTTCAACTGAAAGGATAAATTCAAACAAACTCGCGTTTGTTATTAAATAAAGAAAGACTGAAACATTACATTTTATTAGAATAAAATCAACTTGCTTTGTTTCTATTTGTTGTTATCAACTTCTATTTATCAATAACTGAGATGAAAGCAATCAAATAAGGGTCAATTCACATCTAGTGGTCCAAATAAAAATTATTAGTTGTCTGACCATTTTGAAAAAAAAAAAAAAAACATTTATGTGCTATTACCCCTATGTTTTGACAGTTCAAAACGAACAACATTAAAATTTTATTCAAAGTGGTTTCAACATGATGGCCATTTTTTTTTACCCCAGAGCATGCCATTTTTACCATTTGTAGGAGTTCGCAGTGACTTTTCATATCTCAGGTTTCGCATACCTTAGGATCATGAAACAAAAACTTTGACCTTAACTACATTACAGGCTACAATTTTGATTATGTACACTTTGCTCTTAAAATCATTTCTTCTTAATATCTCACTGCTATTGCAAAAAACTTCAGTTTCAAGATTATCATTTTCAAGATTTTTTTTTTTTTTATATTGCTGACTTTGAGATTGTATAGTTTAATTTTGCGCTATTTACAACCCCAACTTTTTTTTCTGTTTAATATGGCTCAACCAGACCCACATGATATTGGTTTTCTTCTGTGTAATGATATCTTTTATATACAGTATTATGAGAGTAAATAGTAATCTGACATGCAAGAATCACAAAATAAAAATAGACTAGCTTCATAAATGACATATTCCTGCATTTTTGATGGGTTTTCACAATGTCGTATTTCCTATATCAGTTAAATCTCAAAGTTAGAATGTTAACTCAAGTTAGCTCTTATATAATCAGTTAACTATCTTAATGTGTAGAAATTTCAGACTAATTAAGAGATATTCAAATCTGAGGTTGAGTAAATTTACAAAAAAATAAAATTAACGATCTTCTGAGAGAAATAGAACTTTTAAGTCTCAAAACTCCATTTTTTTTTAAAAAGATTACTGGTGCACTTCCCCAAAAAATTTGATCCCTCAAAAAAAAATGCCTTGTCTCCAACTAAATTCTTGAAAATGATATGTTTTGCAATGGCAATAAGAATTTTGAACTCCAAACTTATTAAGAAGAAATAATTTTAAGAGAAAGTGTACATGTAGGAGATTTTAATTTTAAAGTGCAAAATTAAAATAAAATTAATGAACAGGCTTTGAAAGTATTTTGTACTTAAAAGTGAAAATGATAAAAAAAAAATTTATTATTTTGGGATGACGTCAGAAATTACGCCATCTGAAGTCAAGTGCTGAACTGACGGAAGTTTTAATTGTTTTAAAATAAAAATAAAAGAATGAAACATGGCGCCGTCCGAACTTGTCACGAATTAGCTATGCAGCTATTTGGCAATATCAGTTAAGATAAATATCTGATATGGAAAATGATTTAACTGTGTTAGAAGTTAAATGTGATGCGTAGCAACTCAGTTAGATTTAAATGGAATTTAAAGGAATTCTTAGTGAATCGTAAGGTTAGGCATAACAGATCGAACACATGATGGCAACAGGCAATAGAAGCGATCATTGTCTGAGGTGACTTAGGATCGGGACTTCAAGATGTGGTATTTCATCATCGCAGGTGATATTTATCGATGGTTAGATAAATATTCAACGAACTCTAGAATCTGTAAGTAACGTTTCAATTGTTTAACACACGAAGACGTTAGGGTGCCTACGCAGACATGATAAGAACATTACGAAGACAAGAGATTTTTGGAATTCCATGAACAACATAATAACTTTAGTGCAACAAGAAATAACACAGGGAATTAACATTTGATTGAGGAACAGTTATATGTATATGTTATTTAAATATAGCGAGTTGGTGATTATTAAAGTGAAACTCGGGAGATACTATATTTAACTAGTGAACTATCAAATGTTGTGCAATTATATATATTTAAAGGAATTGAAGAGTAAATATAGTCAATAACTTTAAGTGTGTACGAGATAATTAAATTACTACTGTTAGGGAATTATATTGCGTTCAAGGAGAGCCGATAATCATAGTGAACTATTTCGCTGGGATAAAGATTAGTGAACTAGATATTGTGCAATTAAAGAATATTAAATATCATACAAGTGTAAGGATAATTAAGAAACTAGGTATTAGGAACTTAATAGCAATCGACAGGAATTATATATTTAACACTTGGTGAAAAGCCTAATATTAGTGAAGACAGTGAATAGGATTAAAATAAGAAAAGAACTACTTTAGAGAATGCTACTAACAAATAGTTATGTGAAAGAAGACCATTGAACTTTAATTGAACTTTTATTAAACATTAAAGGTACATTGTTCTGAAAGAACCATTAATGTATAGAATTGAAGGATAGATAATATAAATGTACTTGTTTCAATTTATACTCGTTTCCTTATTTATTTCTCTTTCCTCTCATTCCAAAGACGAACTCTGCTAAACCACTACCTTTGTTATTATATCAATAACTTCTAGATAATAACAATATAATTAATATATTCAAAAATATAACAGTACATAATCAAAATTGTAGCTTGTAATGTGAGTTTTTGTTTCTTGGTCCTAGAATATACCTGGAAAATGAATAAACCTGGAATATGAAAATTACTATGATCACTTATAAATGGTAAAAAAATGGCTGCCATGTTGAAATCACTTTGAATAAAAAAATTAGTATTGTTGGTTTTGAACTTTCCAAACACAAAAAAATATTATTTTTTTCAAAATATCAAGCAAGAAGTGTTGGATCACTTCACATGGACTGACCCATAAGTGAAATAATACGATTAATGATATTGGTAAAGCAGAAAAAACCTTTGAAATAGTTTCGAAAATTATAAGCTACCTGTACTTTTGGTGGTACTCTAATCATTACACTATTTGTAGACGTAATCTAATTTAAATTTACATTTACTTCGACTCAATGTGAATTAATTACTTACATCGACCGTGACAACCCAAAAAATTGTAAGTCACAGTAATTCCATCCATTAACATTTCCTAAGTCTGTCACAGTTGGCTAATGTTCAATTTTGCGTTTATTCAGACATTCTAAATCCCATCCCATGCTTCAGCTGCCAGTGTTATGGCCATGAGTTAGCTACGTCCACTTTCTCAAAACTTAAAAAAGAAAATTGTTAAATGTGTTAAGGATAGTCTAGTGAACGAATCATTAAATGCACAGCATTTTTGTTACAGATATTAGCAACTTTACTCCCACATTACTTACAACATGATATGTCTATTTAAAGATGAATAATACTTTTAGAATATGTTCTGTTAGCGATTCAGTCTGTTCTTAGATGTCATTACGAGGAATGGGTGTCTCTTCACCTGTTTATTCTGCTTTCAGATTTATATATTGATTTACATACATTCGGTGTTCCATATATTTCTGATAATTAAGGTTTCAAATTGCAACTGATCTTTAAATATAATATACAAACCATTCCGACATAATGTTTATGTGTCAATCAAGAGATTTTGGTTTTTCATTTCAAATGTAATATAGTCATCTACGTCTATTGCCTGGATTCTTTTCTGATGAACCATGTTTCAAGATGGTAATTGGTAGCTTAAAATAAAATGATTTCATAGACAAAAAATGAGTAAGTTTTTGGTCTTTATGAAAATGCTATTAATTGCAGTTTAAAACATGCTGTAAAATGTCAGTACTTAATAATTCTAAGCTGGGTTTGAATAGTTCTCAAGAATGTTTCTATTCTTTGTAAGATAAATTTCATTTGCGATTAATTGCGAATTTATAAATTATTAGTTATTCACTTTCAGTTATTATTTTCAGAATATTGAACATGTGTTGCGAAAATTCCATCCGTTAAATTCTTTTAGATTCATCTCCGAGTTGTTTTTCCAACTACACACTTTCGTTATACAGGAAAGCGTTCCAAAAATGAAATGCACTATAATTCTACATTTTTGCAGAATATGGTGATAGTAATACATATTTCACAATCAAACAAAGGAATTTCTTAACATTTTTACAAGTCCGTTGTGATGTTTATTCATTACGGAATCGTTAACACAAAATTTGAGCAAATAATTCAAATTAGTCCTAGATAATATTACAGTTCAATATTCCTTTTGGTATATTCCTTCGCAACTACCTTTGGATTTCGTCCAAAAACCGTACTAGTAAAATTTTCACATGTTTTAACTTATTTGTCTATTAATAGCAATTGCAACAAACGAAATTTTTATGTCTAAAATGAAGAATTTGAAAATGGGAAGTGGTATTATTTCACAGCAAATAAAGAATACAAAAATGCTTTCATTTTTGGAAAGATTTTTTTTTTTGAAAAGCAATATAAAGTTTAGGAACATTACTCAAAATGTTCATATTTAGAGTAATTAAAAATAATTATCATTAAATCCCAAGAATAAATTAACAATCAAATACTTTTTCTTTTTTCAGATAAGTAAGATAATTGGATTAATCATGTTCAGTATTTGTCAAGTTTAAACGTTCAACAAAGGTTTATTTCTAGATATTTCAATCCCTATTTTTTTTGTTGTTGTTGAGTAATTTGTCGTTGAAACAATTACTCAGAATGAAAACATTTAAAGAACAGCTAAAACAGTTACTAAGCTTTTATTTAAATGTTTTCATTTAAGTTAGAATTATTTATTGAAAGTATTTTAAGTTGCAATACATTTTGGTTAAACATGTTGTAATTTAAGATATTTTCAAGAAATAAGTCTAACTTAAGACAGTATATTTCAGTTCTCCAAGTAGATGACTTAGAGATTGAAGAAATTCAATGGATACTTTAAATGAATGGATTATTACTTATGATGATGGATTAGTAAGATGAGACATAATGAGTAACATCAAATCATTAATTAACATTCTATTCGATCGAAACTTTCTTGACTTTTGAGACTGCTTCAGAGTGATCTGTCATCTTTATTGTATCGATTCGTTCATTCATGTTTTCCCATTGTGATGCGCATGAGCGAAAACTTTGTTACAGAACTCCTGTTATCTCGTGTAACTCGTGTAACATGAATTTCTTCGATGTTGGTGGCGATACGCTGAGCTGGGAGAGAAGGAACAAAGTGAATTATTAGATTCTGAACTAGTTCGGGGGGTTTTCGTAGACTCTGTTTCCTTTCTGACGCAATTGGTGGCGTTACTGATCTCATTGACGGCGACGGAGATGAGACTCTCAATGGACTCGAAATACTCCTCCCTACTCCCACACACGAGTGACGTGAGAGCCAAGAGCGCCAATCGTCAGCGACCCACCCCCGCACTCCCTCGCTCGGCGGCGGGGTTGGCTGAAAAGCCGAAGGAACATCTGCCGTCCTGCGAAGCCACCAGCGCCTGCACAAGAGCGCCGCACCGTACGTCTTTGGTGAAGTGTTGAGGCTCAGGTTAAGCGTTGCATTAATCAGAGACTGCACTCGTAGGATCCCCGGCAGGTCACATTGCGAGAATCAAAATTAAGGTAAGAAGTTTAGAATTCATCCACTTTTTCTAAGTACCTAACGAAAAGTAAAGAGTTTTCAAGGAAATAAAACTTGTTTTGCACTTATGAATCATAAACGAAATTTATCTGAAAAATAAACTTCAAAATACAGCTTATGCTTTGCGAAAAACTTTAATTAAAAAAGAAAACAAAATCGATTGATAAATTTGCTGATTCGAAATTTTTCATATTAAATCAGGAAGAATTAATAATTTTAGTAGCAGCAATTCAAAAATTATAAATACAATAATGTTCTAAAAATTTATTTCTAGGTAAATAAATTTCAACCACATTTTTTTTACAAAAAATAAATAAATAAATAAATAAATGATAAAAATGATACGGTTTTTAAATTTATTTTAAGCAACTTTTAAATGCTTTTTATGATTTTTATAGAGAATATTTACCAGCTCAGAAATCAGAATATATATTTTACCCATTCAAATTAAGTCAGAAAATAATATCGTGAATGCTTTCATTAAATAATTTCTTCGAATGACTTTTATTATTTCGAATAACATTTCTATAGGCTTATTTAAATTTCTAAGACATTTATCATATTGATGTAAGAATTCTTATAATGAGTAAATGTAGAAAATACTTGAAAAGTAAATTCTATTTACACAATAATATTATAAACTGAAACGCATTTTAGATAAAATAAGCTAAATTCTAAATTGTAC
Source organism: Thereuonema tuberculata (assembly GCA_023159025.1). Lineage (NCBI taxonomy): Eukaryota > Metazoa > Arthropoda > Chilopoda > Scutigeromorpha > Scutigeridae > Thereuonema > Thereuonema tuberculata. Next base: position 62,932,317 of record JAFIDM010012231.1, on the reverse strand, counting down.
TTAAATTTTGGAATTCAGTCAAAATTATTATTTAATGACACTTGAATTAGAAACATCTATATGAATATTTTGAAAAAAAAAAAACTCGATGTACTGCTGCGTATTTTAATTTTCGATTTGTTTTTGTTTTGTTTTTGTTTTTGTTTTTGTTTTTGTTTTAATTACTTTTTTTTAGTTTTAAATGTTTTGGATGTAGTTAAATAAACAAAATCAAAATTCAAAATTTTGAGTTTTGAAAGAAAAGCTATGTAATCTTCAAAATTTCAAAATATTTTTTTGACTGAAAAAACAATTTTTTACTACTTTATAATAAACTTTAAGTATGGATTATTAAGGTTTTTTTCGTTAATTTCTGCTTAAAGAAACTTAAAAAAATATTAATTTGACTTTCAAATTATTTTTAAATTATTTTTATTTTCTTAAATATTTTTTCTAATTTTTTGATAATATTGAATGAATATTAAGTGAATATTATTAAACTTAACTGGCAACTTCTTTTTGGGATTCTTGAAAAACAGTTAAGTAAAGCATAAAAATACTTTTTTAATTCTTCCGATTCATAATAAAATAATTACTACCATCAAGTTTCTTCTTTTCTCATTTAGACTAGATATTGACATTAAAAATATTTTCTTAATAAGTAAAAAAAAACCTTATTAAATTTCTTGGTATGAAAGCTCTATTATTTTTAATAGTTTATTTAAAATATAAAAATAAATGAAAATTATTATTTCAATTATATAAATTCTCAGCTAATGTTTCTATTTATTATTTATTTTTCAATAAATAACTGTAGGCCTCTTTTGAAACAAATCTTTCTAATCAAGGATACATTTTTAGATGAGATATTATTCATGATTTAATTGAAATCAATTTGATTTTTGATTTTTTTAAGATGCGGTTGTTTGCTTTTTTACCTTGATTTTGACTTAGAATCGATTATAACTTATAATCGATAATATAACTTTTTAGAATTACTTTTCAAGAAAACAGGCTTATAAAAATCAGTCAGTCTATGTATCCCCTCGACTAATTTTTAACCGTTGGATGGATTATCTTGAAATCTACTGTGCACATTTATGGACAAGTTATAATCTAATTATATTTATAAAATTTTAATTTTAACTTTTCATGCGTCCGTCCTTGTCGATAAATTAGTGCGTTAAGATGCTAAAAATTATCTTTAAAAGTTAGACTAAAGTAATTCAGTCTTATCATGCCTTAATAGAGCAAAAGCAATGCCTTTCAATTCATTAACTTGCTCATGCTTCGATATGACTAAAATAAATTGGATTTAGACAACTTCAGATAAATAATACAGATTTAATTAATTTTTTTCAGAAAAAAAATCGATAATGTTTGTATTTAGCACGCAGTAAAATTCAAAAATAAGCGGAAAATTGTCTCTGCATTTTTTTTTTTTTCATGACTATTAATAAAAATAAGGAAAAAAAGTTAAGTTTTTAAATAGGATTCAAGTTCGTTCAGCAACTTGTTTTTCATTTTCAATAAAATAAAATTTATTACTGCACTGCTTAATATATGATTTATTGTAGTTCATTATATTGTTTTGAATTCAAATTCAGTATCTATCTTACATTTGTTATTTTTTTCTTTGGTGTTTACAGTGAAATGTTTGGATCAATCAATAATATACTCTCATTGCTTGATGGACTTAGCTGAAATATCAAATTTTGGAAAGCTTAAACTAAGAAGTTGATTGGTCAAATACATTATTTTTTCTTCGTGAATGAAACACTTTTATTAGTCAGTAAGGGAAAGTGAACCAGCAATTACTGCTACTCCGCGTTTCTGGACGAGTGTTTGATACCTTGATTTTAATTAGAAGCATCACGAAATCATATCCTGTGCAGATATTTCACCATCGGTTAGCAAAGAAAATTTTAGAGAAAATAATTATGAAATTTTTAAAAAGGATTTCTTTAACAAGAAATAACTAAAAGAAATTAATAAGTGTACCTATTTTTGAAGCTTCCTTTCTATTGCGTTCTATCATCACTTGGGTTGCATATCAGTACTTCGCCTTCTAATGGTAGGCTTCCTAAATTACGGCAAATATCTCTTCTTTCTTATCTTTTTTAAATTTTCTTTTCATGAGCATTGTCGAATACATAAATCTAAGATTCAGTAATATTGTAAATACAACTTTGTACAAGGTTTCAATCTCATGGTATGTAAGATTATACTTTCGTATGGATCACTTTTATGTATTATGCATGTTTTATGCAATTAATACGTATTGAAAAACGATTTAATGCAACATTAGGAAATTACTTCAAATAAGTTTTTATTTATTATTATTATTATTATTATTATTATTATTATTATTATTATTATTATTATTATTATTATTATTTGTTATTGTTTTTGTTACATTGTAATTTGTTTATAAAGTAATCTGATACCGACTATTACTGAAGTTTTATGTAAATATTACTTTTAAAACATTCAGGTATTTCTTGACTAACTTATTTAGCTTTGTAGAATTATTTACTATAAATTCTAATTTATAACTATGTCAATACATTTCACTAAACAATGAGTTTGAAGACTCTTATTACTATTATATATCTACTTGTTAATATTAGTTAATTAATGGTTACTGTTGATATATAATATCATCGTTTAACTCAAACTGCTTCATGATTCGTTGGGTAATTTTACTTAATTCGTCGAATACCAGATATCGGGTAGGTATTAATAGGTGCAACATTAATAGCACGGTACGCTAGTAACTCTGATAAAACAATTTACAATCATTCCTGCGAGACTAAATATTTAAAAATGCTGTTAGGGAAGAATTTGGTGTTGAGGAAATTAGTTTCTTAAAATACAAAAAAAGAAATGAAAAGGAAATTAAATAAACACAACGCAGTAGCCGAATAAGGTTGACCAAGAGCTTTCTCGGTTTTAAAGATATCTCATTTCATGCTCTTTGGACAACTTCCTCCAACCATTATTTACTTGACGTATTTCTGCAGCTTTCTTTTCCTTATTTTTACTAAAATTTATAATTTTTTATCATTCTACTAATCTCAAGAGGTCCTTAGTCTAATGCTGAGACAGTTGTCTGTAGCAATTCGGAGATGGAATTTAACTCAGCAATTAAGTAATCCCTTTTAAATATAAAAATATAAAAAATGAGAATATCAATAATGATGGTTTCTTCATTTTAATTTTTCCGTATTTGTTTTAAAAGAAATGGAGCATTGATACATAATATAAGGATTTTAACGCCATTTTTAATAAACGTTCTCTTTGTCTAATATTTAACTAAGCATTGAAGTTCATTTAAATAATTCTAAATGCCATTAAGGGAAGCATCTACTTAATTCATATATTCTAATTTTATCAGTAGAAAATATTGGCTATCCTAAGAATTAGCACAACACATCCCCTCTGAATGTGAATGTTTTGCTTTAGGTTTAGTTCAACATTCTTAGTGTATTCTTTACTAATCCAACTGAATTTCACAGATTCTCCCTGCATAAGATGCTAAACATGTTTAAATTACTACCACAGGGATAAAAAAAGTGCACAACAGGGATTTCTAACCCGGATGCCATGAAACTTTCTGACCCACCTATTCTACTGTTATGTTATGTTAAACGCGTCATTATCAAACCATTTTTGCATGCAGCTATCATTATAAATGTATTTATATCAGAATATATACCAAAACGAAAGGATTATCAAATAGGTTACTAGCGAAGCAGGACTACAACAGAAATCATTGAGCAGAAACGCAGATGTTTAAGGAATTATTTATTTCTGTAACTGAACTTGAGCTTGATTTGATGTACTACTTTGAAAAGATATTGGATAATGCTAAGTTTAACAGGAAGTTTTCAATCAGATATAATAATAATAACAATAATAATAAAGATAATAAGATATTATAATTTTAGTGATTTTTTTTTAAATTAGACGATAGGTAATAAACAGAACGTAGCATTTTTTTTTTATTATTCTTATTAGGCGGCTAGTGGTCATCTTGCCAAACATAAAGAAGACTCAAGATCTCCAACATTGTTCTAGAATAGTTGAAAAATATACTACGTATTTCCTCATTAGATTTCTCTAATCGTTTATGTTATAACAATTAAATACGGTAATCATTATTTATTAATTGAAGTAAGTTAACTAAATACATTATTAAGGTACCCTGCCCAAATAACGCCACCTTAACATTTAAATTACTGTAAGTCTGGAAATAAGATGTATCGAAACACGAAAATTACGACCAAGAAAGTTTAATCTTCTGTTTGAAGCATACCATAAAGAAACATATGATAACTTTTACTGGAGAAGTATGAGAACTCAAATAAAAAAAACTTTGCAAACTGGCATTATTAGGAACACCTGTTCCAATTAACGCCACCTACTTTCTAGTAACTTAACTTATTTAAAATTAAGAATTATTCCCTCATTCTAAACATTATTCGTACAAAATTACAGTAAAAACCAACTAAATTTGACTTTCAGTAAAAAATAATAAAAAATCACTTGAAATTAACGCAGTCTTTCTAATCTGTAGCTAAAACAAAAGAGGAAGTGTAAAAATTAATTAATTTCGGCATTTTCCGATTATAAAAGCAAAATAATAAATAAGATAAAAAATCTATATTTTCATGAAACATATTAGTAACTTATAAATGTCGTACGTAACCTAAAATCGTATATGTAGACCATTAACACCACCATGATGTTAAAGCGCTACTGAGCACATGGATCACATGATACACTTGTTTGTCTACAATTTCCGAATTTCAAAAATAACAGTTAACTTATCTACATAGAAGAATTTTCAAGAATCAAGAAAATATATAGTTTTATATAGTTAGTCTTTGCTGGACATTAAAAAATCTATATTTTATCTTACGTTGATATAGTAGCAACCTTTCAGAACCAGTCCTCGACACGAAAAGGTAGAAATATAATTTCACTCAAAAATGTTGGCGGTCTGCTAGTAACTCGCTTCAACACTAGATGGCATGTCAATGCAATCTACTTTAGTGCTGTACCGCCATCTTTTATATTTATGAAGACTTAGATAGGTGGCATTAAAGGTATACATGGCGTTATATGGCTGAGGTACCTTATGAGAATATAACAGATATTCTGATGTCAATATTTTACAGATATTAAATGAATCTAGGACATTTGCTGGAGAAATATATGGGAAATCTGCCCAGCCTACTCCGGGTATTGAACCTAAGGCCTCCAGTTGCAGATTAACTCAATTACCCCTCTGCCACCGGGCCTCCCAAAATTTTAACTGTAAAACAAATGTATATTTTTGATGTTCTAATAACGATGAAAGAATAATATTGATTTGCAATAATTAATTCAATGTTTACTTTAACAAATGAAGTTTTTATTTATTGTCTTGCTAACTGCTACTCTTGGTTATATAAACTCTGAAAATCAAACATTTTCTGGTACTTGACTATTTATCGTTCTTCGTTCACTTCTTGTTTCATTTCATCTTAAACATCAGATTTTCCGTACACACCACCAAAGTAAAGCTATACTAAATTGCATGTATGATTCACTCTACAGGGTGTATCAGTTGGACCCGGCCATGTCGGTAACTGCTTCTTGGGAGCCATTTTTAAGAGCAGATTATATGTTTTCACCAAAATAACAGTATCCTAACAGAAGGCGGGAACTGGAAAGATTCACCTGTGTGCAACAGTGGTCATGCATCTGATGTCAGTACGAACACCTCGTGACATTGAACGGGCATTAGTGATAGTGCGATAATTCACAATGGCAGGCAGGGAAAGTGGTGCATTTTGTTTGACGTTAAAGCAACGTGTATCTGTCATTAAGTTGAAGGAGAACATCTCTGCAACAAAACGTTTATTTGATGAAGAATATGGTTTTCTCCGAAACGTGAAATAATGACTGCAATCAAGAAAAAAATTGAAGATTCTGGTTCTGTAGCAATAAACCATGCTGCGAAAGGGTCACACGCCACAATCACTACCGATGAGAGCCAACCTAGCATCGCCGAAGCGCAGTTGAAGTCCGTATAAGTTGATACAAATTGACCAGGTCATTTGATTGTCGCCACTATATGCAAAATTGACCGGGTCCAACTGATACACCCTACATTTTTGCCAATTATCTCGTAGTAGATATATGTGTCACCTAGCCCTCTAGAATTTCAAAAGATTTATTAAACTTCCAGATTTAACCAAACATTGTAAAACAAATAAATCTTATCAGATATTTCTTCTCAACTGCCCTTATACAATTATTCATGACAAGTATCACTAAAAGAAGATGAAAGCATTGGAAATATATAGATATTTATCTTAAGATTATCATTGCTGCCACTTTAAAGAAGATTGAGAATTTATCACAGGAAAGCTAGTATAGCTTGATTTAAGCTGTTTTTGAGGTAAGCATTCCTCAAGTACATGATTTCCCTAATATTCAGTCTGTTGACTCCAAGATAATCTCGATCATACAGCTTTTAAAACACGATATTTTTTACTATTTGAAAAGTACTGATATTTGAAAAGTCTCCAAACCATAATAAAAATCGAAAAGAATATTTGCGACTAAACATATATGAATATCTTGAAATCGACAGATACTGATTGTTAAGAAGTTGATGATTGAGAATTTATCGTATAAAACTATTAATGATTACATTGGGCCCTGTAACCAAGTGGTAATGCAAATGACTGCAGGCTAGAGGAACCGGCTCGCTCTCGTGGTGCTCGAGAAATTTCCCTATATTGAATTCTCCAACAAACAGATCGGACGGTCCACCTATGCGGACCGTATGCTTTTGTATATTTGAGTACCTGAATTTGAGTTAAAGGCGGGTTAATTTCGTCCCATTGGTTAGGAGCCTTATCTTAAATAAAAAATTACAAATTATATTATTAAAGATAATTTAACAATTAATCGTACAACTTAGAAACAGCTCTAAAATGAAATGAGCTACGTATTCTTCATTTCAGTGGAAATTTAATGTTACAATACATTCTAAGATTAATGATGATTCTCTTCTTGACATTTTTTTTATATTAAATCGAAAAAAAATAGAATTATAATCCGATATTATCTAATGATTCGTTCTCCTTTTAATTATTTCTAATCTTTTTCATTGACACAATTTAAGGAAAAGTTGTATAGAAATGACTGTAAGTAATTTTTCTAACAATGGGAGATCCAAATCTCATCTTACATTACATTAATTGGATGGTATTAGGATTTGATCAAGCGCCAAAATAGATTTTTTTTAGATTATTGCTCCATCTACTAGTGAAAGGTGTAAACTTTGTAAAAAAAATTGTTCCTGCTTTGCTATCTCAACATAATTCTGCGGAAAATTAATTTGGAATAAATGTCAATCGACCAATAGCAACGAATAAAATTTGCATCATGTGACTAACGATCTTTGAAGGATATTATTAATTTTGATAATGATCAGACTTGTTCTGTAAATATCTTCGTTTCGATATTTAATACTCTTCATACTCTATAAAATATGTGAATTATTGCGTAAGCTTTTGCGTTTATGCGAAAATCTCAAAATCGAATTTTGGCGCTTGGTCAAACGATGCATAACACCATCCAATTACTATTTGCCTTTTAAAGCGATTGCTGAAATCCCCAATAAGGCACAAATGAATATTTACTACAGACAGTTATAATATTAATCATTTTTAAACACTATTGAAATGTATAATAAAACGCGATTAATATAAAAACTATATTTAGCATGAAAGAACTATCCATATTTCGAGAATTCTAGAAGGAGGCTTAAAAAAATAACGCATTAAGGAGTATTTAATTTCCACAAGAATTACAGATCTTCGAAATCTGCAACCAGAATTTGGATGATTGATCTATTTAACATTGGATAATTGATCTAATTGACTAATGCAGGAAAAGTTTTGGTATCAAAGGTATGAATGGTTCTAATTCTTAAAATCTAAACTGCCATTGGTACTTAAGCGGTTAATAAGATATGTTGAATGTAAGTTTGAACCCCTTTTCCAAGCAAAAATTATTTTGAGATATTGATAAATCCTGTTACGAACTATTTTACAATTACAAGTTCAATAAACTTCTTCCTTTTCATTTCTTACGTGTAATTATTTACAAAACGCCATAAAACACATCAAAGTATTTAAATAGATTTATTTTAATTACTAAAATTGCAAATTTTCGAGAAGTAGTCCGCCTTCTCTTTTTCAAGCATAATAAAATTGGAATAAGTACAACAAAACAAAATAGTTAGAAGCTTAAAAAAATTTCAAAAACACGTGAATCAATAAGTTTAGTTGTTTTTTACAAAAATATATAAATAAGGTACAATTCAATTATTAAAAGTAATAACAATCAGAAAATAAAGACCATTACAAAATCACAACAAATAATAAAATTCTTAGTACTTAAAAACATCTATTGTTGCTATTTTATTGCATTTTGCTTTTATTAAATATCTCATTAAAAAGACTATAGAAAGATCTATATGCGCTTCTTCATACCTGTTAAAAAAAATTTTGTTTGGTGTTTTTTATAATACTACTTTCTAAAATTTTCTTTAATTTTAAATCTCTTTATATAAAATTTTTACCTTTTTATCCATTATGTGTCCTTTATTCAAACAATGATTGGCAATGTCTGATATGTCCAAATTTTTGTTCTTCAAAGCTCTCCCGTGTTCTAAAACACGTTCGAACAAGGTTGTTTTTGTCTCTCCTATGTAAAAATTTCCATAAGTTTTATAATCTATTTTATCTATGACATCCATTTCATTTTTTTTTTCCATTATGATTTATTTTCTTGCATAAAAGAATTTAATTATTAAGAATATTATTATTTGTTATGATATTAAAATGGTCTTTATTTTCTTCTTATTATTACTTTTAATAATAGAATTGTACCTTATAAAAAAAACTAAACTTATTGATTCACGTGTTTTGAAATTTATTGAAGCTTCTACCTATTTTATTTTGTTGTACTAATTCCAATTTTATTATGCTTGAAAAAGAGAAGGCGGACTACTTCTCGAAAATTTGCAATTTTAGTATTTAAAATAAATCTATTTAAATACTATGATGTGTTTTATGGAATTTTGTAAATAATTACAAATTCATTTGAAAATCGGAAGTTTTCAAGAATTTTTGTACATCGAAAAGGACATCAAGATTCAGAATGTAGAAGAATTCGCTTGTAGACGTATAATCGTATTAATAAATATTAAGTAATTTGGATTGTTTTATTATTTTTTCAAAACTGTTTTTAAACTTTTATTTAGATAACTATAGCAATAGTCATTTTCTAAATATGAAAAATTTTAAGAAGTAAACTTGTAGGCTTAGATTATATCGATAAAAAAAATGTTGCCGAAAACTACCGAAAAATAATATGTAACATTATTCCTTAGGTTTAATTCAAAACTTAAAAATATCTGAAAGAAAGATTTTTCTAACAATAATCTAAAAAGATTATGTGATCTTGTTGTTATGTTAATATTTAATATTTAATATATTACTTACAGAGTTTATTTGTAAAAGAAGTCTCAAAGATTAATTTGAGAAATCAACGAACTCGAAATCTGATCCCCTCTTTTGCCCAAAGAGTTGTATTTAGAAAAGAAGCTTATTTTCTTTCAAAGAATTTTCTTCTGGCTTTACTAAATTAAGCTAATTAGTAAACGAAAGACAGGATTCAGTAATATCTATAGTAGACACAGATAAAGAAGAAAATCGTAGGTTATGGATTGCCAATTCCATATATACCTCTGCGACCTCTATTGCAAAGCATCGTAACTATTTTCTACATTTCTGCCAAAATTCTACATCTCAAGTAGAAGAGAACAAGATTTTCGATATTTTTTTTAATTATTTGCTGGTTTATCGTACCAATGTATTATTTTTATTATTTTTATATTATTCAAATTTTGAAGGTATAAATATAATCCATATCCAAAGTGGATTCGGACAAGGAAAAGGAAATACCCGGGCGAGAAAAACCAACTGCGGTCTCATAGTTTTCCACACGTTGACAATTCTCTTCACTGCCAACTGGGACCAATTTTAGCGATAGCATGTCTTCCTAGTAATTCAGAAATACATATTCCATCACCCTGACTCTTAAAATAGTGGAAAAAATTCCAAATTATACCTCTAGCTTGGCTGTGCAGGCCTTACAGTAACCTGTTCTTATTAAATTTTTTTTCTGTTTTTTTCTGATAAAAATTTTCTATATTTAGAACTCGTGAATATATTATTTCTTTTAAAAAACATTTAAAAAAAATAACAAAAATCCTTTTACCATAAAAGATTTTTTTAAATGCGTACAATATTTTTAAAATGTTAATACGGTAGCATTCATTCCCACACGTTAAAGTTGAATTTATATAATTTTTTTGAAAAATCTAAATACATCTATCTACTCACTATCTATGAATGTTTCCATCCGGTTTATCCTTGTTTTGAAGATATGTTTTGGAAACCTAATAGGATCAGTGATTATTATTTGCGACTCATCGGTAGCCATTGCGTTTGTCCTGTCCGTCCGTCCGTGTCTGTTCTCCCCTAACAACTCCCGAACGGAACGTCGGATCGAGAAACGGATTTCACCATCGCGTTCAGAGGCCCAACCACCGTAGGAAGGGGTATTTTCAGGGACCAACGCCCTCTTCCCCATGTTTGAGATATTTGACATTGTTTTCATTGGATTTCCGCTATTAGCCAAATATTGTTTTCATTGGATTTCCGCTATTAGCCAAATATTAGAAATGCAACTATCGTCGTTTTAGTTGTCAGCTATAGCTTGATGGGGAAGATCTCGGACTCGAATGCTGGAGGTTGTCGGTTAGAATCTGTATACCACTGTTTTGTTTTGTTTTTCCTCAATGTCCGCGTGGATATTTTTTTTCTAATTTTCCTAACTTTTTTTTTATTTTTCCTTACATTAATGTACTTTTATTTTTTATTATTATTTTCAAATTTTATTTATTTTTATAGGTCGCCCTTAAATATATGCTTTAGCACAAATTTATATTCACTTGTTTTGGGTTTTTCTTTTAAATGGTGCTTGAATGGAAAACTTTTTATTTTGTTAAGCTTCTGAAAGTAATAAAAAACCAATAAAAATCTAGCTACTTTTAATTTAAACTAACTCAATGAAATTGGAATAATCATTAAATTGTTATTATCTTTGTTAAATTTTAAGTTTCACGACATCAGTTCAGTGAGAGTAAAGTTGTTTTCTGCCTTCGCCATAGTTGTGGAATGGCGAGAATGATCTTGCCAAAAAAATGAAATGAAATCAGTCGCACTTCGCCTTATTTTATTTGTATGTCTTGGTCGTTATGTTAGGTAGCATGAGTTTGACTTTTTTCCTCGTGTTTTCAATAATTTCGGGGTCGTTCAAAATCCTACACAGTTCAAATCCCTATTAGCTTTGAGCACTTCAATGCTTTGAGCCCTTCAGGCGCTTTATTTCTATTCCAGATGTAAATCTTATAATTGCTCAAAGTTCATCGATTAGTGAATTGCATTTCAGGTGGAATGCATTTGCTAATTAAAGGTGAAGTGATGACTTATATGATATTAAAATTTTATGATCTCTTATACTTCCATGAAGTCAGTTTGCTCTAAGCAATAAAAGAGATCAGCTGGAACGGTGGGAAACATTGCCCCAATGATTGGCCGACGTTTAATCATATTAAGGTCTATAAGCTTCCATAAATGTATCAATATTACTTATGAAATTTTTATCTGGAAGCTGTAGATTGCTAATTCCAAATATTGAACAAAAACTGAAATTATTGGGGTTTTTTTTATTATTACGACTTGTTATTAAAAACTATTAAAATTGGTTAATATTGATTTAGGTTATATCATATTTGGATAGAAATTAATATGTTTAAAAAAAAAATAATAACTCAATAGGAATCTAGGTAAATTTACAAACTTTTTAGAGGAAATTCCGTGATTTTTAATTAAAAATACATTTGTTATTTTATAATCATATATATTTTTGTGAATTTTTCTTACTTTTTGTCATCTATCATGTTTCATATCACTCCTGTTGAAAACCGTGCCGAGCAGCATAAAAGCTTTACCAATATAGACACAACTTTTATAAATGTAATTGCAGATGCTACATTTTGAGATATCTTAGGCCGAAGCTTCACTTAGCTATTTTAATGTTAAGCATAATGAAAAACAGATAAATAAATTTAGGATATCACGCAGAAAAAAATCATTACTTTCTCAATTATTCTAGCTATTCGAAGATGCTACGATACACTTAGCACAAGAATTGTATCCAGCTTCAGTCAGTTTATGAAAGAGATCTGGAGTGACGTCATTGAACCATGTTACACAATATCAGTCAGCCCGCAACATAGTTTCACCTTCTGTAAGTATCGTTAAGCAAACAAAAGGTTTTGTATGATGTGAAATTACTTTACGTTTGAACTGTAATGCAATGAGTTGTTTAAAATTATTTTTTGTGTAAATTTTCAAACTAGTAAAAATCATTGGTTATTGAGTTGTTGAACTACGTGACATGGCTGCCTTCACTAGGTCACAAGTGTCTCCTCAAATGTATATTAAAGTTAATCGTAAAGGTCAGTCTTTTGCATGGTCCTGTGATTTGACTGGCGAGAATAATATTAGAATATATATATATAATTTAAAACAGGATTAATTACAAAACAAACAAAAAAATACTGGAGAAGGAGAAAGAAACAAACAAAACAAGAAAGGCATGTAATCGATCCAGAGTACCTTACCTTGAAAGACGGATGCTTACACCATCTCGCCACCACAGTACAGAGATTCCTACGCCTGACGTCACTCCCGATCTTTTTCTGAAACTGGCTTTAGTTTTGATTTGAAAATGTAATAATAAACATTGTAACTTTGGATTATATTTAGCATAAGCGTTGGATAAACTGCTCTGTATTTGTCATTAATGCTTATGGTGCCGTAAAGAGTAACATTAAACAATGCTTTTTATCTCATATGGAGGTTTCATAAATATCAAAATCAACAGAATAAATACCAAAATACATCAGTAAAGTTTCAGCTTTCGGATGTAAATTAGCTTTGGATTGTTTTGAACCTTAATGGACTGAAATAAAAAAGAACAGATAGGCGGTTTAGTTTATTTAGGTGTATTAAAATTGCATTTTAAAGCTTTTAATTCTATTAAGCCTGGAAAGAAATTTAACAAATAATTCGAATGTTTACTATCATTTATGTGGTTCCAGTAATAAAGAAATATCATACAAATTAATGTAACAAGCCAAAATGCAGAGATGATCAACTCATTCCAGTTGGAATTTTCAGTGATCCAATAACGTATGACAATATCGTATTGGTCCAATATCGTACATAATGTTAACACTATTACAAAGAAAAATGTTAATTAATCACTGAATATAGTATATTTTTAAAGCTGTCTTTTGGCAGCAAGTGACTCACAGTACTCCATATGACGATTTGGGTTGTTACCAAAAGTTCTTGAGCGAGCTACAAATTCCTGGGGTGAAACTGTTGAGTTGAAAGAATGAGGCGATTAACCTTACTAAGACATTTGTTTCCTGGCCTTTTTTGCAAATGGTGATATGCCTAGTAGATGCTTCTCAATTGACTGAAACTGTATTATGGCTATTAGGTTGCCAATCAAGAATATTTTCCGTTCCTTGAAAACTTTCAACGAATCTTCTACCAATATGAAAAGAGCTTGAACTACAGGAGATTTTGATTTTTTTTTCAATAATTTAAGAACTATCTCTTCATTAAAATCAGTATATCTCTATCCCATAAGTTTTCTTAAGCGTATAATGCATGCCACTTACTGTAAATTTGAACATTTTAAATAAATTACAGAAATAGAGTAATTTACTTTAGCCATGCATTACTCATATATTACAGGCCTTACGTATATGAAATGTTTCATTTCAAAATTTACGGCATTCTCACAAAAATGTAATTACGCTGACCACTAACAACAGATGTACATTAAAATTAATTAATGTACTTAATTTTATTATAATTAGCGCTTTATAAACTTTGTGTATGCAACCTAACAAAATTTTATTGTTAAAATAATAGAGTTCACATTATTCAAAGAAATATGTTAAGATGACCGCGGGATTGACATATAGCTGAGACATCGGCTTCTAACTTCTGAGTATCGGTGTTCGGTTCTCATTTGGTTATCATGGCAAACGATCCACGCTGGGAAGGTTATCGTCGGGGTTCTCGCATTTTCCCTTCACTACTACCCATTCTTTCGTTAAAGTTACATAAAATTTTTGCTAGAAACTAATCTAAAACTGGCAGAGGTTTAAACCATGCCCAATATAATGACTTCATAATTTCAATTCAATAATGACTTCAATTTTTACTGAAATTTTATGCTTCGGTTTCGATCTACATCAGGAATGCGAAACCTTTCGTCAGGGGAAAGATTATTACCTAGCAAAGACTTCATCAAGCCGCAAGTATATATTCATCGAAGTCAACATTGAAATTTTTAACGAGGTAAACAGATTTAGTGACTCAGTAAATAAGCGAGATATTTATTTACTTAAAATTAAAAAAAAAAAGATAAGAATTAGTGAAACAATACTTCTTTATAAGACAGAAAGGAAATTCAATTCTTTGATTTTCTTATTGAAAGCGCAAATTAAATAGAGAACATTGTATGAATGCGTATGAACATTAAATGCCTTTTGGGTTAAGCTGAGACCGTGAGACGGACGTTTCAAGCTTCTTGTGTTCTCTTCAGCCAGGGATACTCAGCCTCTGCGAAGACTAAGAGGAAGTACAAAACCCAGTGCTATACCTAGGGGAAGAGAAATCTGAAGGTGATAATCATAATGTTCCCTCAAAACATATTTAAATAAAAAAAATAAAAACAATAATAAATGTGGAACACAAACACTTTGAGCGTTATTATTTCCGCTTCAAAAGATAGTTGTCCACAAAGAAAAAAAAACAAAGAAACAGACATAAATAACGAAAATAAAATCCTGTAAAGGGTAAAAGAAAAGCAACAGAAATAATCATTTTAAAATTAAATGTCTGCTGAGATCCTGCGACGTCCGTTTCGAGCTTCTTGCGATATTGTCAGCTAGGGATACTTAGCCAGTTCAAAACCCAAAAAGACGTACGAGGGGAAGAATAATCTGAAGGTGGTAATCATTATTTTTGGATATTTGCACTGGCTGAGTAGCCGTGGCTGACAAGAGCACAGGAAGCTCAAAATGGCCGTCTCAGGATGTCAGCTTAAATTAAAAGGCTTTTAATTTTCAAGTAATTATTTTTGTGGTTTTCTTTTACCCTTTAGAGGGTTTTATTTTCCTTATTTTTATCTTTTTCTATGCTTTTTCTACGTGAACAAATACCTTTTGAGGCGGAAATTGTGACGCCCAAGATGTTTGTATACCACATTTATTGTTATTTTTATTTTTTGTTCATTAGTTTTTGAGGGGACATTATGATTAGCACATTCATAAAAGTATATTTTTACAATATTTCCAGTAGATCATGATGTCTTCATCAGTACAATTATAAAGCAGTCCTTACGAAGATCTCCAGGTTGAGTCTTAGGTATATGAAATGTTATTTTTGTAATGATCTCAATGGAGAAGTTAATAAATAATCTTATATGCCTTGACTGTTTTTTCAGACTACACTTTTAAATATGAAGATTCCTCAGTCGTTTTGTTAGTGGTGTTAGTATGGAATTACATTTAGATATTATTTAATATTCATTACTTCTAAGCAATTTCTAAGAGTATAATTTCCTGACATTACTCTTGTAATGACAAGATTAGAATCAGATTCTACCTCTAAGAAATATTAAATTTATTAACGAATCACAACACGATTTTTTTTTTTACTTTCAATTTGTTCTTTTTGTTTAACAGTTAATTGTGGGATTTAATATCGCAATTTGTTGACTCAGATAATAAAATAATTCTGATTCTTAAAAGAAATTAATCTAAATATTTAGATAAGTAAGGTCTTCATTCTGTGTACGCTTTTTCTATGATCCACTAAAACTTTGCTTATTTTTAAAGACTGGTATTTAGTGATAAATATTATTGGGTGAGTCATTCATTGAGGCCGACAGAATGCTGGCATATGAATTTTTCAAACTTATTTTTTATTGTGAATTTCTTCTTATTTATTTTGTTTTTGTAGGCTCCACTTTGATTCCCACGATTGATATTTATTGTTTAATCTTAACTTTTTTTATTAAAACATTCTTATCCCTTTACAATCACACTTTTATATTCAAATTTGCTTGCCATTGAGTGAAAATTACTAAGAATTCGAATTGGATTTAATGCATTCCACAAAATAATGTTATTAAATTCAATTTATGAAAATTCCGATTCCATGCCATCTGTTTGAATTCAAGATAACCATCCACTTGTTTGATTTTGTTGCAAAACGTTTTGGTCGAATAGAAGGGACTATTTTAATTGCCATGTTTATTTGAGTCTAAGCTCTGCTATGTATCGATCTGAGAAGTTTCTGTCATCGACATCCAGGTGGCGCCAACATATTTTAGTTTCGCTTGAAATTCGCAGAAACTCTTAAGGATCCAAGTTTAAAGGCTAGGTTCGCAGGTTTATTTAGGATCAACAAAGCAAAATTTCAACACTATTTATAGCTTAAGTTTATCGTAAAATGTGTAGTAAATTAAAAATTAAATATGCAGTATCATATTCTAAGCAGAACTTGAAAGGTTACATCAGTAGGCTATATTATTTTCAACTCCATTTTAATTCTTAAAATACTTTGTTTCTTTTCTGAGGTGTTTCAACAATGTAC
>JAFIDM010012231.1:62854889-62915442 GCA_023159025.1 Thereuonema tuberculata | reverse complement strand
GAAATAAAAAGATTAATTTTTATGATAGAAACTTTATCTTTTAATTAATATTAAAATGAAATCCATTAAAAGCTTTAAAGAATGAGGGATCCTTCGCAAAATATAATTTTTTTATTTTTATAATGGTTTAATTTACTCCACTCAATTTTAATTTAAAATGTTAATGTTTACTGGGAAAACGTAAAACTGAAATCTTAGAATTGCCACTGTTTGATTTTTTTTTTTTTAATTTATCCTGCGAAAAGATTTTTTTGAAAGTGATTCACGTTGATTTTCACTCCGGTTTCGTTTAAATGTTCAACGATTTTTTTTCCTGACCGTCTATAAATTTTTGTTTTTACTGTTATTAAAAAGAGATAAAAACATAGTTAAATGTTTATATGTAATTTGTTTCCTAAGAAAAAAAAAAATAAGGCTGTACGTATTTCACATTATTTAAGTAGTTTAAATAGTTCTTTGTCATGAACATTCGTAATTCTGTAGTATTTAAAGGTTTAGGTCAGAAAATCATAAAAAAAAATACAATAGTAAATAGGCCATATATGCAGTTCGATTGAATGCATAATTTTAAACAGAATTATGCATTAATAATTCTTGTAAATATTTAGGAATATTTAGTGAAATGCTTAATTCATTGCATATTCTGCCGTTTTAAATAACATTTTTATCTCAGGACAATTTAAATGAGTAATTTAATAAATATTAGAATCAAACTAAAAACAATTAATTTTAAATTGCTATTTATTACTTCAAGATAGATTTTATATATAGAAGGTTGAGATGGAAGTAAAAAGCAATCAAAATAGGAACAAAATTTCTTCGTTTCTTTGCTGAATCTATGGTTTCTCCTTTCACGTTGCTGACCATGTGAATTTGTTAGGGGATGCTCTTTCCCAAACAGTGGTCGAATTGCTGTAGGCATTGAACCTGACATTCTTAACCCTCAGACTAAACTGCAAAACTACCGAAGATCACGTTGAACAAAAGGTGCGGAGATTACACGGCTCTTCAAGAAACAAAATCCTTGCTAATTATCCAATCTAGACCCTAGAAGCGGATGACTTAGGTTTCTCCATAACAGTTGGATTTTGAGGGAAACCAACATCTTTGATAGCGTGAGAAACAAATCCGCTGGTAATTGATGTTGACAGAATTTGTTCCCTCAGCTAAAAGTTTTAGTTATTTTGATAATTTGAAAATCGGAAACTGACCAAATTCATTAAAGAGATGACTTGTAGTTAAAGTTAAAAACGAATTCGATTTCGTAATATGACATTGAAGATCTTTCTTCATCCAATTGTTTTTAACTAAAGTTAGTGAATTGATTTCTTATAAAAATTTAAGAAAAATTGATCTGCATGATGTCTTTATTAGCTAGATCAGACCAAACGAGTATCAATGAAATTTTATATATCAATGCTAGAGTGGTATGTTGGAACAACGCAAGTTTTTGTAGGCATTCACTGTAAATTTTGTTTGTTTATTTTTATATTTACAACAACAACAAATATTTTTGCTTTCTTCGAGTTTTAGCATTGAATTTTTATTCACTTATAAAGATAATTTAACTTTAAAATCTAAACTTATAACAAGAATAAGCAAAGATAGCATTCAGATTTATGAGCACAGTAAAGTATGGGCACAGTATTTGTCATAAGATCCTTGTAATAATTGAATTCTCTTTGCTGACGTAGTTTTGATGCTGAAATAAATCGATATTAAATGAAATTACTTCGGTTTACAGCAACCCTAGGTTAATTTGTAATAATGTGCAATTCTTAAAATATAATAATAAAAATGGCTTTTCAAAAATAATAAAATGTAAAATACTCATAAAATTCATAATGTACAATATTAATATTACTGTGATTGATATTTTAACATAACTGAAAGCAAAAAAGAAAAAGAAAGAGAAAAAAAACAGAGAATGCAATAATAATTTCTTAGTCTTACTGTATTGTTCTGAGAATTAGTAAAAAAAACAAAAAATGTTTGCATTATTTCATGAAGTCTTCAGCTTTTGTTTATGAGTTCATTGATTATAAGTGATTATTTTCTTGTTTGTTTACAATTTTTCGAGCGGTAGCTTTGATATTCATCTAGTGATGTTGTGTCATTAATCTTTATCAGGGTTGTTATTTGATGGACGTCCTCCCACACTTCTCTCCATTTCTTTCCAGAATGTGTCATCAAGGAATTCAGATGCTATTAGTAGCGAGTCTGTTGGCAGCGGTGGCTCCCTCTGCGATCGACCCTGCAACTACACTCGAATGCCATCGGCGAGAGTACACTTTCAAAGCAATCAAGGCAGATAGCCTGGGACGAAGATGCTGGGATTATATCACAGTTATGTCCTGTTGGGGACGCTGCGACTCCCACGAGGTAAGCTAGACATTGATTGATTGAAAATTGATTTTAGCGAAACAAAGGTGATAAATTAAATAACGGAAACTGTCAATTCTTTGCCTTTGGTTTTGCTCTATAAAAACTTTATTAACATACAGAGTTTCTTCATAACATTATTTTAAAGTGAAAAATCAAAGAACCCCTAAACCATAACTTTATTATTTAAACAGAAACTTATTACATATAATGCTGTAAATTATTAGCAAGAACGGAAAAAGATTGAACGTCTTAAATCAAAGCTATTATGAAATTAACCTGAAACTCCCATTAAGTGTCAAGAAAAAGCCTTAAAGATCAAAACCACCTTATTAAGTCATGGTACATAATTAATTATTCCTTAAGAAGTTGAAACACTTTCATTTTTATAACAACAAGTTTAACGTGCGAACAAATTGACAATACAATAAAATAAAAAGCATACTCGCACATAAATAATGAAAAAGGAATAATTTTTTTTTTTCATTATTTATGTGCGAGTATGTTTTTTATTTTATTGTACTTTCATTTTTAAAAAGTAAAATTCTAATTTATTTAAGATTGTTTTAGAGAATTCTCTCAATTAAAATTAAAATAAAAGACTACTTATTCAAAAGCTTTAAAATAAGACAGGTGGATTTTGGAACTTCCAGATTTCCGAAATCATAGATGTCATAATTAGAATATCATGTTTTATTTAAAGAAAGAGAGATCTAGGGAAGATAATAATCAATATTGACATTTTTACAATATTAAAAAAACTTTAATATGATATTATATATTTTGGAATCTGCGAAGAACTTAATTGTTTATTTTTGAAAACTAATACAGTAAAACCTCGTTAAGTCGTCACTCAAGGGACCAAACATGTTTGACGACTTAAGCGGAGTGGGCATTTTTGAAAAAAAAACAAAACACTAAAATACAATATTTTTATGAATTGCTGTAGGATTCGGTGAGAAAAACAAGATTTTCAGAAATCAATACATGCAAATGAATGAGTGGAAAATAAAAAAAAAAAACACATTTTATACTTACCACATTTTATTTTCTTTTACTGGCATTAAAATAATCCAACAATGTTGATTGATGAAGGTGCCGATTACTGGAAATAACTTTCTTTTCTAATATACTTAAGGCTTTAAATTCTTCGTCTATCTTGAATGGATATTAAGTACTGTCGAACTTTCTCCAGGGCTTCGATTGTTTCTGTCTTGTTAGGTGTGGTTTGATCTATATTCTCGACATCGCTATCCTCACTTCAACTGTTTTGATTTTCTTCCTAAAATTCAGATGTCAAAGCTTTTACAGTCGCTTGTGAGCAGATTGCGATGTCGTTATCAATGTTGATGAACGCATTAACGACATTGATGCTGCACCCTTTTTCATTTGCGATTTGCAGCAAAGTTTCTAATGGTTCTGGGTCGATGATGTCTTCGCTGAGGATTTCTTCTGATTCTGCTTTTGCTATGAACCCTGCATGTCGGAAACAATTCGAAACACTTTGTAATGTAATGGAACTCCAACTTTTGTGCACATAGTTAATCGTATCTAAAACCGAAACTTATAGCTTTTCGTTCCTATCCAATGCTTTTATCATGTCCTTTACAAGCATTTTTTTGTACTTTCGTTTAAAGTCAAGAATTATCCCTTGATCTAAAGGCTGAAGAAGTGCAGTTACATTTGGAGGAAGAAAAACAATTTCGATCGCTTTTAAATTTTCGGGGCTTACTCGCTATGAAATGAAATCACACTCAGTAGCGGTCAAGAAAAACGACTACTCTTGACAAGAGTCGCAGCGAGAAATGTGTAATTTCCCAAGGGAATTTCCCACGTGAAAATTCCCCGTAAAGGCTAGGCTTTCTTAGAGTGAAGGGGCGGGGCTGAAAAGATAGCAGGCAAAATTGAGAATAAAGATGCTTTTCGCCATTTTTGAGGGTGACGAGTTATCCGGAGTAGGATTAAATTTGGTGACGAGTAAAAGAGGGTTATTTTACATTATTGTCTATGAGACCTTGTCGGGACCAAAGGAAAACGACGACTTAAGCGGAGTGACGACTTATCCGGGTGACGAGTTAACGAGGTTTTACTGTACTTCGAGTATAAAGAGATTATTTGGAGTATAGGTTTATCTATTTTATCTATTTTATCAATATAGGTTTATCTTATTTGTCTTTTCTGCAGCAAAGTAATATATTTAAATTGTTTAAAATATAATTGCAAGTTAAAGATAAGTGAATATAATTTTGTGCTAAAACATAAATTTAAGGGCGCACCATAATAATAAAAAAATAAAAAAAAATAATAATAATAAAAAAGAAAGAAATAACATAAGAAAAAATTAAAAAAAAATTAGGAAAATAAGAAAAAAAAACAAAAAACAAAATCCACATGGACATTGAGAAAAAAAGATTACGAGAAAGAAAAAAAAGTAGATTAAAATTGTTAGAAAAGGATAGACCGGACGGATGGACAAGACAAACGCAATAGCTAACGATTTTGGTCGCTATCACAATAGCTCCCAAATAGGTTGCTAAAAATTTGAGTTAAAACAATTGGCATTTTTTAGAAGAATGAAACATTACTTCTTTTGAATATTATAAGTAAGAAAATTTCTTTATTCTTTTTGTTTACATCTTTACAGATTTCATTAAAGGAATATTCTTTTTTGTGTGTGTGCGGGTGTGTGTGTATTCTTTAAAGTGAAAATCTCAAAATAATAATAATAAAATTTTGTCTTATTTTATTGTAATGTTGTTCCAAATACTTAGTTTATTTAGAAATTAATGTAGGTTTCATTATGAAAACATTATATAAATCGTAATTAAAAAAAAAAACCTACACATTTTTAAATTATTAAAAACAAGAATGAAATAGCCTAAAACGACATTAACTATTTACGAAGTCTCAGTGTCTACAGCTGAGAAAACAAAGATATTAAGCAAATGTAATTTGAATAATTTTCCTCCAGTCTAGAGAAACTCCGAAAACAAAAGAAACGTTTGCACGAGGTTAATTTATTAACCGAAGAAAGCATGAGCTGAGTTCCTTTACACAAAAGAAGTTTTTATTTACTTTTTTATTTCTAAAGTAATAACTGAAATGAGTTTTGATAGAGATGGCGATATCCGAAACAAATACATACCAAGTACGTATACGTATTAATTTGAAGATCTTTGGCGTTGTAGTAACATATCTATGATAACTAATGGAAGATCTATGGTAACTAATCTCATTTGTTTTGCCAAATTACGTTCACAATCACTACGTTTTTGCAACATTACTTCCCCTTATTTATTAGAGCTCAAATTTTTTTTAGATATTTCATCATTTCATTAAATACAGCTAATTATGTTGTTACTTTGATTTTGAAGTCAAAGTTAGGATATGATTATTATAACACATTCTTCTTAGTTCTTCTCAGAACCACGTAATTTTTCACAATATTAACACCATATTAACTTTTCGGAATCGCAGTTACGCCTCAAAAGCAAAAAAAAACAAAAAATCAATTAAAAACTCATTAATAAAAAATTAATATTAGCGAGAAAATTCATGCGCCAGACTCCATGAATTTCTTGATGCATAGAAAATTCAATCTGTGAATTGAATTATTAATAAACGACAATGTTGCCCATATTAACTTATTCAAAGAGCATGATTTCAGTGCGGACGGTCTCTATTTCTCTTTTCTCAAAGAAAAATATTAAATATATTCCAGACAACTATCCTGACTAACTAAAACTTATCAAAATACTATAAATACAAATTAATCAAATTTTTAAATATTTTTACAATTAGGGTATGGAAGTAGCTTACTTTTCAATCATTTCAAATTCTAAGTTGAGGAGAGATTTCACTTAACACTTTTTTCTTCTTTCAGTGTGATAAAGTTTGTATGAGTTCATTTTATTCTCTTCTGGAGAACAATATTAAAACTGTTGTTAAAGCAAGAACAGCTCCAATGCAAAACACTTTTTTTTTTGTCTTGGCTTTAGCTGTAACAAATAAAGTTCTTAATAATAGTAGCAATTTTCATTTTTGTGTTAGTGTAAGGCTGAAAGCAGTTCTAAATTGTAATGGTTTATAATCTTGGCATAATTTTTTTGTCTTTCCTAGATTGCCGACTGGAAGTTTCCCTACAAAAAGTCCTATCATCCCGTGTGCATGCACGACAGGCGACAACTTAAACAGCACAAACTTCGCTATTGTGAGGTCGTAGTAGAACCAGGCACAGACCTCTACG
This sequence comes from Thereuonema tuberculata, assembly GCA_023159025.1. Lineage (NCBI taxonomy): Eukaryota > Metazoa > Arthropoda > Chilopoda > Scutigeromorpha > Scutigeridae > Thereuonema > Thereuonema tuberculata. The sequence continues at coordinate 62,908,814 of JAFIDM010012231.1, read as the reverse complement.
AATATTATGAAGCGGATACTTGTTCCTGTCAAGTCTGCCGTTCGACGCATGCGAGCTGCGATTCCCTACATTACCGATTGAATCGAATGCCTTAGTTTAATTTTCATCCAAATTTCGTCTCAAAAAGAACTTTTTAGTTTTTCTTTGTTCATCCCAGTGACTAAACTACAACCAAAGTTGACAATAGAATGATAAAGACAGTTAATTTTATTTCCTAAAATCTTAATCTGACAAAAATTCTGGAGGAATTCTTGTTGCAATTCCAACCTATACCGAATTCACTATGTTTGACTTGTTTTAGTAGAAAAGAGTTTGAATTATCAGCAAAAACCCCCAGCACCGATATAGTTCAAGAACTCCAAACTTTATTTATTGCTTTGATCATTGAAGTGTAATGTTTGGAGACTAATGCTTTTCAATGTGTCTGGCTCTTGTAAATCTCAGTCTCCTTTTCTGAAACAGTTTGCCATTGTAGTAAGAACTCTACAAGAATGACATTTTCAAAAAGTAATCAAATATAGAAAAGCTGTTGAAACAGTTGCCATGACAATGTGTCATCAATGTTGCCCTGGCAACTGCTAGAAAACTTCTCAGGTGAAGAGTAAATGCTGACAAGACAAATAAAGAATAAAAATCGGATGAAATGATCGACTAAAAGAATAATATTATCAAAAAAATAAAAAATAAAAAACAGGAAAAACAAAAAACAAAAAAAAAAACAACAACAAAAAATCAAATCCTTGCAATTGTGATAAAACATTACTAAATTCCACGCAAAAACAAAGACTTCGAAAAAAATCTCGCACCATGTCCTGAAAGATTCTTTTCATTCGAAACCAAATTAATCATTTTTGAATGTAGCATTCCACGAAACTAAAATATTTTTAAAGGATTATGAAAGGTTTTTATTTCTGATTGTACTACGATATCAAATTTACTGTTGTTCCCTTGAAGTCTGTAAGAAATTGAAGAATAAAAAATAGATAGAAAATAACTGAAGGACTATTATAATAAATAAAACTGGTTTTTACAAGGTATTAGTAACATATGATAAAAGAGATTAACAAAATACAATGGTCTGCTTTCAATTGGTCAACTATTCCATTTCAAACAAGCATTAAATTAATGCATAATATCGGTGTGATAAAAGAGACAACCTACAAAATGTGTTCATACATTCCTAAGTGATTTTACAGTAGCGAATGAAAAATATAGTTATTGTATACTAAATAAATCAATAAATAAATGAATAAATTATTTATTTAAATTAGACTTTATTTAATTCAGTATTTTTGAATTAAAACTCTTCAGTTTTAAAACTGTTAGTAAAAAACAAAAATATATTAACAAAGTTTTTAATCTAGGAAGTCTTAAATTTATTTTTATTTCTTTATAATAATGAAATGCTAGTTAATAATGAAATTCTATATTTGTTAAAAAGTTAGAGCTCCGAAAATGTTTGAAGTTACGAATAAATAAAAATAAAATGTATATGAAGATGCTTACTTATGCAAATATCGTAATTGTATAGTTATTTTGAATATAATTTGCAATTCCAGTTCGTACAAAGTCTTTAATTTTGTTTTTGTATTTTGATTAAAGGATCATTAGAATCGCAAAATTTCAGAAACTCAAAGAAATCTCCTTGGATTTTTGCTTTTTTTCGAGAAATTGTAACTGGCTTAAAAAAACTAAAATAAGATCATAAAAAAAATCAGGCATTGAGGGAAATTTTCGTAAACTTGGAGCTAAACAATCTTTCGAGATACTTAGAAAGCATATTTCCTTCGTAAAAATTCTTTGTAAAATCAATTCGAATCTCATCAGTTAGGTAAATTTGGAATTTGTTTAGTTAAATAAAATATCAGATTGAATACTGTTGAATATGATGCAGCTAATAAACCCTCCAAATGAAACATTCTTGAATACAATTTATTTATCAAATGGAAAGGTTACTTGTCGAAAAAAAGAAAAAAGAAAAAACAAACCAACAACTATTTGACACGTGGATTGTAAAAACATTGAGTATTTAAACGTTTATTGACTGCTGTAAAGGATATATTAATGGATACCAAGAATTAATAAGTGTAAACTAAATAGAATTCTTATTGGAATTATAAAGAAAGAAAACCCAACAGAAAGAAAAAACTTTAACGTTATGATATTTTATCTCTTGTTGTTAAAGAGATTGAAGTGAATAAAAAAAAATTAGTATAAAAATAAAAGAAATGAAGGAGATTTCTATAAATTTTAAGACATAAAATTGAAATCTAAGGGAATTCTGATAACATTTACACAATTAAATTGTAGTCTATGGTAGCCACATTTAAAATTTGTAGGTTATTAAATTTTCAAATATATTGTTAATTTTTTGAACAATGTATGTCTATGTTTTTTTTTTCACTCTATTAAGATGCAAATTATGAGCTCAAAGAGATTTTGAATATACATTATTTTCGCGACTCAGTTCTCATTCACCAATATTCCTATATTAAATATCTCATTTGATTCTAAATCCTTTAATCTTTCTAATGTTTTTCGTAAAAAAAATGTATTTAATCCAATATCGTATTATGTCCGTGAAACTAAACGATTTTTGTTACAGGGTTTCGTTTAAAAAGTTTCATTAACGGAATTTAATTTTCATTAATGAAATACTTTCTTTCCTGTTATCAAACTTTACTTAGTGAATTTGTAGAATTAATCGATTGTAAATATAAATCTTATTTATTTAAGGTAAGAAAAGAATGACGTGATATTTTGTATTTTTTGCGTTCTCTCTTATTTGCAGTTACATGCCATTATTTATTATGTTAAAATGTTTAAAGTCATTAAGATACCTTTTCTCTTGTAAAAGTTTAAAATTTGTTGAATGTGAATATATTAAAAAAATGAAAAAAGAATTTTACAAATAATGTCATATGTGTGTAAATAATGAATAATACTCATTCCTGTAATTGTGAAAAAATGAACCTAGAAAATTTTTCGAATAAATCTTATTCTGTTAAATCTGTGTTGTGTTCAAATCATTTTAAATGGAAAGCAAATGCACTAACTCAAAAGTTCGAGTAAGTAAAGAGATTTTGCCTAATATCTTTCAACTGTCACTTGTTGTGACTTAAAGTCTTCTTGTCCTAATCCTATGGTGGTAAAATTTACACATATTTTGGACAAAAAATTATGAACCTTTATTAATATTTCTTTTATCACGTCAAGTACTATAAAGCGAACAATTTTAAGTTTTATTTTGAAAATGGGGCTAACTGTAAGGATTTTAAAGAAATGGGGTGAATCTACCGTTTTCGGTTGCGAGAAAGAGATTTAGCTAGGTCTCGACTTTGGGAAACCTCATTAAGAGGGAAATGCTTGACCTGGGACCCAGGTTCTAGGTCATTGTCTACAGTGCTCTTACTTTATTTTCGCTTGATTTTATTCTTAATAAATTAGTACAGTAGAGTCCCGAAAACTCGGCACTCGATAACCCGGTAGTCCGGATAACTCGGCCACCCCCTGGCAGGGCGGAAAAACCCTGCGCGCAGACCCGTTACAACTTACATTTATATACAGTTCATGTATTAGGTATTTTCTTAAGTTTATTTGGACAGTTTAAATTTGAGTTATAGCATTCTTTGTAAACTGTTGTATTCTCAAGCAACAAATAAAAGTATTTCATGAAGGAAAAAATCGTACTTATTCTTTTTTTAACACTTTTCCCGATTACCCGGCAGTGTCACAAACTCGGCCACCCATCGGTCCACATTAGGCCGACTTTTCGGGACTCTACTGTATTCTGTACGTTTTTACCTGTAATAAAATAATAATTTTTAAAAGTTTTTCCTTTCAACGTCGCGTGTATTCACTGCGGAGCTGTCCATTTCTCCGAAAAGGAGTAACTATGGATGATTGTCTACAGTGTTCTTATTTTCGTTTTATTTTACAGAGCAAAGCTCAGTCTTCCAGGTATTGTTAGTAAGTGTTCGTAATTCTTTTGGCGAGTGTATAAATCGAAACATTCCATCAAATTCCAGAGGATTTCATAAGATTCATTCCCTTTATTAATTAAAAGGACTTCTAAAAAAACTTGCAATGCAAAACCAAGTACGTTTCTGGAACAGCTGATTCATGACAATCAGAATAATAGATAGGGTTTTGCTAATGACTTTTTTCCTTTTTTGGGTTTGTTTTTGTTTTTGTTTTGATAGATGCAACTTGTTTTCCTTTTTTACAGAAGCATTCTTAAGATGAAATGGAGGAAAGAAGAGCACTTCCGAAAGCACAAGAAATTCCATAAAAAAAAAACCCAGTATTTACAGTGTACTCATCAGAAAAATAAATGTAAGAGAACGACATCGAGCTAAGATATCACTATTCAAGATGAAGAAAAATAATTATTAAGTAATATTTAGGGATTCAACCGAGAGCTATCTCAAGGGTAATTAATTTAATGTAGGGAAGGTAAGCTGCATCTACCTGATTACCAGAATCATGTCTACTCTGGTCGCAGATGTCAACAATGTCAGGGAGTGAGGCAGGCATTTAAAATAAAAAATGATATTTCATAGAACATGATAATATCTGTAAGTATTCATGAAGGAGCACCAACGTTTTTCATCTTATTATTTTTTTTGTAATTTTATATTTCCATTTTATCCTATTAATTTTTTATTTCTTATTCATTTCTATCCAGCCTTAAAATGTTTTAAATCTAAAAATATCTTCATGAAATTAAATTCTCTCATTATCATTTCTTAAAATTTTTTTTAACAATAAAGTCTGCCTCATAAACTTGAAAAATTTAACTATTTTCAATGATTGGCTTCAATGGTAATTGAGTAATTACATAATTGTTGTTAAGGACTTGCATATCAGCATTTAAGAAGCTATGGAATAATGCTTAAATAACACTTAACAAGTTGTGGAACGAATGAGGAAATGCGACTCTTATAATCATATTATGGTTATAAATATTGTTAAAAATAATATTATTATCATTTCCGGATCAGTCAGAAATAGGTAATAAAAGATATTTATTTATTTATTTACTTATTTCTAATTTAAAATTAGTTTAAAATATTTTGAAGTAATATCACGAGAATAATAAGCAAAACAGAAAAAGTCAAAAAGCTTAATATTATAAGAACACTAATAATTATATTAATCTATGTTAATAAATAACACTAACAACTGCAGACGTAAAAATATGCTCCATTACATTAGTATGGTAATACAATTTAAAAAAGTGAGACCTGATACACTTAAAAAACAGTAAAACCTCGTTAATCCGTACCCCTTTAATCCGGAAAGTAAAAAAAAAAAAATTAAAAAAAAATGGGGAATTTATTGAAGGAAGTGAGAATGAAGACAGATCTGCAAACTACGACCACTTGAGACACCTCCGCGAATTATTAGTGAAGGAAATAAACTCCAAAGTGGCCCAATAGAATACAGGCAAGTATTTTAAAGCAATTTCTGTAGCAAGCGTTTCGAGTGATGCAGAGTCAGATCCGTCGGGCACATCATCATCATTATCACGTATGTATTGTACTTTATTGTTTTGCTTCACATTTTACATTAGACCTATGCCCTTTAAATGTATAATAGACGTGTTTTGTTGCTATAAATGGAGTTTTAATGTATTTTCTAATGTTCTTTTAGGTTATTTCAGTTAATCCGGACTCGTCAATTAGTCCAGATTAACGAGGTTTTCCTGTATCTGTATTTTGAAAATGTAATAATATTCGATATTTTCTTTTATCTTTCCTTAAATTCAAAATTGAAATCCATAAAGATAAAACATCATAAACGTACTATTCATTCTGTATCAATAGCATCAATAGATTTTATTGATTTTTACTGAGTTTTCGAAATGTTTTACGATTCCTGTTTCAAAATTACACTATTCTACCGTCGTATTCTTCTAGAGAACTTATTTCAGTTCTCCCCTGTTTTGTTTGATATTTGCTTCTTCTGTTTCCTTTTATAAAGGTCCTGGAGAAGAAGTAAATTATACAGAAACTCTTTCTTTGGCATTTATTATTCTTGACTGTTTTTTTTGTTAATTATTTCATATTTTTTGCTGAACCTTTTTTATAATGCTCTGCTCTCAGTTTACTAATTTCCCCAAAACGTTCTTTGAAATCTGATGCATATTCACGTTATTCATGTCAATTTTTTAATTGTTTGTTAATTTTTCAATTTTAGAAAAAATGATTTTCTAATTTGGACATTTAAATACTAAGCGTCCAAATTTAAATATAATATTCCATATTAGTTATTTTTGGCAATCAAAACGAATTATAGATGTCTTAGTAAGTTGTTGTCCTCACTAACTAGATGAATTCTCAAACTGTGGTGCTGCAAAGATCTCAAGAACTTTAAAGATCTTTGTCATAAGGATAATTGTATGTGAATAAAGATATCCAAATTAAAAATATTTAATAAAGAGAAGTAATACTTTTCAGGTTGCCTAAATTTAATTTTTAATGCCGAGTGAAGCATTGTTTTAATAGAAATAGTTCGAAACTACCACTGAATACATTTTATAAATATAGATTCCTTGCCATTTACTCACTTTTCAATATATGAAGTAATGCACAAAAGACAAAACAAAGTAACCGACAGGTTAAACGTTTACTTGAAAATGTAAAATAACTTAAAGGAATGAAAACTATTAGGTAAAACATAATGATATATAACTTTGGCTTCTAAACTTTATACACCTTTCCTAAATATATATCCTAATTAATAATTATTATTAACATGTTAAAAAGTGAATTCTGATACTGAATTATGCAAATTATAGGTAAAGAATGATTGATGTTGGTTTATTTATATTTAGGTTAACATATTTTGAAATATATCAACATTCGCATCTTTATAGAAACCAATGTATTTGCTATTTCTAAACAATGTAATCCGTAACGGGTAACAAACAAAACATCAAGAAATGCAAGTCAAATGAAAAGCAGTGTAGATTAGTTCAATAAGTGCGAATTTTAACGTGTGTACGAAGTCAGTAAAAAAGTCTTAAAAAACACACAAATAGACTAAAATAAAATTAAAAGAAATTAAAGTTAAAAACGAGACAGGACAAGTTTCGGGCCTGTCACGGGTCTATTATCAACTGAATCTATTCCTGTGACTCCAACCTTTTTCGTTGACGCCAACCATGAACAACGCAGATTCATCCACAGATTTCTCACTCTACATAAGAAGCTTGTCTCCTGCAGAGCTGCCATCGTGCACAACCAATTATCACGAAAGTATAACTTATTTTCTCACTCCATGAACATTAGTATCCCTTTCTTCAAGCACCGATTTGATGATGCTGTTCAACGTATACAGCGCAAGATTTGCACGTATAGGATTAATCACTTACAACAGAAGAAGCATTCCATCATAAGACAGTTATCTGATTATTTTCCTATCTTTGCCGACACCATAAGCGTTTCTTCTCATTGCTATCTCCTCCAATATGCTGCCGCAACATCACAGTCTCTCTATGAAAGTATTACAGCCCGCCATTGTCGTAAGCTTGCCCAGCTCAGTATAAAGAAGTGGCCCCTCACCATTGACTCTACTCACATCATTAACGACTCTTCGTTTGCTCTCAGCGCCCATCATATCCAACGTCTTCAAAAAGGAGTATCCTTCAATATTACCTCTTCACACGTTAATAAATTAGCGTTCATCAAATCAACTGAATCTGCCATATCCTTCATTAAACCTCAAGACCCCGTCAAAATCCGTTCAGCAGTTCGGAATCTTATCAACCGGAAACACAACCCTACTTCGAATCTAAATCCCTTGGAGAAACATGCTTTAGGGGAATTACGTAGCGCCGACCTCTTCATTACATCAGCTGATAAAGGAGGTGCCACCATAATTATGGATCGACCTCATTACCACACCATGGGCCATACCTACCTTCAAAATGATTCTTCATATACCCGCATCCAGTACAACATTGAAGAAATAGCATCTTACATTCAACTTAAAAACAACCAATTGTATTCCTGCAATTATATTCCCCGTTCAGTTAAACTTAGTGCTAATCGCAATAGATTCAATATCCCTCAACTACGTTTGATTCCGAAAACTCTTAAACCAAAAGCAAATGGCAGCTACAATTGCCGTCCCATCATAAATTCTTCACACACAGCTATCGAAGTTTACTCCGTTCACCTTAATAACTTACTTTCTAAATACCAATACCCCGGATTAGGTTTTGTTAAGAACGGCGAGCATTTCATTCAACGCCTTAACACTTTCCACCCCCCTCTCAATTATAGAATGTTCTCACTGGACGTGACCAATTTGTTTTCGTCTATATCCAAGAGCCTCATAGCAGACAGTTTTAAGTATTTTTATTCCAAACTCAATTTCAATAATGATGAATTCCTTGCTATTACCAGAATTATTCAAGCTCTTTTTAATATGCAATTTTTTGTTTTTGATAATGTTATTTATAAACAACACAAAGGCTTATATATGGGACTGCATCCTCGGCTATCATTGCTGATTTTGTTATGTTGTATATAGAGGAATCGGCTCTTTCCAGTGCTTTCACCACTAATTTTTTTTATGTCCGTTATGTTGACGATTTATTTTTCTGTACTCTCCCCTGTTTTAAACATAATATTTTCAATTCCTTTAATAATATTCACCATGAAAAAAAAAAAAAAAATAGTTGATAAGGGACCCGTGACGGGCCCGAAACTTGTCCTGTCTCGTTTTAACTTTAATTTCTTTTAATTTTATTTTAGTCTATTTGTGTGTTTTTTAAGACTTTTTTAGTTCAATATGTATATAAATTTCAGCCTATCTAGCTAGTTTACCAACATTCATTGATTAATAGTTACATGTATCGGTAACTAGAATAGAGAGTACTGTATGTAATAAATGAGAGCTTACTTTAATAAATAAGTACTCTTCATTTCTATGACCCCTCTTAACAACTATAGAAACAATTCCTTCCGATGCAGTTCCATCCAAACTCAGTAAGAAAAACACTCATCAATTTGTCTAAACCTAAACACACAAGCTAGTAAATATCTTTCATTAAATTTTCATTGAACCGCAGAACAGGGAACTTTCTAAACAACAGACGACGGAAATAAACTTGAAGAAGAGAAGAGGTCAAAGAAATCCGAAGGCATTTTTACTGGTGATTACTTTCTCTACATGGTTACTATATTCTTTATAATATAATCTATGTAAAAATGATTGCAATTTCATTGTTCATTTTCTTAAGTAAAATTCCCAAACTGATAATTTCCAAAACTAAATATGATGTTGAAAAATTACATGTAAGTAAATAGATGATTAAAGGAATTTGGGGAGAGATGCCACACTTTTCGAAGAACCGATCTAATTATTTTTTAATAAAACATTATGAAAAACTAAATGCGTCTTAGTTTCCTAAAGCAATGAATCTAAGATAATTTATAATCTACTTCAAAAAATTATAAGTATTTTTAAAATAAAACTATCAATGAGAAAAATTGAAGTTTTACGTCATTGTCTGTGGCGTCTCTCCCACAAATTTACGAATGCGATGCCACAAATTTTTGGGAAATAAGCCACACGTTTAGGGAGAGATGACACCCTTAATAATATGTATAAAAAAGCATAAAAAATCATATTTATTTTCTTACAACATTGTATATTTATTTACATATAGTAGATTGCATGCATGAATAAAAATTATTATCCTATACTGAAAGTAAATTCTTTTAAAAAAATTATCAGACATTGTATAATCTACTTTTGCTTTGTAACAGGCAGTTTTCTTATTGCCTCTCAACCACAATCTTGCATTTTTTTAATACAAAGTGCAATTTTCAAGTAACTACTTTCCGTAGCAGTGCAATAATTTCCCAACATTATGGCAAGAGTCCACTATGACTTCACTATGACTTCACTATGACTTTTTGAAGTATTTACATTTTTGTCTAATGCAACAAAAAAAAATCCGTATCATTTTCTTCAATGGCTTTAACATTTCTTTGCGGTTTTTTCTGTTTTCCTGTTCCTCTGCAGGTCGCAGTTATTTTATGTATTTTCTCCGAAAAAAGTCAGAACATGTTAAAATCGACTCTTGTTGTTTCCTTTTTTGTTTAGACTCTTGAGATGTGAGGAATATTTTAGCAAGAATTTTCGACTTTGTGACTTCAACTTTTTCATTTTTTTTTTACCAGGTATGCATTCTTTTGAAGTACTCAGCTAATGTGTATTTGGAGTAGCATGTGTGCTTTCTTTTGAACTACTCGGTTGACTTTCAATAGATTAATTTGTATTGGTAAAGTCAGTTTGCTGTTGTGGTGGCACTGCGGCGTCGGAGATTGAAAAAGAACTGTGAACAATCGTTGCATGGTAACATTTATAATTGAAGAAGAAGAATTCCTGAGATGCAACTTAAAAGATAAAATGAAAGCTGTGAGGAAAACAAAAGTGCAATGTTTAACAATATTGCGTGCCTTCGCCTTACTGAGAGACAGCGAACATCACCTGTTCAGGCGATTGAGTGGTGATTGTCGATTGGTAGCACGCAGGTCGCACAGGGATTCTTCAGCTCTTGATTGTTTTAGTTTATTTCCTATACTCTTAGGTGAATTGCGAAGTCGTCCAAGAGAAAAGGTAATCAAGGTCTAGTAATACAGCAGATGGAATTTCCAATTGAAATACAAAAGCATTCGACAACGGTTGTTTATGTTTAGGGGTTGATTCAGACGATCACCCCCAGACTGACTTGAAGCAGTGTCCTCGATTCATCCCTTGTTTGAATAATCTTTGTTTTGAATAATCATTAAAGTTTTGAACATTTAATCCCTTTCTGTCTATAATTCTTTTAATGTTGAAATTAGTAAATATAATCATAAAATTCAAAAAGTATAAGCAATTTATAAATTCGAGGCATCTATCCCTAAACACTACATGGAGTCTGCTGCATTTCTAAGGGAAAGACACGACAATAAACAGCGAAGTTAATGACGGGTGTTTGATACACCCGTCATTAACTTCGCTATTTATTTAGCTCAAACCTAGATATGCAGCTTCCTTAGACAGTAAACTGATCATACACAATCCTTCAATCGAAATTAATTAATTATTTATACACGCAGAAATTTTAAAATCAACATACTTTCAGATTCATTACTTAAAAAAGAAGTAGACTTACCTCATTTTATCCTGCTTTTTCGGGTTTAATAGCTGCATCGCACAAACACTGAATTCTTTGTTCCGCGACGACATATACTGACTGTATTGACGCCATCTTACCGTTCACATGGCGGTAGAATTTAAAAATACAGATGGTGTGGCATCTATACAGGAGTCTATCCCCAAACTACTATATTTAAGAATTATTATGCTATTTTACTTATAGGAAGCGTTTACTCTAATATAAAGTTTCTGAATTAATATATTTCGGATACTTCCTTTTGCAAGAAATCAAGACAATTAATTTCATAAATGAAATAGATTAATATTAGTCGTTGCTATCGTGATGTATTTTCAATGAAAAGAGTAAGATTGAAAGAAACAGTACTTAAATTGTCATTGTACGTACATACATCGTAATAATAGTAAAATAAATCTTAATAGAAATAGCGATCATCCAATATGGATTTTTTTTTAGAATTTTTAGTCTTAGTTATGTCAGATTCTAAGAGTAGAGGATTGTTATTATGATGATCCGGCTTACATTCAATGGTCAGATATTACACCTAATAACGTATAAGTGTAGGATGAAGTAAACAAGATTGAAACAGTTCTTCTAGATGCACCTGTCTTTGATATATTAAGTGAGATAAAAAAAGAAAACGCTTGGGCGGGATTTGTACTAGTCTCTTGAGGATGAATTGAACGTACGACCCTGACGGAGAGTTTTCTTTTCTTTCCTTTTTTTTTTTGATAAGTTCATAAAATTATTCGTTATCCAATTAGATATGCAGAGGCTCAATTTAATGTAATTTCAAACCTGATTGAAAATTCCATGACCAAACCTGAAACATATTGTGTTCTGAAAAGGACATAGGAATTGGATGAATAATAAAATAAAAATATGAGGAATATTCACGACCAAAAAACTGACAATTAAAGATTGCTTCAGAGATGCATTCTTAATTTACGTGAAAGAATGAAATTCAGGTTTATATCTGAATTGTAAATAAATTTAAGTAAAATAAGAATATTTAGTGGTCACTACATCAAAATATAAGGCGTTTTTTCCTATATACTCGAGAAACCGTTTTCCAATAATTATTTTCACTTCATCCTTTTTCAAATGAGTATCGTGTTTCTTTCTAGAGGATTAAAGCGGACGAACATTGGATAGGTCGTCTTAGGGCCGAGTGCACCAAACCTTCGTTAACTTTGTGGCTGTTAAATCAACAATCAAGTGGCATTTTCTGTGCACCAAAGTGCGTTAGGGGTTTCACAGTCGCTAAACGCTGCTGGACCGCCAAATATTAACAGCTCGGAAACTGTCGAGTTAAAAATGCGGCATTCAATAGAAAAATCCCATCAGCCTCCGCGCCGTTCAACTGTTAAAGATGGCTGGCGTCGGCTTCGACTGATTTTGACGATGAAGTAGCTATATTTTTCCTATTAAATATTCCGAAAATAATGTTGAATAAGTTTACTTCCTGTGAAGGTTCTTAACTGGACATTTCGTATCGTCAATAAAAACATTCTGTCCACGTGTATTTTTTTCTACTCTGTGGAGGCTACCATTTTGTAATACACTGCAACTATGAACAGACATCCGGAAATGACGTTAAATATTATTGACCAATAGCAGTCACTTTTATAAAAACGTTAGATTTTTAGCGAACATCAGTAAATGACTGGCAAATCGTCATATCACTACAACTCCTATTTGACGGCCGGTTGTTCAACAACGGCTCATAAACTAATGACTGCTTCGATTGTTGGTTGGTGCACTCGGCCCTTACAGTAGCGTAATGGTGATGGCTGGTGATCGTATGATCATTTTCGTTATTAACTTTTGATGACATAAGGGCACGATGCTACCTTATGAATATTAAAAATCGAACTTTAGTCATCCTCCTCCAGGCATTTTTTTTTATCATTTTAACATATCAGTTTTAAATTTAATATATTGATAGATGATTGAATAACATAGCCTTAAAATAGATGATTAAATATTTTCAGACTTTCCACTGTTATTCGTTAAGCTATTGCTATTTGCTGAGAAATACCAAAGATCCTAATTTGCTGAGCTAATGAAGATTCAAAAATATAGTAAGTGGAGTTTCCTCAAAAATTTGCAGAATTAAAAAATAATTTTTAGATCTTAATGTCAAAAAAATGTCGATAAATCTAAACTTCTGAAAAGGACCGCAATTCCATTAGAGAAACCAATACTACTTTTTTTTTGTTGTTATTAGAAAAGCACTAATGTTTTCTTTACATGATGCCCACATTAAAGAAGGGCTTCGGAAATATACAAAAGAAGCAAAGATATTCGATTTAATTCAAGATCTGATTTCTGCCAATACTGAATTATTGATAGAGATTATAAATCCAATGCTAAGTTAAGAACTCAGATTATTCGAATTCCTTTGGACTTTCATTCTTTTTTTTTATTCATTCATTTCCGGACATTGATTGATTAAGTTTCTTGTCTCATATTTCACTTCTGCTTATTTTTATAATATTTTACTGATAGGCTTTTTTTTAACACTTCTATAAGCGACAAGTTCAGTATTTTATAAAAGAAAGGAAGAATATTTATTAGTAATATTAGGGGCTGTTAAAGTACTACGTAAGCACATTTATAGTCATTTCAGACCCCCTCTCCCCCTTCTAAACAAAAATAAGCAGCTGGGCGGCACCCCCTACCCTTGTGCTTACGTAAGATTTCCCAAAAAATTAACACTGAACAATAATTTAAAAGTACATGAGATTACTTCTGAATTAAAATATAATAAATTAAATATAAAAGTACACATGAAAAATACTGAGGAAAAAGTCTATCTCTCGCAGCGCACTCTTTCGTGTGCACGTTTCTCTGTCTTATGTAAGCATTGCTCTGATTCCCCTCCCCCTTGTCAGCAAAAATAAGCAAAGCTTGAACCCCCTCCCCCCCCCTTTAATGCTGTCGTAATACTTGAACGGCCCCTTATAATAAAAAATACTTATTGCAAAAAAAAAAACCTCACAAAAATCAAGTTTTCTTATGGATATTTAAAGACTTTTATTAAGTACATTACTATTTGACTAATAACACTAAAAGAACTACTATCATTTTCACTTATCAAATATGACGTTAGAAATTAAAAAAGTTGTTTGAAGTAGTAATTTCGAGTATTCAAAGTAGCCTATATGAAATGTAAAATTTTATAACATGATAAAACTTAAGAGCCCCAAGTCCTTTTACTTGAATAGACGATACATAAACAGATACCAATCTAAGAAAGAATTACGTTCTTAAGATCTTTGCGTAACTCGAGATTCGAATTGAACTCACACATATTCTTTAGTTACTCCTATGTTCATGTTAAGACAAATATATGTTCACGTCGTACATTAACACATTTGCAATGTATATCCTCCCAACAATTCGATCAATACTTATTATTTGCTCTAATTACTCTTTATTTTATGTTATTCGTATTCAGTTATAAGAAGAAAATTTCACTAAAATAATGATACATTTAAATCAGAAGAGTTAATCTCTTTTCTAATCCACTATAAAATCTTCTTCCGTTAGCCTTCTCCTGTCTAATGTCTTTACTTTTTTAATGTCTGAAACTTTTTTCCTTGAAAATGTTGAAATATAAGTTAACCCCTCTCTTGTGCATTGATATTATCAGTCGGTTTATGGTTACGTCAGAAAACATCGAATAGCCATGTTTCATTATGAGTATTTCAAGACTGTTGCTCTCATCTGGTTGTCTTCTAAACTTAAGCAGTGATTAAACCAAAGCAATTTTACCCTAAAGTGTAGAATCGTCGTTTTGTTCTTTTGGAATCTTTTAGTTTTATTAGACTGAACAGGCCATGTATCGCAAAGACACATAATTTAACAGTATAGTAAATTTGTGAAAATATGAATTGAGAGGTTTTCAAAATGTATGCAGAGATTCACATTACTTCTAACAATTTTTTTTTACCCAAAACGGGAAACGAGTTTTGTGTGTGTGTGTTTTTTTTTTGTTTTTTTTTTTTTTATTGGCTGTTTGGACAAGAAATGTTTTTTTTTGTCTTTTGGTTGAACAGCTGAATTTCATAAAATCCGGATTTAAGGTCCAATTTTGTATTGGCCAATTTTGACCAATTTTTCATGCCCGTGAACATCTCCACCTGTCTACCAATCTTGGTATAGAGCGGAACATCTTATTTTGTTTGTAGGGATAAATATTTAAATGAATTTAATTAAAAACTTCATACAATTCTCACTGTAATAATACCATAATTTAAATTATGAATAAAGTTATTAATGGTACATATTTTGAAATTTTCTATACATGTGTAAATGGAAATAATAATTATTTGTACTGAACTGTACAGTCTCCTTAATTATGCAGTGTGTATAATCTTCGAATTCAGAAAAGCGAGAAAAAAAGTAGTTACATATTTTGCCGTTTGATATTCCTAGTTCTTAAAATAAAAGAGAAATATAAGTCTGATTACATCTAAATTAATGTTGGCAATTAAGCGGTGAAGTATGATTTGGCTTTCTTCTAATTGCTTAAAGCTATAATAAGAACCTCAGCATACAGACTTTACAAAGAGATTCTAACATAATCGTCTAAGGAAACACAACCAAAGTGCGCTTTGCGTCAGTAAGCTGTGGCGACTTGAATGAACGTAGAACCAAGTGAATGGAGTCCCACTCATGAATGGATCGGCGGCTCATTGCTCATTCGGGTTCCGCCAAGCGTGACTGGTTTGGAGTAGGCGAGAACATGTTCCACTGCAGCCATCGTCCCATCAATTCTTCGGTCATGGTTGCGGTGTCGGCAGCGGTTGCTATTTTGGGAAGCGTCGGGTCGAAGTGGTCTTGGCAGCACAAGGGCGAAGATTACGCTGATGGATGTCATATGCATAATACAAGAGCTATTTCGGACTGCAAGCATCTCGGCAATTACGAAGGGAAACACATTATAATAAAAACTACTCACTAAAATAAAGTAGAACTTCGGGAAAAAATAATAACAATAATAAAAACTAAGATAGAGAAGCAATACAGAAGCAAGAACATTAAAAAAAGCTATTTAATGGTAATTTGAATACATCATAATTTTAATGTGAGATTATTTTTTAACATACATGTTGTATGACTTAAAATAATGTATTCAACAAAACTTAGCTTTTCAAGAAAAAAGGAGTTGATATCATTTGTGATTACTGCTTAAAGGTTCTTGGAAACTGCGTCAGGGTTCCTGAAAATATGCAGTTTATGTTATACAGTAAAGCAATGATTCGAAATTGAATTCGAATGTCAATAAAATTCAACATAAAAGTTAAATAAAGAAAATCTATATCCATCAACTATCCAATTAAAAATATATTTGAAATACAACATGTATTTCAACCAATTGCAACTTAAATGATAAAATCAAAGCTGTGAGGAAAATAAAAGTGTAATGTTTAACAATATTGCGTGTCTTCGCCTTACTGAGAGACAGAGAACATCACCTGTTCAGGCGATTGAGTGGTGATTGTCGATTGGTAGCACGCAGGTCGCACAGGGATTCTTCAGCTCCTGATTGTTTTAGTTTATTTCCTTTACTCTTGAAGGTGATTTACGACGTCCTCCAAAGAGAAAAGATTATCAAATTAAGAGATTTAATGAAAAATTGTTAAAGGTTTAGGTATTGTTTGTAATGATTATTAAACGTCACAACTAAAAAATCCCAATAAATCTCTATTATTGTATGAAGGAAATAGTAATTATATCGTTGGATAAGCTGGAATGAAATACGTGCTATTTTTGACTTAAAATAACTATTATTAATTATCAAAATATTATCAAAATTATCAAAAAAATTTAAGGAAATGAGCAGAAAACAAAAAATTTAAATGTTTAAATAGCACTTAACTTACCTGGATTTTGATACAAACTGAGATTAAAGTAAGAACCATGAAATTAATAAAATCTCCAATATTTTCCGTTAACATGAATCTGTCAGGATTTCTGTATGAACATGTTATCTTTTAAGAAGGACTACATAAAAATCCATTATATTTTACTATATTTTCTTAAAATCATTTAATAAAAATGAGGAATATCCTGCAATGCTATCTTCATAAAAGAAAGAACATTTATTAAAATTTACTTTGATCACATTTTTCTTTCTCTTCATATAGATTCAAAAGATAATCTAATAAAAATTTTATCCTAAAAAATGATAAACAAGTATGATTTATTAAGTGAAAATCTATTCTGCTCATTTACCTATTATTCAGCAGAAAAATGATAAAAATATTTTGATTCAGTTAATGATTATAGGTAATGTTAAAATTGTCCTAGAGCCATGAAATATGTGATAGTATTAATCAATAACCTAGTATTAATTTAATTTATTAAACAAACACTGTAGATGCGTCAAAGGAATGGCATAAATTGATCAGGTAGTTTTGTAATTATTTTTTCACTAATCAACCAATAATTGTTGGAATTGGACAAGATAATAGGCAATGTTAATAACTGTTACTAATCAAATTGAATTAAGTGATAATTATCATCACTTATTCATAATTGAGCGATAAATTGAATGGTAAGCAATTAAGTATGAATGATCGATATACTTGGGACAATATAAAAAAAAATATATCGCATAATTAAAATGTGGTTGTCGCCAATTTATTACGTGTTGTTAATGGGTAATTGATGTTTTAAATATAAATTAATCAGTAACTCATTTCACTTTTGGACACTTTAGATTCTGTTGTTTTCATTTATGCTAGGTTGGAATGCTTGTTTCAGGGCGGCATGTACCAATATTCTGTCAAATCAGTTGTCAACTGATGAGTCGTTAATCTTAATCAGTCTTCAAATAAAAATGTGTGTGCTCCAAACACAATTCGACAAACTTCACTGATTACTTCTTGTTATCGTAACGTGTTTCGAAAAGTGGCTGTGATATGCTAATAACGTTTAACGTCGTTTCCGGGTGACTTTTCTTAGACATTTTCGTTTCAATAGGTTAGCTTACATGAAAAAAAAAAACAAAAAAAACACAGGAACAGAATTTTTTTTTCGTGAAGACAATAATTGTCAAGACCAGAACTTCCAAGACCAGAACTTCATCGTATTTAACATTATTTTTGTAACTTTTAATAGAAAAACTACATCTTATTCATCGTCAAAATCACAGGAGTCGGTTTTAATCGGAACAGACGTAGCCATCTTGAAAAAGGTGAACGACGCTGTGGCTCATGGACGTTGATTAGTGATTTGACGGACCAAATTCGTGCCTCTGAAATTTGACGACTCATCTGCGCTTTAACGACTGTTAAACCCCCAACGAATGTTGGTGCACAGAAAAACCGGTTGAAGGGAGATTAACATTCAAAGTTAACGAAAGCTTGGTGCACACCGCCCTTATAATCTGTCCAAAGAACGGTGGCCCCTGACCAAATAACCCCCACCTTGCAATGCCACGCCCACAAGCAATTACACGACCGCCCATCCTGTCTTCGGTAATTCTTCTTCCTTTTTCATCTACTGTACCTTTTTCTACAAAATAACGTTTTTTTTAAACTGCTACCTTTACTTAATTTTTATTACAATTATTAAATCCTACATATTATTCCTTGCAAAAAGAGTCCAAACACGGTGCAATTGTGATACTTCTAAGCATTTTAATGGTCGTTTATATTTTTAACCCACTGACCATTAATATTCTTAGAAGTATCACAATTGCACCGTGTTTGGACTCTTTTTACAAGAAATAATATGTAGAATTTAATAGTTGTAATAAAAATTAAGTAATGGTAACGGTTTAAAAAAAACGTAGTTTTGCAGGAAAAGGCCCAGTAGATGAAAAAGGAAGAAGAATTGCCGAAGGTAGGATGGACGGTCGTGTAATTGCTTGTGGGCATGGCGTTGCGAGGTGGGGGTTATTTGGTCAGGGGCCACCGTTCTTTGGACAGATTATAGTCTTAAATTGGGGTTGCTTTAATTCAGAAGAAAATAGAATATCACGAAATTAACCTGTTTACTTTGGATTTCAAGTGAAAGAAATTCACAAATAAGATTTTGCTAATTTCAAATTTTCTATTTGTAAGGATGTAAATTTCTAAAAAATAGTTGTAGTAGCTTCAGTACTTCAGTACCTACTGAAATTGAAAAATAATAAAAGATTGCAATGATTACAAAATACTAAATGATTTCAGATCTTCTCTGTCAAAAGAATTCGGAATCGTTCTTCGATTGATCCTAATATTGTTCCAATGGCTCGTTCCATCCTATTTAAAAGCTTATATTTCATGGGTCCTTCTTCTAACGATTCAACTTCTGTCAAAGTAATATTGGCCGATCGCCACAATCCCTCTCGTTGAAGTGAAGATCTCAGATTGATTTTGCGATTCACATAGTTCCTCCCGGTGAACTTCACTGCCATTATGCACTTAATCTATATTTGAATAATACTTGAATAATTATAGATAATGTCGGATAAACTAATATGAAGAGTTACAAGGCTTAGGCATTAAATCGAACAGCGGCTGAATCTTGAATCTTCTATCTCCAAATCCTGAATAAATACAACATTCATTTATTAGTCCTTTGTAAATTACGGTTGAGCAGTTGAAGAGTGTTTTCTGAGTTCCATAACCAACTGAAGATGGATTATATTTAATTCTATCCGTTATTTAAAGTCTTTTTGCAGGTCATAAATTATATAACTAGAACTAGCAAAATAAATATAGATGAATCTCAATGAATTTCTTAAAGTTATCATATAAATATTTAATTTCTCTTCGATGATTATTTACAAATAATATCTCTAATAATGAATTAACTTTCACTTCGATAAATCTTCTTCCGGAAAATACGAAATTAATTGTAAAGTCTTTCTTACTGACCTTTCCTGATGAATTGACTGAACTATTCGATCTACAGCTTGGATTGGTCTAGTTCGAAATCATATATGCAACGTCATTTTGGATTCTCGACCCCTTGATATCGCACACTTATACATAATAATATACATAATATATATTATACATATTATACATAATAAATACATAACTGTTATGTATTTTTTCTGCTCTACATTAATTCCTATTTTGATTACGTTGCAGCAGAAACAAAAACACCTTGGATATTTTGCGTACTGTTCGTTTTCGAAAGTCAGAATCAATACTGGCGGACGATTTTACTCCGCAGGGGGGTGATACGCTGAGATGGGCACTTTCCTAAGAAATTCTTTTGGACATTTTCGCTTTTAAGAAAAAAAAAGAGAAGCATTTTTGC
The DNA here is from genome assembly GCA_023159025.1 of Thereuonema tuberculata. Taxonomy (NCBI): domain Eukaryota; kingdom Metazoa; phylum Arthropoda; class Chilopoda; order Scutigeromorpha; family Scutigeridae; genus Thereuonema; species Thereuonema tuberculata. The sequence continues at coordinate 62,888,362 of JAFIDM010012231.1, read as the reverse complement.
AATAGTAATTGTTCTTTCCATAATTCTTTCCCGAAAAGCGCAAATTGAACGCAGCTACAAGTAAACTAACTAACTGATAATTAGTAAACATCCCCTCTTTATTTCTCCTCACCCCTATTTTGCTGAAATCGAAGCAGACCTGACGCATGCCCAAAAGCGTTGAAGACTCTCTTAAACAAAACCGAACAGTACAGTCTTATTTCACAAACTATATTAATGGATGGATTCACTGTTTCTTAATAACTATTTCTTGGTATTCGCCATTTTTCGGGAGATCAATTAGGAACTAGTTATCATTTTTGGCTTTTACTAAACAACACCGAATGATCCAGTTTTTCACAATTGCGCATTGTTCATGCTTTCTATTTCACGGGCCAATGATCTTTGTTTTCACACATTGTTAATGAGATGAGATATTATTGCATTGATTTTAACCCCTTTTTGAATCACTTCATTTTTATTTTAACATTTATTTGATTTATTCTTTTGATAACCACTCGATAATTTGCATTAGGCATTTCTAGAGATAAGAATTTAATTCGTATTTTCCACAACTTTCTTTTTACTTGCTTTGTATAAAGTTGCTAATTCTTTACATGAGAGTTAATTTAAAGTTTTATATTTGAACTGCTATGGCAGATTTATTGATTATTCTGATTGATTATTCTTCAGTGGGTGTATGAAGAATATGCTGGTGTTAAGAAAGGCCAGAAAAAAGTACTCTGTGGAGGATGGAAACAATCAAGAAAAAATAAGTTTGCACGTATTCTGAATAATTACTAATTAAGGTAATGTTTCGTAATATTCAACGTTTTTTAAATAAGAAAATAAAGAAATAAAAATAATAAGTGGAAATAACCTTTAATTCAATTTGGAATTATTCAAAATTGTGTAGATAATTATTTATTAGGTTTTTGATCAAATAATTTGTTTTATAAAGTGAAGAAATACAAAACTGTACATAAGTAATCAAAATGTTTTCGCACCCAGAGCTATCATGTCGGGAATCTGGGATTCCTAAGATTCTCAACATGATAGCTCAGGGTCCGAGAACCTTTTGATTACTTATGTACAGTTTTGTATTTCTTCACTTTATTATATGCCTGCACGTTAAGCTTTTTTACTTATAATTTGTTTTATGTTTCTTGAATTTATGTAATAAAAGTAAAAAGTACATAAGAGGTTTTCTTAATTTGGTAAGAATAAGATCCATTCATGGAAACCTATTGGCACCAATGGACCAATGACTGATTTTTAATTATGGTTTAGTAATAAAACTAAATATCAATATTGTTTATCAACATTGTTAGTAAACATGGCTGTTTTGGAGGTAGTATAACAAATATTTACATATATAATGCTAAACGTTAGATAAAAATAACGTTAAAATTTAATAAAATACTGAGTGATCCATCCATGCATCCTTCCTCTAGATGTGATTAAGATGGAGAGTGATGTTATGAGTGAAAACTGTGAAGCACAGCGAAAGATGTGAAACTGTGAACAATATCATTTGCAGTATGTAGGGGAGACCGGGGCAGAGCGTTCCTCTTTTTTTTTGTTGAATTTTTTTATTTTTTTTGTTAAGAGATTTTCCATTGCATTTATTTTTGTCAGAATCGGGAACTATTCAAGAATGTAAATACTTGATTTCATTTCATTATATTCATAAATAACATTGGTATTAATTCGCAAAGCAAAAATGGTAGAGTGGTCCAACCTGCCCCGACCACAGGGTAGACTGGACCACCCCATGGGGCACGTTGGTCCGGGTAAGAATAACAACATTTAAAGTAAGTTTTTTATTGAATATAAAATAACATGCCCTTTAGGATATCATGAAATAAAGTTTAACAACATAGACTACCTAAGGTATTATATATTCAAGTGAAAATTCAAAATAATCATTATGCAGTTGAAAGTCGTAAATGAATAATATCTAATAATTTATATTGAATTAATTTATCACTTTCACTAGAGAAATCTTCTTTGCAGTTGAGGCATTCGTAAAATAAACCCCGAATATCACTGGCTACGCAGGAACTATGGGCCCATCTCTTGCACTGCGTACATTGAATCCACTCCTCCATGGTTTGCTTTTTTTAAAGTTCTTCAAACAGCAGAGGCGCACAGCATCTTCATCATCTTCATCATCACTAATCATCTGTAATTGTTTCCTCTTTATCCCTTTGCCTTTGCTTCTATTTGTTTTTTTTGTTTATGTTGCTTTTAGAGACTGTTGGCCGAGTCATGTTTTTCGTTGCTACTCTTTCTTTTCTTTCTTCAGATTTTCGTTGCTCTTCTTGCAGAGCTTTTTTTACTGGCATATCCGTCAGTATTGCCGTTGACCTTTTGTTGGTTCTCTATTAAGATTATTAAGATTATATTGTTATTTATGCCATTTTTTAATGCTTTCTAATGTAGCAAAGTGTATATAGAATTTATATTTAATTTAGAGTTTCACTTACTGAAAATTGTGTTAGTTCACTTAGGGATGTAATTGTGTGTGTTTTAGAATACGCTCCCTCTCCTGAAATTTTAGACTGATTGGGTGCACTTTTTGCCCGTGTGTTTCAGATTCATCAACTGATCTGATTTTTCCCGTCAGAGTGTACTTTTCTCCTTTTGTTCCCACCGGAAAACGAAACAGATAAAACCATGTGATCACTCAATCAACGCACAACTGTTTTTTCGAAGTTTTTCTTTTTCTTTCGCACTTATTGTTTTCTAAATAAGCTCAAGCCATTAAAATAATATTTAAGTGAAATATCACCATGAAATATCACAATAATAATATACAAGACTTTACCGAATACAAAAATTCAAATACATAATTACAACAATGCAATTATTAAAAATCAAAATACAGGGTGGACCAATTAAATTGTTACAGCTAAATATTTCCGAAACGGTACGTGATAGAAAACAAATGTTTCAAGCAACCCCATTTATTTTCGAGGGGGACAGTTGATGGTGTTAGTTTTAATTGGAACAGTTCATTGCTGACGCGGGGGTGGACGGTAACTTCACAATTTTCAATGGAAAGGGTGATGAAGTAATATATCATTGGAAAGCCTATAAAAATTCATGTTGAATGGCAATTTGGTTTTTGAAATTCCGACAAATAGAACATGAGATATTGTCAATTGCAATTCCAGAATGGTGGATAGGGCGACGTGACGTCGGTTGTAATGTAACGATACTCGTAATTATCCATGGATGGGTGGACCTTGTATGTTGCTGTGGTGACATACTGTACATGTCTGTAGGGGAAGTGTTCGATGAACAGGTGTCGAGCAACAGGTATTACACGTGAAATGGGACAACACAGTGATTGTGGTGTGTCTGTTACTGGTGGGGACAGGGAGGGAACGTGACACAGGATGATGGAACGGTCATGTCACCTATCACAAATGTAACATTGGCAGTGACAGTGGTTGGTGATGTACTTTGCAACGAAATAAACAACTGTCATATCAACAACTATGTACTTTATTGTAACCTTGCAGAGAGGTTTGAACAGTAACAACAGTAATACAGAGGACGACAATCAGTAATCATACGTCTGCAAACTACATTTATCTTCAAACATCCAAAAACCACATGAAGGTTATCGTAATAAATGCTCAAAGTGATGTCCGTCTACTTCAATGCACTTTGCAAGCCTTGGCAGAAACGATTGCTGAGTACGTAAAAGCATAGTGCTATCAATATTTGCACAGGCATTGCGTATCCGCTCCTTCATATTGTCTGGAGTCGTTGGTTTATCAATATAAACTTTCTGTTTAAGGTAACCCCACAAAAAAATATCTGCCAATGTAAGGTCTGGAGATCGCGCAGGCCAATGTATTGGGCCTCCACGCCCTATCCACCGGCCATGATACTGTTGATTCAACACTTCACGAGTCGTACGGGCATAATGCGCAGGGCAGCCATCATGCTGAAACCACATTGTCCGTAGTTCCTGTAATGGCACGTCTTCCAATAGTAAGGGTAACTCCTCAACCAAAAACTGTGTGTACATTCGTCCTGTTAAATGGTCATCAAAAAAATAAGGTCCAATTATCCTATCAGCCAAAATGCCACACCATACATTCACAGACCAACGGCGTTGATGCTCCACTTCCCGCAACCAATGCGGATTTTCGACAGCCCAATAATGCATGTTATGTCGATTGACTTCGCCATAATTGGAGAAAGACGATTCATCTGAAAATAGTACAGTCAGGAAAAAGTTGTTATTATGTTGCAGTTTGTCCTGAGCCCATCGACAGAATGTCATCCTGTGCATGAAATCATTCCCATGTAGTGCTTGATGTAATGAGATATGATATGGGTGAAAGTGATATCGTTTCAATATTCGTAAAATACTACTTTTTGACATCCCCGCATCGTCAGCCAATGTTCGACTACTCACATGGGGATCGTTATGCACTGCAGCTAACACCACAATTTCGTGATCTTCGGTAGTGGCTGTTCTTTTGCGAGCATGTTTCTTTGGCTGTACACTACCGTCTTCGGAAAACTGCTTTATAATTCGAGAAAACGACATCTTGGAAGGGGTTCTTCTGTTGGGAAACTTTTCGGCGTACAGATTCCTTGCCTGTTGTAAATTGCGTCTCGCTTCCCCGTACAGGAAGATCATTTCAATTTTCTCGTCCACAGTATGACGTTCCATGTTGTTAACACATCGATTGCAAGGACTGTTCTGTCACTGCCACTGCACGACGCAACAATGCGGACGCACTTTTCATTCCAGCACGCGGAATAGTGCTATTGTTGCAGAGAAGGTAGTAATATTCGTCTGATTCCACGAGTCCACCATTTGTCAATTACGTCTTTCATTACAACATTCTGGACTTTCAATTAGCTATATATCTCATGATCTACTTGTCGGAATTTCAAAAACCAAATTGCCATTCAACATGAATTTTTATAGGCTTTCCAATGATATATTACTTCACCACCCTTTCCATTGAAAATTGTGAAGTTACCGTCCACCCCCGCGTCAGCAATGAACTGTTCCAATTAAAACTAACACCATCAACTGTCCCCCTCGAAAATAAATGGAGTTGCTTGAAACATTTGTTTTCTATCACGTACCGTTTCGGAAATATTTAGCTATAACAATTTAATTGGTCCACCCTGTATATTCCCTCAGAGACCAAGATTTTAATCGTGTCATGTTGCCAATTCCACAACCTGAGAGTTTGCATAGTTTTTAATTAAAATTTAATAACAGTTAAATGTATAAATTGGCTATTTTCGAAGATTAAGATGCCTTCGCACGAAGTCTTCCCCTATTACGATACTTGATGAGAGGAATTACTAAAGGGGTAATATCCTTTAATAATATAGGCTACACACAATATATAATAGCCTATATAAAAATATATATAAAAAAATATAATATGTAATAATATAATACAATATAATATAATAGACCTAATAAATATATAATATAGAAAAAAAATATAATGTATAGTGCCAAAATATTTTACTGTAAAAACAGCGGGACAGAGTGGACCACTGGTCCAATGTGCCCCGTGTCGTTCGGTCCACTCTGCCCCATCGCCTTTTTAGCGTTTCCTTCAGTTGTAACTATCGACTACTTTAAGTATTCAATTCATACTATAGCTTAAAATGATCTTTAGATTACCGCCTTCAATATGAATATTACGGTTATCGATTGTTTGTAACTTTCGAGTGTGAAAATACTAATTTTACTTTCACTCATCTGCCCAGTGCCCCTTCGGGAGCCCTCCTTGAGCTCTTTGGGCTCGGGGCCGTCGGCGATCGCCGACCTGCCGACCTGGCCTGACCGCCCTTGAAACTGATAATCGATTTTCAAACTGATTGAATTAAAAGCATTTTAAAATTATCTTACAAGATATTAGTTTGGTTAGTCGAGTTTGGGATGAGGTAGATTATAACGACTATTTTCCGGAAACGCATTTTCTGTTTATTTTTTTGGGAAGAGGAAATGATTCATAAAGGATTTAGTCCCTATGAGCATAACTTTTGTATACAATTACTGTCGATGCAGAAACTATGTTCCAATATCAAAACTCTTAGTTCTCCAGACATATATTTCAATAGAACTACGATAAATACCTGTCAGATGCAGCAAATGGATTTTTAGCGACCCATTTGGAAGCTATTGTGATAACGACCAAAATCGATAGCTATTGCATTTGTCAAGTCCGTCCGTCGGTGTCTGCCCACCCCTAACAACTCCTGAACGGAAGGTCGGATCGACAAACTGATCACATCGGGTTCAGAGGCCCAAACACCGTAGGGATGTGGTATTTTCAGGGGCCAATGCCCCTTCCCCAAGTTCGCGATATTTAGAATTGTTGTCATTGTAACCCCCTAAAAACTCCCGAACGAAAGGTCGGATCGACAAACGTGTGCAGAGGCCCAAACGACGTATGAATAGGGTAATTTCAGGGACCAACGACCAGCCCCCCCCCCCCCCCGCCCGTTCAAGATATTTAGAATTGTTTTCATTCGATTTCCTCTGTTAGCTTAAATGTTAGAAATCTAACAACCTGATTTCACTTATCAGCTATAGCTTAATGCTTAAGGTCTCGGATTGATATACTGAGGGTTGGAGGTTGAAATCCGTATATTTACTTTTTTCTCTCTTTATTAAACTTGTTTTCTCAATGTCCGCTTCATTTGTTTTGGGAGGGAGGCTTTATTATTTTCCTAACGTTTTATTTATTTATATTTAATTTTTTTTAATATTTTTCCTTACGCTAATTTAATATACTTCGTTTTTGTTATTATTTATTATTTATTAATGTTTTAATTATTATGGGTCGTCTTTAAATTTAAGCTTTAGCACGAAATTATATTCACTTGTTTATTACATAGTTATTATCAAATTGGAAACAGGACTACATGCACAACTTTTAAAGATGATGACACTTTAACGAAGCGAACATTGATAATGTGCATAAAAGGGATGAAAAATTTAGAAGAGTCATCGCAGGAAAAAGTTAATATTCTCTATTGTAAAAATTAACTTCAGTTTATTCGAAGTATGTGTAACAATGCAGCTCTCTTGCATTTGATATGAGCTAAATTTTGCCTTTTGTAATATCAAAATTAAGAAACAAAATAGTAACTTCCACTATGCATTAAACATAGTATTTACTGTGTTTGAATTAATATCCGTTGGTGAATAAAAATGTCATTTTTCAATTGGTGAATTAATATTAATAGCCATTTTTCATTTCGTTCAAGTAAAAGTACATTTAGAAAGCAATTTTAATAAATAGAAAAGACAAAATAAATATACTACTTTAATTATTTTTCCTCAACAGATGTACAATGTAAGTTTTAAAAATTAATTCTTGATGGCTTTTTTTTTCTTGTATCGTTCTTGTCGTCTTCTTTAGTTTACTATTTACATTACGAAATCGTCCCATCATCTATTCCGGAAGTTCCTACAAAAAATGTTCTTGGACAACATTGAACCACTGGAGTGGAGTTATTTCCTTCGGAATTGGATATCCATTTATCAAAAAAGAAAGTTAATTGTCTATCGTACACATCGTATTCTATTGGTCGCTATTTACATGATGAAACAAAAGAAAACAACAATAATTCAGAAAAATAACGTAAATAATGCACAAATAACAAAATTATGCAACTGATTTTCATTAATGAATAGCATCCTCAGTACTCGATATCAATTTTTTCAATAAGAGAAAATTAATATTTATTATTATAATTATTATTATTATTATTATTAATTATTAAATTTTTCGTAGGATGAAGTATGAATTTTGATTAGAAGGTAATAAATTATAAGACGGCTTTAGAACTCTTGATATTAGCCGGATGGCTAAAACTGTATAGAATTTGTAGGAGTCGGATCGATCTTCAGCATCGGTCTTGGGATTTCGTCTCTGTTTTTTTTTTCTCCTTCGGATCATCCTAGGGTAGGTCTTATCTTTTGTTAAGTGTTTAAAAAAGAGAAGTTGATGGGTTGACCATTCGACTCCATCATTCCCCGTAGGATCATGAACTTTGGTAACCTTCCTTCCCATGATCCCTCTTGGATTACCTGGATCTGTCTGCGAATCGTTTAATCTATTTATTCATCAGCCAGGCTATTCAATGATCGAACACACAGCTGAATAAAGAAAGAGGTAGAAAGACTGTTTGATAAAGATTAATGCCAAAAAAGATAGAAATAATGAAAAGACAGCAAAACGAAATTGAATACTTCTTTTGCTTATAAATTAAAGCCGTGCGAACACCAAGCAACATTCCTGCAACTTAGTTGCGCGATTTTGACGTCACGAGTTGCAATTTCTTTGCAACTTTTGTCATGAGACTCGAGTTGCATCGACACCTGCAACTCGAAAAATTGCATCGAAGTCGCTGGGAATTACCCAATCACAGGGCAGCGTTGGAACACGTCAGTTGTGAAACCACGCCCATGAAAAAAATGGCGTCGAAAACGATTTCTGTCGATTCGTTTTGAAGACAGGCTCATACTCAATTAATATCAGAGTATTGCGAGTTTCTTTCACGCATAAATAAAGTTTATACTGAAATGCAGTAATTGTATGCGGCAGAATTTATCAGAGAGGTTTCAAAACCTCGATTTTTTTGGATTTTCCACAGCAGGTTTGGCAAACGCGAAGGCTGCTGACGCAGAATGCAAAAGTTATGACGTCATTGTTTCCAGGGAAGCATTGTTTCTTATTGGTCTTTCGTTCTTTTCATTCGAAATAATAACATGAAATTAAATTCCATAGCGGCTAATAATTTTAAAAAAAATATTTATCATATGTTGCAAATCATTTACTGTTATATTATGTTTGAAACGACATAACCGAATTTTGCTTGACGTCACACGTGACGTATTTAAAATCTGCGTTGTCATGGGTCGGTTGCATTTTCGAGTTGCATATTCGGGTTGCATCGTATTCGCGCTTGACAAACGTTTATATCAACTCGTGACGTCAAAATCGCGCAACTAAGTTGCTGGAATGTTGCATGGTGTTCGCACGGCTTAAGAAATTCCACTTACTTTTGAATCATACAATTGCCTTCCAGTAGACTTCTAACATTTGGTATTCATCATTTAAACAGCATTTTTCTTAGAAATAGCTAAGAAATCTAACTAGAAATAGCTTATATGAGAAGCTAAGATCACAAAAATGTTTAGCCGTTATCATAATAATGCAATTATTTTATATCTCTAAAGTTGCTGCTTATTTTTTATCTCTTTGGAAGGTCCTTCATCTTGCAGGTAGCACCTTTTAACAAAAAATATTCAGCAGAGAGAACTCTTGCTTTTGAGAGATCACTGGCAGATGTGACGGTGACCCTCACTTACGATACTTGCCTCTCTGGTTCTTTTATCGGGGAAGGCGGGGTTGGGCTGAAGAGTCCGTTGAAGGACGAAACGGCCGTTCCCAACTTCTTTCCTATAATCGAACAAGAGAGGCAATTTCAATTTATTCCTGGTGCTGCCTTTGATTTCTCGCTTTTTAAGAAACCATATTACTGTTATTGACTTACGACTTATGACTTATAAAAATCTACTTAATCTGTTAATTTTTTTATTATGATGTAGAAATCTTAAGTTTGAGGATGTTAGGGAGGCATTACTTAACTGACGAAGGAAAAATTCAGGAATTTCTTCCTCTTGGAATTAAATAGACGGGCAAGTTGGAAAATTCTTAATCCGATAAACGCTGGCAGAGAACCGTTTCTCCACTCACATCTTTATAATTTAGTTAAGTTTCAATGTCAATTGCAAAAGAATTCAATAGTTTAAAGACAAGTATTTGATCATAAAATCAGAATGATCTGTAGTATTATTATATATCTGTTTTAAATTAAGATTATTTTATTATTCATGAATTATATAATGTATTTGCAGTATTTGCACCAAATATTAAATTTCAAATTACAGTATTGTTTCGTTATTATTTAATTGAATGAAATTAAATCCTTTCCAAAGATAATAGGAACGACAGAAAATGATGTTCAATTCTACTGTTACATCCAATTAAAACATTTAAAACATCATCTTTTTTTTCAGATTATTCTAGTTCTCCTAAGTTGAAATTCGATTATTGAAATTATTGATTGTTGTAACTGGTTAAAATGTCATGAAAATTCGGAAAAGAAGATAGATTTGAATTTAAATAAAAACATAGCTTCAACATTTTAATTGACATGTTTCCTTATTTTAATAATTAATAGATTATTTCTAAATATAGACCTACTCTTAATTCCTAAAATCAAAAGTTGATTGACGTTGATTATAATAAAATTAAGCTCGGCTAATTTTCACAATAATTAAGTGAAATTTAAGTAGCAGAAAATCTCTAATTTGACTATCCTTGACCGGATTCACTTATTATATTATCGCTTAGTAATTCATTAAAAATTTTAAAAAAATAACATCTTTCTGGGAGGTTTAATTGCCATCAAAACATGATTTGAAAGTTTAGAATCAAAGAAAGTTGTATGTTAATACATAAGAAACTTCTTTTCTAAGCTTTAGATTTCTATTTATTTCATAAAGATTTTTCTAAAAAATAATATTTAAGGTTGAGAAATATAACGCTGGTTACTCTTGTAGACGTGGAATTTGATTTCTTTACTTCATTTGATTCTGGCAGGGCTTCTATTTTGAAGTTGTTTCTTTGAGGAGTAATCGGGATGCATCCATAAAATATTGTGCGACTTGTTATATCTTTTTCCTATTTCTCCAATTAGCGATGACTCCAATTAGCGATGATAGCAAAGGCATCAGTCAACGGAGATCAACCATTCATTATTGGAAGGACATTATCCACTCTGTAAAGTTTCATTGTGGTTTTGAAAGATTTTGCTTCAATGATTAGCAGAAAACTTAGAACCTGTTAAATTACAGAAAATCTTTAAGGAAATCTAGCATTTAAATACCCAAAAAGACTTTAAATTCAGTAGATTGAAACCTTACGACTTATTTAAAGGGCATTTTATCAATCTCTTCGCTTCTAGTGTTTAGGTTTAGAATATCTCATCCTAAGATTGACAGAAAAGAAATCAAAATTTTTATAACATAATTTTAATTAAATTAAAGTAAAATAGTTAAAATTTACATTCTTCATGAAATGAAAAAACGAAAAATTTGTGTATCACCTTCTTATGCTTTATTAGCAAGCTGCACCTCTTCTTCAATTGTGTTTGTTCTACCACCTGTCAGAAGATCGAAGTAAAGTAAAAATATTGCTTCTAGCATCAGTTCAACGTAGAAAAATCTCTGTAATGGATAAAACGATTGATCTGAGTGACTTTTCGAGTGGCATGAGAGTTGGTGCTAAGCATCTCTCAAATACCTTTGGTCCTGGGATTTTCACATTTCAAGGGTTTCAAAAGTGATGCGAAAAAATTTCCATTGGTCGGAGATAGAGTAGAAGAAAACTGAGGATCGTAACGATCAGAGGAGGATGGCAAGAATCATCCAAACAAGTAAATCACATCATAATTTACCCTTGGTATGCAGAACATCTTGTTGCAACTCACAATGTATTGTATCTTGTTTAGAATGAGCTGCAACAGCTGTCGACTGTGTCCAGTATCGATTTTATTGAAGAAGACTAAGAAAACGCATCTCGTGTGAGCACGTGAACATAACTGGTCTGTCGAATCACCGTTCCTTTTGCATCAAGCTGATGGAAAGCGCAGAATTTGACGAAAACAACGTGAGTTCATGGACCTGTTATGTTCAGTATCAACAATACAAGTTGCTGATATGGGTATAAAGGAGAAACCTGGCACAGATTAGGTTTCATGATACCCCTTAAAAAAGCAGATGATGATCTTCGTGTAAATTAACTCCTTCATTGATACAGTTTATCTTCATTCGATGTACACATTCAGCAGGATAATCTGCTTTCTCACAAGATCAGAATCAAAATCGCCTAATCACCATGACAACGACTTTCATTACTTCAGTGGTGTGCAGAGTTCCCGGATCTCAACTCTATTGAACAACTTTTAGTTGAAGTAGAAATGGATATTCGTCTCAAGATTGTGCATTCGTCAATTCTAAGCAACTGCGAGAAATTTCGAGATATCTACATGCTACAATTACTTCTAGGATTTTGTAGAATCTATGCCAAAAAAAGCTGTTTTGAATTAGGTTCATTACGCAGCTATATAACTGTACATGATAAGGTGGCATATCGATACGTAACAGCTGCGCTACAAAATTTTTAACTGAAATTTCTGCAGGTTTTTGGAGTAGACCGCATTAATGATATTAAGTTGTACAAAGTAATGTTATTGTTAATGCACAGAAGATGTTTCATTTTACGTAAATACTCTGTCTTGGTCTTAGTTCTTTGGTTATCTTTCAATAAAAATAATCCTATCAAGGAAATCGAAATTTATCTATCAATCAGTAATTAAAAACATTAAAATTCCAATTATTAAAAATTAAAATTAAAATCTTCATTATTAACGCATCTGCGACTTTTCTGCAAAATTGAGCAAAACTGCTTTGCGTACTTCTGCAAGTCTATTGGTGTTCTTTTGACCCGCAAAGTCAAAAACATCTAATTGAGGTTCGTTATTGCAAGAATGCCAAGGATATTTTAATTCTAGATTTTTTTCCTTACGATTTCTGAATTATGAATTAACAATTTATTCGAAACGAATTCTTATTTAATTTCTTTTGATAACTCATAATATATAATTTTTTTAATTATGTTGTTTTACTGCATTTCGCTTATTTCTCGGAATTGCTTGTTTGTAGTAGTTATGCGCAAGTAAATTTACAACACAAAAAGTGTATTTTTCATCAAAACTTAGAGGTTTTCAGATTTCTTAATCACTAGACGTTTACATCAGGCGAACTTGCCGTTTCTTTTTTTTGTATTTTTTCCCCCATTTTTTTCTGATTTCCCAGTGAGAATAAGAGTTCACATTTTGAGAGATTACTGAAATTAGTTTCTATTAAATACAATTTATTTTTCTTGGGTTGTAGAACATGATTGAAATCTATTAATTAGATAAATATCAATGAAAATCAGTGTGCCTGATTTAATATCCAGTATCTAGAAACTTAAGGCTGCCATCTTGTAAAATGAATTATTAACTTACTTACTTAGTTCTAAAAAAGTAGAACAAACTGGAACTGTTTTGAAATTCTTGGAAAGTATGAATTTTAATTCCATGTAATGATAAGATAACATTTACGCAATTAAAATGATGTAATTTTCAAAACAACTCAGAATTCCTCACGTTGCAAACGTTTTCATACTAAACGACTTATGGTTTCTGAGACAGTCTCTTGAGACTTGTTAGATTTCCAAGGCAGCAACTGAGTCACAAGCTTGAGTTTAAGAGATATTCTACTAATGAAATAAAGAGTCAAAGGAGATTTTTGATTTGTTAATGAAGTTAGGTAATTTCTCGTCTTTTATTTAGGTGTTGTAATAAATTAAAGAGAAACTATTTACGAAAACAAATTGACTTTTTATTAATGTTACTGGAATGCTGACAATGGAAAGTAGAAGAAAGTAACAATTTATTTTAAAAGAAAAGAAATTTCTTACAATAATAGTTAATAAATCATTTCTTGTGATTTTAACGTAATAAAAATTAATAAAAGTTAAATAACAATATTACAATATTTAAAAATATAATAAAATTATTTTCTAAGACAGAAGTATTTAACAATATTTATTTTGTATTTTAAAGTCTACCTTTAATTTAGTTAAAATTAGTTATTGGCAGAAAAATAAAATAAAAATTTGCCACGGTTTTACAAATAAACAGCAACAGAAATACAGATATTTCATACTTATTTCAAAATAAGCAATAATAAGTAAATAATACGTTTAAAAGCCAATTGATGCTGTATAGAAAATAAATGAAAATAAGTGAATAACTGAATTTTATATTGTTAAGAACTTAAATTTTCATTCTTTAATGAAAATTTAAGTTCTTAACAATATAAAATTCCAATAATATCAATAATATTGCTTAAATAATAATTATAAGTTATTTATTTATATTATGATAGGAGTGAATAATTATAACAACACAATATTTCCATGTACAACAAATGACTAAATTATCTACTATTTTGGTAAAATAATTTAAGTAACAAATTTTATGAATAAAACAAAGAGTATTATTATCAGATTAAATATATTGTAACATAAGAAAAAAAAGAAACTTTTAGTATTTCATGGAAGAAAAAGATAATGTTCTGGCTGTCAAATTGTTTTATAGATATTTTGATATTTTATTCTAAATATATTTCATGCTATTTTGAAATATCAAAGAAAAACAAAATACACACAACTTTTAGCTGTTATATAGAATTTTATAAAAAGAAAAAATTAATTGACGACTGCATGCTTTGAAGCGATTGCAAACAATGCTTATAAGGGTTAAAATGCTTGCGAGGTAATTGGTAAAGGAATTCCTAAGCCTATTACTTCTATCTTCAATATTTTTTTTTCCTTATTTCACAAAACAATCAGGTTCTTAGCTCATAAATAAAGGCCTCAATCAATTCCACTACAGATATGTTTAAAATACACAGGGCATCCTGTAGTGCCGCAAAGGGATTAGGTACAGAGGATATTAGGAAGGAAAACGGAAATTTTAAGTTAAGATGCCAATCATGGAGGCTATAGCTTAGCTATTATTAAAGACGCTGTTGCTCAAAACTAAAATGAACTTTGACTAAAGATTCTCGCATTAAGCTGAGAGGATTTTTATTCCTTATCCTAATCCTTTTTGCAGTAAAAGCAGGAGCAGCTTTTAGCGGATTTGAAGACGAGATTTCTCGGTCCTTCTAAACACATTACTTTTACTCTGACCTGTAATTAAAAAAAAGAAAAACAAAAGATTAGAAAAAGGCAATTAATATTAGAAGACCTGAAATGAAGTAGATAATATGGATGTCAATCATTTTCAACTTTTTTTTGTCTGAAGCCACAAAATTAAAGATTAATGTAATTAATTAATTGTACTATCTAATTGTTGTCACATTTCTTTGCTGTTCCTCACTAAAATTACAATCTTACAGATTTTTGAAGTTTTCAAATTCATTTGGCTCAGGAAACAAAACAAATATTTTACTCTATATAAAATAAACGCATTCATAGGTCTTTCGTAATGAAAATTTCCTAAGGTTTCAGTTCAACAATGCTAATTTAATTATTGTTACTTAGCAATATGTTATGCAAAACAGTTTTCATGAGTATAATATTACATTTACATAAATTATAATATTATCCAAATTATATTTTACATCAACGTAACATTCCCAGTGAACTGTCAAGGAGCTTAGAAACAAAATTTCCTTACAAACAATTATTTTCACTGTTACTTTTTCTTTTAAATAAAATTCACAGACATTGTGTCAGAGTTTTGATAAGTCAGTAAATTCATAGGAAAAGAAAAACAACCTGTATATTTTTGATGATGTATATCGCATCAGAGAAACATACTAGTTTACGTATTACCGTGTTATGTTACGTACATAGTTATTTTATAAAAATCTTTATACTGGCATATTTTTTTGTAAAGGAACAAGAAACTCCTGAAAGAACTTTAAGGCTATTAAAGTTCCTTAAAATGATAAGACGTGAAAATATGACAAACGAACCTTCGTCATTCATTTTAAAGTTGTAATATCTACTGAATGTAAACCTTCAAATGTTCCGTTTTCTGAAGCAATTAATTAAATGCTTCACTACGTAATTTTAATCACATCCAAGTACGACTAAGTTAGTCCATTATAAAGGGTTAGTATAATCTGTGAGATGTCACTTTTTGGGATCTAAGAAAATTTTTGTCGCCTTCCAAGCACTAATTTCTCAAAAATGTCAGAGAAATTGTCAAATACGTAAATAAGATTTTCTTTTATCCGTAAAGAGGCAATGCAAGGGTAAAGAAGAGTCATCTAGCGGTTGAAAATTATGTTAGTCAATGGACAGAATTAAAGTGAATGATCATCTAGGAAAGTAGGCGATAAAAAATAAATTTTCAAACATTACATTTGAAAAAGCAGATATGATTTATCCGAAAAAAAAAAATAAACAAACACAGAAATAACGTTTGTGCTTTAAAAACGAATTAAAAATGAGTTCCTTTAAAGCATGATAGTTCTGTTCCCGATGTCAACTCGAAGTGCGAATCCTAACTTTAGCTTTGTGCCTTTCGATTGATATTTTTCCAGAAAAATAACCACTCCACTTTTTTGTAAATATCAATTTATTGAATCACTTAAATCTATTAACAAAACTTAATTTCTAATGTAACTTAATGACTATGTAATAATATCAACTGTTTTAAAATGAATGCAGCACCAAAATAATGTAGATTTACATTACATCTATTATCAAACTCATGGAAGTTGACGATCCCGTATTTTCGTGATTTCACGTAATTTACGCGAGAATAGTCTCTAACAATGTCTTCTCACAAAATATTGAAACATTTAAATGAATTATAATACGGGGAAATGCATGAGACTTTTACTACATTTTAATATAGTATTAATAACTTGAAATCAGTCAATAAACAAACAATAAATTCATTATGTAGTATTTTCCTAGTGACAAGACATTAAAAATACTAAATTTCTTGAGACCTGCTGAAGAGGCTAATGGCCAAATCTCGCAATTTCCGTGATTCCCGCCAAAAACGTGATCGTCAAAATAAATGTGTTAGACTATAATTGTTGGATTTTGTCACTTCCTTTTTGGTTTTGTTAAATATGAAAATACTTATTTTTATTTTTTTACATAATTGTTTAATAATATTTTGCCAATTATTACAAAAAAAATATTTTCGCCCTTTCTTCTTTTGAACAAATATGAGATATTTTACAATCCTTAGCATTGCTTAACTAATGAAGGTGTTTTAGTGAAATATCAACAATAATAGCAAACTGATTATTTTGAAAAAAATTTGTTTCATTTTCACTAGAAATTAAATTTTCAAATACCTGAAAGCAAAAATAAATAACAACAACTGACCATAATGTTGACTTTTTTATCTATTAACTTCCTCAATTTATCTACTCTCTAATGAGAGTTCATATTCCAAATCATCGTGTACCATTTTAGTTTTACGTTAAGAACAATTTTTTCTTCTGATCACCTTATGAATAGCATATCCAGATATATAAATAGTGGTGCAATATCAACAAGTACTGTTCGTTTTCAAAACCGAGAGCCAACACTATCCGACGATTCTACCCCGTAAAGGGGTGATACGCTGAGATGGGCACTTTCCTAAGATCTGTGGTGTTTTTTAGTACCTGTTATTTTTGCAATAGTATTTATTCTTTCCATAATTCTTTCTTTAAAAGCGAAAGTAGAACGCAGCTACTAGTAAACTAACACTGATAAAAAGTAAACATCTCCTCTTAATTTTTTCTCATCCCTATTTTGAAGAAATCGAAGGAGACCTGACGCTTGCGCAAAAGCGTTGAAGGCTCTCATAAACAAAACCGAACAGTAAATGGAAATAACATCTATGTTTATTTTGAAAGTATCATACATAAAATTACTTAAATTTCTTTCTTTCTCATTATTTTCCTCATCTACAAGGATGTGAGTTTCTCTTTATTCCAAGCATCCAAATCTTTTATCTAGATATTTATTGATAGCATTAAAAAATCAGAATCAACATTTATTGTTTCTTAGCAATTTTATAGTATTTGGATGAGGTTATATTAACAATTTTGTTTGTCTCAAAGCTCTGTAGCGTGCAGGGCTAGAAAGAAAAATTTAAAAGATAAAGTAAAAACTTCAACAGAAAACTGTAATCTATGCATTGATATTTCAGTTAATTCCAATTGTTCAGTAAAAAACAAAATCATCTTACTTTTATTAATTTCAAAATTTATTTGGTAAAGTAACTGCTTCTGTATAGGTCCTTTCTTTGAGGGATTTTCTCACTCCGGGATGAGATATTATCTCGATATTTCGGCACGGTGCCTCGGGCCTTCTTCGGGAGATGTACAAAAGTCAATCACATAAAGGTGAGCGAAGAACTAACAACTTCCGTCGTTAGTTTCTCGAATAAGACACCGGGCCAAAATATCGAGATAATATCTCATTCCGGAGTGAGGAAATCCCTCAAAAAAAAAGGAGCTATACAGTATTATGTCTCACTCCTTCAGGACCAAACTATAAGTAACTGCTAATGTCACATCATTTTTCTCTTTGCTAATAAGATTTTCGTTATTACAAATACTAATTAATTTGCCAGTATTGTATGTTTCAGTTATAGTATTAAACATAATCAATATTTTGTTAGATTTGTAACTTTTTTACTATCAATTTAAATTTCAAAACTTAAGTCAGAATTAATAACAAGCGAATTAATTAATTTTGGGCATCCATCTAATGATATTTTACATAAAATAACTTTATTACCAATTATATAATTCAAAATACGGCTTGGCAAACAATTCTGTGAAATACACTGACTGTCATTCAAACAGTTAATTGAATTTGGAACTTTTTCTTCATAAAATATTGCCAAACTTGCTTACAATGCCGATGAAAGTTACTTTTTCTCCCTTTTGTCCCAAATAAGTGGGGTTTCTGGCAAAGTTTCTTTTAGATATGGAGCAATAGAACCAACAACTGTTAGATAGACACTTTCTTTAATTTTCTATGATCACGTTTAACAGAAATGACATTACCTGAAGAGCCCGTAAAAGTATCCTCTGCGATGAAATCTTCGTTGAAATGTTTAATGAACACTTCAGAAGCTTTTGTGGGAACGAAGTTTTCTCTGTGTATTTTTACAATCCAACGCTGCAAAAGATATTCATCTTTTGGAAAAGAAAACAGGAATATAACTTTCTTATTTTCGTAGTTCGACTTGCAGCCAAGTAGAGCACATGTCTTCGGCATGGTCAATATTAGGCCCAACCCCTCTCAGTTCTTTTCCACAATAAAAAACAGTGTAATCAAATAAAATACTTTGAAATTACAATTTAGATATTGGAAAACTGCAAATTAATTTCAGACACTCACTAATCCAAAGAAAGTTGAACAACAACAAAATATCCAAACGTTCACTGAAATAGATTTCCACGCGCTCACACATACACTGAAGTACAACGGTCACGGAAAAGCCCTGGGTCATCGTTACCCTGCTTTCATGACGTCAGAGAAAAGACATGACGTAATTGTAAGGCCTGTATTCAGAGGGCTGTGGTTAAATACTTCTGTACGCATTCATTCTCCTTTCCCTGAGGGATACATTGGTCACCTAAGAAACATTAGAAAGAATAAACTGATGCTAACTGTTTGGAATTATAAAAGAAAACTGGGTTTTCTAACAATCTAACTTACCACCATGCGAAATTTCCAAATCCCCCCCCCCCCCCCGCCAAAAAAAATCCAACACACGAAAAAATCTAAAAAACGTTTCTATTCTTCGTCTCTAATCCATACCGTCTCTATTCCATATTAAGATCTCAACTGTATCCCAATAAATTTACTATTACTTATTATCTACTAAGCTGATTGTTAACGAAAACGATATGTAACTCTATATATATAAACTCTTAATATATAAGAATTTAAGATTGAAAAGGAATTGCTACATAAAGGATCCGAAAGCTCTCGACGACATTGGAATGTATACAGCAATTTTTAAATGTTTGGAATACAATTTTTAGTAAGATATGGTGTGTTTTTATTACTGCGATTTAGAAATATAACTCTAAACATATGAGGTTAGAGTGCCCCAAGCGAATGTCAATGTCTCATTTGAATTATGTTACTTAAATCATGTATTAATGTCTGTAAAAGTATTGATCTTTGCTTCTATTTTCCTATATCTTAGACGAAATAATATTACTTCTATACATATAATAAAATTTAATTACAATTAGAAACCGCTACCGGTTTCACTGGTTTTCCTCACCACCAGTTTCCTCATGCGAATAATAAAATTTTTACAGAGGTCAACATTGCATACAATCTACTCAGGAAAGTAATTTGAATACACATTATGTAATGCCCCAGAATGCCTTGAACAGACTATTCCGATTCACAAGCAGAGGGCGGAACAGGTGAACATTCTGTAATGTCTTCGAAGGTAGATATCAATGGCAACAGCAGGGTTGATATGGATTTCAAATCACACCGGATCTAAAGAAAAAGAAAAAAAGAAAAATACACACAAAGCAAAAACCAAAAATCAGAAACCGAAAATGGAGGGAAAAAAATTGAAATATTAAAAGCCAAAAATGAAGAGGAAAAAGGGGAAAAAAATAAAAAATTAAAGAATTAAAATAAGTGAAATAAAATTAAATAAAAAACCCCCAAGATCTTCATTCGATGTTTTTTAGATCTTACATTTCAATGGCCTGCACAAATAGCATATCATTGTAGCAATCCTTGTTTAATACAATATGTACCGATTCCTTACACCGGTAGTTTTACAAATAAATATATTGTAAATATATTTATTTTTAAATTTTATTATGTGTGCACAAGTATCATTATTTCGTCCAAAAATTTACTACACACTTAAAGTTATTAGCATCTTTCCTATATTTTCTTTTTTCAACATATATTACATCAGCTGAACTCCTTGGAATTTATTGCCAAGAAATTCCTTGCAGATCATTTTTTCACAAGCAATCAAGTGTTCATACATTTTAATTTGTCGTTGTTTTACAATCGTAAAAACAAATAAATAGGAAATGTTGTTCACATCAAGAAGTCTCAAAATAATTTTTTTAACTGTTATGTTGAATTGATTTAACTTTTCACTAAAGGTCCTTTAAATTTCAATTATTGTCATTAGAAAGTTATTCATAACAAAAAAAATTTTCGCAATTTTTTTGTTCATTTTATAATTTATTTTACTTTTCATTTAAACATTGATCATTTCTTTATGCTTGCTATCTTTAATTTTAATTTTAATTTAAGAATTTGTAGGTATAGAGATAATGTTTCCAACTTTTAAAACCTACTTACTTTAAGTTTCCTCGAAAAATATATTAGAATTGAAATTGAAGTCATTCGAGAGTTTTGGTGATAATAGTTTCATAACACGTCATCGCATGTCAATAAATGACAATTTAATCTCCGCTATTGGCACTATCAACAACATGATTTTGAAACAATAGATAATCTGTTTAATATATTAGTAGATAACATGTCTAAACCACGATATAATTATACTTTGAAGTATTGTAATGATACTCCATGTCAAAAATGGTCATTTGTATTTATCTGGCAGTAATCAAAACTTATATGAAATTTTAAATTAAGATGAAATATTTTTGCGTTTACAATATTTATGAATTGATTTACGTATTGATTTTGTTTTTGCCTCTACATTTTGTTTTTTCGTAGACTGGTTTAACGATTGAAATAAGATTTAATTAATCTTCTTTGTTATTAATTTTAGTTCCAAATATATTCCAGAATAGATAAACGTATTCCAGAAGGTGTTTATTATCAAATGAATATTAGGGAAACCAAGTCGAAATAAGTTGTTCTAATTATATGTTAAATGTGTTTTTTTTTCTTTACTTAATTGAGAGGTAATTCAGATGGTTAAAAAAATTAATCACTCCATTTTAGCAGTGATTCAGGAATTTTTCTGTCATTAAGAATTTAATGAGCTAAAAACAAACAATTTATAAAATGAAAAATATAAGAAATTGTATGAAAGTTTCCTTCAATTTAAAGAAATATTTATTTTTTTAAATAAATTAAAAAAAATTGTAACAAAAGCTTTGCATTTCTTTTGGAAAGCATTTTTTTTATTCCTTCAGTTGTATGAAACTTCCATATAATTTCTTTCTTTGCATTTTCCATTTTATAAATTCTTACTATTTTAATTCTCTAAATTCTTAATGATAGAAAAATTTCTCAATCACTCCATTTTATTTTTATTTATTTATTTTACTTTAGATAACTACATATATTTATTTACTCTAAATACATTTAGTTATGTACAGTTTCCACAAATGTAGTTAATCTAAGTTGAAGTCTATTTTTGACTATGTTAAACTATCTATTCACTTTTCTATTTTTAACCTCTTTCGAGATCAATAACTTTGTTACTTTCTGAAGTCCATGTTATTGGAATGAATATATTCCATTAAAAGGGTTGAATGTCTAATAAACATTTTGAATAAATGAAGAAACAAAAACTTAAATCGATTTCGCAGTTCAGCGGTTGTGTGGAATTTAAGAGACATATAACCGACTTCAACAAGCTCCTTTTAACGATCCACAGCTATTTTAAGAATGTTCATTGCGTTACGTTTCTCACGGAGTAAATTAAAGCACTTCATGCTTATTGTTCTTTTGGTAACAAGATTACTGAATGCTTTAAAATATTAAATTAGTAAGAAAGGGAATAAGGAGCTGAATAAATAAACAGAAGTTTTTCTTTGTTTCTAAGGATTCGCATACGTGAACTAAGGAATACTTTTAGAAGAAATCAAATAGAAGCCAACTTACTTTAACTCGAAATATCATAGTATCGGCTTTTTGTTTTTGTTTTTTCTTTAGCTGGTGAAATCAGTCGCAATCATCTTCACTGCCAAGAATTATAAGAAATTTACTTTTTAGGGTCATGGTATGTCCCATTTTTCGTCTTTAAATTCAATATTTTACAGAGGTTTGCTACCTTCTGATTTTCCAAAAACTTCTAGTAACATTTTTTAATTATAAAATGAAGTTTTTTTCTACTTTATTTAGCTGCCTTCAAATTGCTGATCAATTATTATTTCTCTCTTAAGGACCAACAAATATCCCTCTTTGATTCCTTCTTACCATTATCAACTTCAAATATAGAAATCGGCACTTTTTTGATCCATCATCTGGTCGTTAATATACATCCATCCTTATCTAATGTCAAGGAATACGTAAACTTGTTCAGGGATAACCAATGATTTAATTTTTTTTCTTCCGAAAAGAGTAATTCTCCTATTGACTTTGTGTTTTTGCACATAGGGGATTTTTTTCCCTACTCAAACAGAAAACAGTAGCACATAGTAAATCTCAGCAAAATAGAACTTACTTTGACTTAACTTTACACTTACTTTGTGTAACTTGTACATGAACTATTTTGAGTGCAAGTGAATGTAAATATAATTTTGAATTACTTTCGCTATGCTGATGACATTTTGGTGATTTGGTTCGGAACTACTAGACAATTCGATAACTTCTTCAAAGATATCAACAAGAGAAATAAAGAAATAAAGAAATCAAATTTAAAATGGAGAAGGAAATAAATAATGAACTAAATTTCCTTGACCTATGTTTCGTCAATAAAAATAATAAGATAATTTTGAAACATTTTAGGAAGAAATTCAAAAGCGATCACATACTCAATTTTGAATCAGGACATAGTATTAATATAAAAAGAAATATTATTGACAACTACTTAAGAAGAATCGACAGATCTTCAAGTAATGTGGAGGATTACCAGAAAGAAATTGAAAATACGAAAATAATTCTGAGGAAAAATGGGTACAAAGACAATTTTATTAATACTAGTATACAAAAATAAAACACCTTTAAAATAAACGAATTAAATATGAATTATGAAACGAAAAAATTCTTTATTCCTTATCTTAATAAGAATAGTATAAAAATACCAAAAAATTTGTAAAGATTTTAACATTGATATTGGTTTCTATTATAATAATAAAAATAAGGAACATTCTGTGTAGTAAAATAACTATTAGTGACAAAAAAGGTGAAATGGCAGGCATATACAAAATAGAATGTATGAATTGTGATGCATTTGAATTGTGATAGGAGAAAGTAAAAATACTATAAAGGAAAGAGCTTTGGAACTTGGTTATTATACAAAAAAAAATTAATAGATAAATCTGAATTTACTGAGCATTGTATACAAAAAATGCACTGTATAAATACCGAAGTCAAATTCTGTTTTTCGAAAAAGACAATAAAATAAGGAAAATAATAGAAAGCTTATATTTTAAAATATCAAAGACAAAAATATTAACAGGAATGAAAGAAAAGAAGTAAATAAATTTATAGTTGAGATGGCTATGGAATTAATAAATTTATCTTCAAGTTGTAAAAATACAGTGAAATATGAAGAATTAGCATTTTAACATACAGTAATTAAGCAATTGTTGATACAATATGTTAATGTGAATGTCACGTCTTCCTCCATCTATTTTATTTTCTTAAAGTTTGTTATCATTATTTGTATGCTTGAGAAAGACGAGAAGTTTTATCTCTTCGAAAATTTGCTTAGTTAATAAATGTATTGTTTTTTACATTTATTTTTATTTGGAAATGTTGAAGATTAATAGTAATAGAATTTCTAAAAGAGAAGAACTAAGAGATTTATGGTATCTACACATAAAATAGAACTTTCTTTAATTTCTTCAGTATTTTCCACCTACACATTTCTTATTGAATGCCTGAACTAAAAGCACTCTATATTTTTCTAATTAGAAAAGCACAGCTTTTATATTTACTTCATATCTTATACTCCTAAAATTAGATTAAAAAAAAACTCCATTTTTTTGGATAAATTTTAATTAATTATCGGTGATATTTCGAGGAATTAGACATAAATAAAGACAAAGGATGTATGGTAAATCCAAACACTCTATCCTATTTCCAGGACTTAGTAAAAAATCAAGGGAAAAATTTCAATAAAGAAAGTGAACTAATAATTATGGTACATTGTTAGTAATAATTGATTTTGTTAAAACTATTATGATACATTGTCATTAATAATTAATTTTGTTAAAAATTCTTTCATTATTATAACAATAATATATCTGTATTATACATACCAGTATCAGTATTAAGAAATATAATGGAAGTTACTCTTTGTTGCTTTTTAAAAAAGGTTTGAAAAAGCGGAAAGATACTAATTCCGTGAAATATCACCGATAATAAATGAAATATATCCAAAAAGATGGAGTTTTTAAATCTAGTTTTTATATTAATTTTTAACGAATCGAAGAACAAATGCAGATTTCTTGTTTGTATTGATGTTCGAAAGTGTTCGAAACAGAGCAATATCATTTTAAATTAATGCATAATTTCCTAACCAGAGGAAAAAAAACACATTTTTGCTCAATCTTTAGCAGATTTCATCTTTTTAATCTAGAAGTCCAGATTTCAGTCTTGTTTTTCAGACAAATTCAAGTCACTAACAAGATCATTAAGGTTTAGAGTTAATAAATCACATTAAAGAAACTGTTTCTTAAAGTGGGAATCGAATTTTCTTCTTATCTAACTTTAAATGAGCTTCATCAACATCGGAGTTCACCCTCACCTTTGATTCGGTAACTATGCATGACAATTCTTACTGCAGATGAGAAATTTAGATATTTTTACAAATATTTACACAGATACTGCATAGATTTTTTTGTTTTTATATTTACGAGCTATTTATTTATTCAGTGAGAAGCCTAACAGGTACTATAGACTGTATTTATCTTGATTGGCCATTTCACGCCCAAAATACTACTAACATCAATTTTTAATCGATGGAATTAAGGTTCTTTTATGAGGCTTGTGAATTTGATTATCATATACAAACTATGTGCATAGAGACGCCTTAGTTACTTTACAAACTAAGACACTAGGATGCATAGAAAGCGAAACGCTTATAAAACATGTCTCATAACTGATAGTCTTTCTGTCTGTTTGGCTTTTTATGTTCAGGTTAAAGCCTGAACTTGTAAATATTTCAGTATGGTTAAAACGGCATGAATGCAGTTTGTGATCCAAGGAAATAATGCAATGGTATTAACTCAAGTTTCCGATATATTGTACTTAAAGAAAATAGTTTAAAATGTGTAATTAAACAGCAAATTTAGTTGGATACCCAATTAGCAAGAAATTATCCGCCGACATAGTAACAGAATGTAGAAAAACAATAGAAAAATTCTAATTTCACCTTTTTGTAATTCAGTCTCAAAAGTTATATCAACAGCACTGAAAAAGTTTTTTATCAGTAATCAAGTAATAACTTCAATAATAACAAAGAAATCAAGTAATGTGTCAACAATGAAGTTTTACCAATCGGTAATTCGTATTTTAAAGTTTAATCAAAATTAATCTTCAAAAATTCGTTTAAAGAAATTACTGTAATATAATACATCTACAAATGTAATAATATATTTATTACAATAAGCATCTGTAAATGTAATATACACTATTTATTAGAATCTTTTAAAGAATTTACTAACCTTACTTGTTTTACCTAGCAAAAGTAAGGAATTCGTATTCTTTCATAAAAGAAGCTTTTTTTATCGTAAATAATCTAACGATTTTCATTTCTGATACTGGGCAAATCCAGCTGATGAAGAGTAGGAACTCTGAAACAGCTGTTGTGGATTCCCGGTATCAAAAATACCACATACAGATCAGTGATTCCTTTCATTATTTATGTGCGAGTATGCTTTTTATTTTATTGTAATTTCATTTCTGCTTTGAAGAAAATCTTTTACTAATCCTCCTTTATTTTGTCAAAAAATAGCAGATCGATACTTTAAAAAAATCAACAAATACAGTTGAATTTATAAAACAGTATAAAATCATTATTAATTTCTAATTCTTTTTTGCGAATGCCCGGGCTCTTAGTATTATAAGGGCCACAACAAGGGGCGAGAGAGTGAGCGGTTGGCCGAAGAATTGTTGCCCAGGGTATGCCATAGGAGGCAGCTCACAATATACCCGCAGAAACGTACGAAATACAGAAGAAGAAAGAAACATCCATGCCACGACCGGGATTCGAACCCGGGTACCGGCACACTAGACCGCACGGCCAAGCCGGCACGGCAATTTCTAATTTCGAGTTCATGACAAAATAAGAAAGATGATGAACGTAAGATGCTGGATTACAAACTTTGTTATTTATAGAGAATTCTTGGTGCGTTTGGCAGTCTTAGTCAAGTGATATGTAATTCGAAATGAGAAAGCTCATCCAAGATTTCTTTATCCTTAAAGCTGCTTTACACGCTCCTGAAAACTCGCTCCTGAGTTTATAGTACATTAGTAGATAATACTAAATCACAATGTAGAGAGTAGAATAAGCTATGTTTGTTTGTCTTGGTACTGTTTATACATAACACAAAGCAAGTCATGATCAAAGTGGGTGTAATCTACTAAGCGATAGAACAAAAGTTCTTGAACTGAGAATAACTTCAAATCTTATTATAAATATTATTATAATACAATAATAGAAATAAAATTCATTTATTCTCTATTTTAGATTAGAATGTAATTTCTTGAGGAATTTTTATAAGGTATGCAGACATACAATAGTTATCCTTGTAATTAATGAGTATTCTTCCATTATTCAAGGACATAGAAGTAAGAAGAAAAATAAAACATTTTAAGGAAAATTGAGTTCCATTCCTTGAAAAATAAGTCTCATACTCAAGCAATCGTATGGGGATGTGTATGTGTCGCCCTACAACTGTTGAGACGTGAATGGATGTTTCTAAAATTTCGAATGTATAATATATTTATATTTATATCTCATATATTTAATGACAAAACAGGATCTAACGTTTCTTTTTCTATCTAAGTTCTGTGGAGAAATTAACTCCTGAAGATCGTCAAAAATCTATAGAATAGCATTTGAACGGCAACACTAGATTATATCGATGTCGTAACAGTAGATATTAATCCCTTTATTATTTTATTAATGAATCCATTAATTTTCGCCTACATTGATATGATTCAAATTAATTGGATTTTCATATTTTCAGTAAGAAATACCAAATATATTTTGTTTCAAAAGGACAATTTGTTCTGTTTTATCGTCGGGTATTTTAATTTAAAAATTAAAGAATTTTTTTTTTTTTACTTTCATGATAAAAATCACTTGAGTGGCCAACACACTAACATATAATAAAGCACAATGTAATTAAAAAACACCAGACTCTATTTCTTTCCGTACTAGGTAATTTGTCAAAGGTTAACCATATGTTAACTTATTATTAATACTTTCATAACAACCGTAGTACTATAAATAAAAGAAAGACCCGAAAAAACTTTTTCCAACAAAAAAAGATTCGTTTTTTTTATTAATTTTTTTTCTTTTTAAATCATGAAAGTAAAAAAAATAAATAAAAACGCACATTTTTTTGGTAATAGTCTTTAAGTTTTCTCGGGACTTTCTTTTATTTATAGTTCTAGTTAATCTCCCACCCCTCTAGGATGTAAAGTAGTTATTTGCACTCCTTCGACGTCTTAATTTAAAGTCACATGGTTTGATTACCAATTCCTGGAATTCCTCACAATGATTTTAGAAAGTCTTGTTTCGCATTACAGCAGAGTGTTTTAAAATTGGAATTGCATACAGATAACATTTCACAAATGTAAGGAATTTGGTGATAGATAGAAGTATAACGACTACCTAAGACTATGTGGATTCCTTCTTCAGTTTTAATTGAGAGAATACGAAATATCTATTACAGTCTTAAAGGCCTTTTATTATTGAAAAAACTAAAGAAGGTAAAGAAAGCGATTAGAAAACCAATCACAATGCATCGCAAGTCTTCTAATAAGAAAATATATTTTGATATTGCTTTAATTTCCTTATTATTATAAATGTGATTGTTGCGAATGCAAAAGGCGCAATTGTTGCGTTTATTGTGATTGTTGTGATTGTTATAGAGCTGCATTATAAATGTGATTGTTGCGCATGCAAAAGATGCAATTGTCGCGATTGTTGTGATTGTTGTGCTTAATGATAATTTAATGAGATTTTGAGGATATTCTAATGAGATTTTATTGATATTTGTCCACAGGACAGACAAAACGGAACTATTAGTTTGCTGATCTTATCAGAAGATTAAAAACAAGCAAGAAAGCCTTAAGAATCATTCTTAGTTCAGAAATGAAAGCAATGATTGTGATACGAGAAGTTTGGGCAAAAGCGGATTTAGACAACTGTCCTGGACCAGCTTTGGTTTTGTCACCTTTGGAATCAAACAATAAATAACTTCTATTAATAAAATATTCAGCTAAGAGAATCAATTTTGAATAATGATTTTCAAAGCACAGAGCATAATTCAGATAAAAATATTTTATCAGAAGAAATAAGCTACTTGAAAGAATAAATTTATTTATAAATTATTTCAACAAAATTTATCCAAATCTGGAAGTTACATTTACGTCTTATGCTTTCCTAATACTAGTATTTTAGGACAACTTAAATTTTCAAGTTACCCATTTGTAAGAAAAAAATCAAAAAATTACATTTTTGATTTGTTGTTGTTAATTCCTTTCCTAAATTGTTTATTCTTAAACCTCCCTTACGCCTTTTTGTAGTTAAATTCAAAATATTGTTATTAAATACTTTGTTTTTTAAAGTATTAAATTTAAGTTACAAATTTATTTCAGTATTTAAATTTTTAGCACTGTAAATCTTCTATATTGTTCAACACTATTGATTGAACTAAATTAAAAATATTGATTTTTTGCAACATTTTTTTAAAAAGAAAAGAGTGTTTTAAAATGTGATTAAGAGAAAATGTCAGTTAGAAAATCAAACTTGCTATTACGATCATAAGCCTGTGCACATGTCTTGCACAGCAGGGTTCGAAAAACAGATTGTAGGAGGGCAATTACCATTAACTAGATGAGGTTTCCAATTTGCGAGGTCGTCCCTATTCGCGAACCGTATAATTTGAACGGCTGTTTTTCGAAAACACTGTAGGAAGTCCTGATGTCTAAACAGTCGCCAAGAACCGAATTCCTGAAATCGTAGAAAATGATGAGCAGAGAGACTATCATTAAATTACAGATGGAGACTCTCCTTGCTTATATGTCTCCTAAATTTTCACTATTTTCAGGTGCAAATGCACGGACCTTTACATCGTACACGACTTTCCACTTACCATCACCTCATGAGACATTGTTCCGTGAAAGAGAAGGACAAAAAAAACCTTGTGTTATTTTCTACGTCTGAAACTTTCAAAAAAGCATGTTAACATTCCCTTTTTTATTTGAGTTTCAAAGGAAAAAGTAATAAATTAATTTCAGAAATTTCTCGAAAGAACAATTTAACGAGCCGTTCAAGGAATAGAATTGCTATTTTAATGTTCTTATTATGAGATAACAAGCTTTTTATCTAGTTCATCGTCTTAATTAAGCACCCTCATAAAAATCGCCTTCGATATCGTTAAAAGACGAAATTTGATCTATTTTAATTTTTTTTTTGCTTTACACAAAAGTGGAAAGCGATTTCCAGCCCTTTAATGTTAAAGAAACAGATTTTCGAAAAAATTATATTCAAGTATTTTGATTTTTGAATTTATTGTTATGATCTATAGTAAAACGACGGAAACTTAGGGTAAATAAATTGGTAACGGAAATAGATACTGTTAAAGTTAAAGTGTTCCACTACAGGCCTATGTGGTCCTTGGAATCGCGGGAGGTAAGGCACCCGGCGTTCCGTGACAGACGGGACTAAAGTTGGAGTCGGGTGGTCAGCCCGCGTGAAAGAAACTAGGAACCCATTCAAAAGAGGGCTGGATAGACTCTAGGACCTGTTTGGAGCATAACGGAGCGTGGAAAAAAATCCCCGTCCTCCGCCGAGGCCGGAGATCGCACCTGCCCCCTCCGACCCGCAGCCAAGTGCCCTTATTCGGTTACCTGGCCCACAAATCGATACTGTACAAAAGCTAAAAATGCAAGATTAATGTAATTATCTTGAGTGTTTGTTACTAATCAATGCTCACTAAATAAAACCTATTTTTTGTTCACTTACTTTGCATAACTTTGTGCAGTTACTGCAGTAATTAAGGTTTTCAGTCAGAAAAATATCTTCTGTGCTTTTTGTTTGTTGATTGCTCAGAATTTGTTTATGTGATGATGTAATATTAAAAACAAGTACAATTTTAAATATTACTTTTACTATTAATATATAAGCCTACTCTTTGACAAAAAAAAACAAAACAAGAACCCGAGAAAATTACCCGATTACAGCGAAACTTAACATGCAAATACTTCAGGGCCAAATATATAAATGATTAGAAAATCACGCCAATGACTAATATAGCAGCCCGCCACAGCGCTTGGGAACCGCGAATCGAGGAGGGTATTTCAAGAACACAGCTCGTATGCAGGGACAATTGTGACAGATCAGCGGTTGTATTAACCTCTAAGGACTGTGAGAATGCCTCGACGTCGGCTTCGTGCACAGAGGTCATATTGAACGAAGATGTAAAATCGCCGTATCACCCGCCATTTGGAAAGGAGCAACTCGCCAATCAGATGATGTTGATGCCAGTGGATCGAGGATGGCGCTGCCCAGGGGCATGCCGGCAGTGGACAGCCAAGGGAGATGACAGCCAAGGGAGATGAACGGCTCTCCTACAACTGCTTTCGTAAAATGTCGACGCCCTTCCATAGTCAGTCCGATTACCAATCGATCAAGTTTGAGCCATGCCGGTATGTCGTTGAACACTATCTGGCATGCTATATCTCAGGACATTATCTGTAAATTGTACGCGTCAAAGCCACGCCGAGTAAGAGCTTATATACAAGCCACAAGTGGCGCGCATCAATCGATCATGATATGCTGCAGTTACCACGGGGGCTGACATTCAACATCTGTGGTGTACGGAAACAAAACTTTTCCAATTTCTCTCTCCATTGGCATCAATTCCATGGATCTAAGGTCATTGAACGTGTTACATATAAACGGGAACACCATGTATGCTAATCCTGTACGTACATTGCTAAAACAAATTGGCATCTCGATTGGATGATTCCGTCAATGCTATCTGCTATGCGAAAAATTGTAGAGTAAACTTGGTTGGCTACAATACTGAAATAGTCGCCAGATGAATCTTTCACTCTACTCTATTCAATGCACTTAGTTCATACCCAAAGAAAATCTCTGTACCGTAATTGCGATGATCGCATTCTTGGTATCCTGTTTTTTACTGATATTAGTAGCAGACTCAATTTCTTAACTCTATGTATGCTCGAAATGCTACATGGTCGTTACACTCCTCCTTTGAATACTGTGTACTCTCTGCAAGTATGGCTTTCCGGTCACATTTTTACATACATTTTTACTTTCCGGTCACATTTTATAGATAAGAAAGATCCATTTGTATTCCATTAGCTAAAAACCTTCAGTTTTTGTTAGTGAGAGGCCAATTATTCTTTTGTTAATTCTCGTATCTTCTAGTCTTGCACCGGAAATTAGACATTTATCGAATTCTGAGATCTTTCGTTTCCCGTATTTTTACAAGAGCAATTAGAATGGTACAAACAGATACTTTACTTACATGACTGATCCACATCATATGAGAATTGAATTGGGCAAATTCTAGTTTCTCCCAGTGGGCTGTTTTATCTTAGACTTTCGTAACTTTTTTCCGGAGTATGATAACAGAACTAAAGAAGTGAATAATGTTTTTCAATAAAACCGAAATAAAAATCCTGAAATTGATCCCAACCCCCCAAAGCACTAGAAACATTAGACATTGGAAAAAGCAGTTTTTGCAAAGTTATTCATCATAACTCAAAGATTATAACAAAAAAAAAAGTAAAATCCGAACTTCTCAAATTCCAATTTACAAATGTAGAAATTTAATGTGTATGAAATTCATGGTGTAGTGTTTTAAAAAAGGCCAGACACACAATAATTAAAAAATATAAAAACACGTTAAAAACTCGACCAGGTTTCGATCGGATCTACGAATCTTTTTCAAGTCTACACTGAAAAGATTCAAAAACAAAATTTCATTTCCTCATATGTTCTCTTGTGAAATAGGAAGTCGTTCCGCTGATTGGTTTTCCAGTTACAGACTTTCGAATGTGAACTGTATTTATGAACACCTTGTATTATCATTCAAATATTATACTGTCAGACAGGATACTATATTCATATTTTTTTTTCGTTATTATCATTATTTGCAATGAACTACTTTTTTGCGATATGCAATATTTTCAAAATGCCTATTGTGTCCTATATTATAAATATTTGATAATATGTTTTAATTTGATTTATTTCAATGTTTTAAACCTATAAAAGCCATTTTAAAATTTTAACAATTTTTTCTAATTTCTACGATTTTTTACTTTACTTAATTTTCTATTTTTTAAGTTCCTTCGATTGTCTCTAAACTAATTTAACAGTAAATGATAACAAAAATTCTCAAAGAAAATGTCAATAACAATATATCTGAGCCTCTCTTGCATTGATCACGACTGTCTATCCTTTCCTCGCAAGCCCTGATATCGTTTAGAGAACTGATGGATAAAAGTTCATTAATTGTTCCACAGAGGAAACGACATTTTTGCTTTCTTTCAACTAATATCAGTCAACTAAAATCACTGTCACAATACTAAACAATGGATGGAGCTTAAACATGTTTTATTAAGATCCTAAAGCAGTAAAGAAATTTCCATGAAAAGCAAATCTAACGTTCATAATAATATATAAGTAGAGAGAAAAAA
>JAFIDM010012231.1:62832821-62854879 GCA_023159025.1 Thereuonema tuberculata | reverse complement strand
GGGGGGGGCGCGATGAGAGTTGTTATTGAAAATTGGGTCGCAAGTACTAAAAGGTTGAGAAACACTGCCCTAAAGTTACGTTAATCGCTTTGCCCGGGCTTCCCTTAAATATGCTGAATTCATATTTATTCAGCAAATACGAAAACAATGGAATAAGATTTTATTCCAGTAACATCTAAAAATATGATGCCAGAACATTTGATATTATTTATATCAACTTTTTAAAATACCAAGTTATTTTATTGCATTTCCTCAAAAGAATACATGTATTTTAAGTTTATTTAAAATAATCGTTTGTAGTTAGTTTTTAATTATTAAATTCAACTTTAACTTGTGGAATGAATATTTATCAAAAATCGAATAACAAATAAAAATTATCGCTTACATTTAAATAAAATAACAAAAAACATATTACCATACGCCAGGATGTTTCGATCTGCAGAAAACTGCAAGAATATCTTTATTACATGAGTTTTATTCGGCAATTTTTCAGCTGAAGATGATCTTGCAGTTTTCCGCAGAGCGAAACGTCCTGGCTTTTAGTAATATGTTTTTTGTTATTTTTTAAATGTATGCGATAATTTTTATTTGTTATTCGATTTCCAGCTATTACTAAAGTCAAAGGTATTAAATTTATTAAACTAAATTGTTGTTTTGAATTGGAAAAAAAATAATTTCATGATAGTTTTGTGTGTCTGTTCTTTAACTAAAAATATTTAGTAGAAGTCCTAACCAAATTAACACTAAAGCAGAGTTTTAGAAGATAAATGACACACAGTAATAAAATGAAAATTAAATAGTCAAAAAACAAAACTAATGATATTGAAAACAAAAAATAAATTTTTGCATACAGATCCATTAATAAAATATTATAATTATAATTGTTTATTAGATGATGACATAAATTTCCAAAGATGTAATTGTGAAAATATAGAAATTATTAAAACAATTAGATATCTAGGTTTATATATTAATGATCAATTCTCTTGGAAAGCACATTATTTATATATATTAAATAAACTTAATTCATTAATATCTATGTTTCAACATATACATAGTATCTTTTCTATAAGATGCAAGATGCTAATATATAAATCATTTACAGATTCATTAATAAATTATGGATTGGGTTGTTGGGTACATTTAGGAAATACTGACACTAATAATATAAATAGAATATTAAATAAAATAATGAATTACATAATACACGATTATTGTATATTAACAAAGAATGAAAAAATACAAATAAGAATAAAATATAAAATTTTAATGCCAAGAGAAAAAATATTATATTCTTTGATAATAAAAAACTTTTATAAAATTAGAAGTCAGATTAGAAATTATAACTTAGAAAACAATACTAGAAATACATTAATAAAGATTTTATATTATGAAAATCCTAAGAACAACTTTGGATTAATAAAATAAAAATCGAATTTTATTAAAGATTTTTATACAAATTACAAAAGAATTAAAACAAAATAAATTTAATAAAATAAGTATATTAAAAAGAGAAATACTAAAAAAAATAATACTTGGCGAAATAAACTGAAATATTTAGATATTTTTGATTATAGATGCTATATTTATATTTTGTTTTTTATTAAAACATTCATATTGTTTTTTTATATATTGATATTTATTATTATTATTATTATAATTATGTTTGCGATTATTGTTATTATTATATTTATTCTCTCCTAATTATTGTTATATTAAAAATATATTACAATATTCTTATTACAATATTATATAACTGATATTAATTATAACTAATTTTAAATCTGTATAAATTTAAAATATGTTCTACAGCACCTACATACAGATCCACATTTAGTGGTATCTCGTAGGACTGAATGTACATTTATTATTATCAAAATAAATAAATTTAATTTAATTTAAATTTAATATAATTTAAGCCAGGAGTCTACTTTTAGAATGTCACAATCAAATGCTATTAGGAATCAATCAGCAGGAAATTGCGAAGGATACTGTGTTGGTTTCTTTCCACAGTCCCACAAACTGGCGAATTCGAATTAAATTCAGGGAAGCCTGCAAATTTCAGACTCACAAGAAGACAGCCCTGCCGTATGCAGGATTTGAATCTGTACCGTTAAGACTCGCAAATTAGAAGCTTACCAATGCTTATTAATATTAGATACAATTTTACAATCTTGAGGATGGATTCATATAATTTTCATGTAATTTTCTAATATATTTTACTGTAGAAATAAGTTATGGAATTTTATGTATGATAGTCTTTGAAAACTAACTCTTTCCCTGCTGGAAAAAAGGAAGAAGGACTCATAAAAAAAACTTACAACAAAACACTAAAACTAGAATACAAAATTTTCTGTATAATTTTTTTTTCAGTTCATTGATCCCCTTTAAAGATTATTATCCTCTTTAGTTGACAATTGTTCAAAAGTTTGTTATCTCTATAACTATAATAATTGTATAAAAGAATAATGAAATTATACATGTAGTTGGACCTTTTAGAAAGGCTTATTAGAGTGCTTAACTCAATATGTTCTTTGCAGTTGATGTATAACTTAATGTTCTTTGCAGTTGATGTATAACTTAATATGTTCTTTGCAGTTGATTTCAACTCTATCTTCTCTGTGTAAAGATATTAATTTTATTCGCTTAAAATGATAATATTTTGGGGATCAAATATCTCAGAAAGCATCCAGTAGCAGAGTTCGTATTATAATAATAAGCCAGAATCATACAAGTAATTGTGTACTTTAATGTCATTTGTGTCTATGATTATACGTATATAATCAGTAAAGCTATAAAGGAGTAATACGTAAATAGAAAGCTTATTAAGTTTGCATTTTAGAGGTTCAGATGAAATCAAATTTCGTGAAACGCAGCTAACAACCGAAAGCAGTTGTCACTGCTTTTCTGATTGCCTACGGTCTCGTAAACAACATAACGACAATGACCATTAGAGCGTTCTAAAAGTATCAACTAAAATATGAGAAGGAACGGAGAAAAAAAATCAAAAGATATCAGATGGCCTTTTAGTGAACGTACTTGATTAATAAACTCCAAAATCTACCTGGTGGCAAATGACAGGAAAATAAATTTCCTCTCTTACTCTGTTTGAGGCCCCGCTGAGAGACTGAACACATATAACCAGGGTAATAATGAGAAACTAATGAACGAAATACTGTTCGCATTACTTCATTAGCCTCCATTGGAAGTCTACTGTCACTAAAAATAAGTATCAACAGAGTCTTACGATCCTGAAAAAAATTCAATTTAAGCTTCCAATTTCGCAAAGCCACTACAGTAAATTGAGTAATATGTAAAGAAAATGGATTACATTACAATAAACAAATATAGGATTTAGTCATGATTTACAATTATCTCTTGGACATAAAAAGAAATGTTTGCAATTAATTACAATTGATACCTTTCAGTGGCTTTCGAGTTACAAATAGTGATTTTTCAGTATTCTATCTAATAGAAATAGTGCTTCTTGACTCTTTTTTTTATTCAAACATCTCCCGTGTACACGTGCTTGTTTTTCAATATCACATAGAATAAGTAAGAATATTACATTTAAAATATTCCAACATTTCGGCAATTATAGTTCTAATTGTCATTTTCAAATAAAAATAAACAGACGGATCGGAAATAAATAAAAAATCTTGAGATTCAAAAAAAAAAAAAGGTTGAATGCATTCCTTATTGATGGGGAAAAGATAAGGACACATAAGTTAAAAAACAATATAAAATGAGTAGTAGTCACCTTGGCCTAATGGATAAGGCGTCTGACTTCGGATTAGAAGGTTGTAGGCTCGATTCTTGTCGTGGATGTAAAAATTACTTTTATTTTCCATTCGCTCAGGAAATTGCGCCGGACAGACAGAGAAATAAAAGATTTTAGTAATATGGATTTTATTCTGCATTTAAGTTGACTTTGTGAGTTTTAGAAGTCCAGATAGAACGACATATTACTCAACTAGTCAACTATTTACGAACTATGCAGTTGTAGTCAAATTGAATTCATTTTTAGCAATTTAAATATTATTTGTCAATTTTTTAGAAACACCTTATTAAGGTGATTTTGAGAAAAAGATATTTAAATATCCAATGTAATTAGACCAAAATCAAATTATCTGTAGTTGATTGGCGCATGACGGGAAATAGATTTTCTTATCCTTTTAATTGATGTCAAAAATATACAATACATATCAAAATATATTAATGTATTGTTTTATATAAATTGCTTCCTTTATTAAACAAAAAATTGTTTAAAACATTTAGAAAAGTTTACAAAGAAAAAGTCTCGATGCCACCTCCATTGATACTGCGTCTTGTGCGGGGACACTATTCGCACAGCCCTTATTTCCGGGCTGGTTGATTATGAAATCATATTATTTTCTTTCTAATATATTAATCAATAATAACTGAAAGAAACATGAATTACTTAAACGTAATTAATACCGTTTCCTATATTGATGACTATATTGCTACAATAGCTTTAATAGGTATTCGCTAATTTTCTATTTATTATTTTTTGTTCCTCGAAATACTTACAGAAATTTGTAAACTTGTATAACGTTCGAAAACAAACTGGTCCCAATTCAAAGCACAGAAAAGAGTTGTTATTTCTGGACTTATAACATCTGATACATTTTGTTTCCAGCAATCAACGAGTTTCGTTTTGTTACTCTTTGTTACTATTGTCTGCCAATCATAAATAAGAAATTTCAGACAAGAAAAGGTTACGGGACGAAAGGATATGAGACATTGCTAAAGTAACTTATTGAAAAAAAATACAAAAAAAAAAAAAAAAATACCCATTGTCAATTTTTCTATCTTGGTAAATAATTAAGACTTGAATTCAAACTAATTTTACTAATTAATTGCTGAAATTGTCATTTATTTCCTATTCATTTTATTGATTAGTCTGTTTTACATTATTTACATTACGTTACTAATTAAAATAAATATTAATAAATAAATAAAATAAATAAAAATAATTAAGAGTTGAAGTTGTAATGTTAAATAAAAACTCAGTAAATCAAAATATAAATAAAAATCTGAAATTTTACAAAGAAAACTTTAATTGTAAACGACCAAACTCATTTTCAATTTTATTCTATGGTTTTTTTATTTATAATTAAATCTATACAATTTGAATAAATCACAATATTCTTTCTTCAGATATTCTTTAGAAAATACTCCCTCAAAGTATTTAAATTTATAATTGTTATTAATAAAAAATAATTTGTGATGTGGTTATAATTTTTTTTTCAGTTACAACTGTTTATTTATCTCCTTTTCACTCTTTCAGAGGCAGCTAGTTGTTTTCTTTTTTACTTCAGCTCTTAGAATGTATGCCTGCCAGTCTTCAGCGTAATAGGAGTGTAGGGGTAAGGTAACGGCCAATTTTCTGAGGCAGTTAAGCGAATCTGGTCATCAGAGGAGGATTTCCAAAATTGGGAAA
The DNA here is from genome assembly GCA_023159025.1 of Thereuonema tuberculata. Lineage (NCBI taxonomy): Eukaryota > Metazoa > Arthropoda > Chilopoda > Scutigeromorpha > Scutigeridae > Thereuonema > Thereuonema tuberculata. The sequence goes on along the minus strand of JAFIDM010012231.1, from coordinate 62,849,415 downwards.
ATTGGAGGAAAAATTAGAAATAATTGTAGAAAATGATCTCCAATTGAAAACGATGTCTAATTTTTATTTATTATCTATATGTAATGAGCCGAGAATACTGTCTTATCTTTCGGTCTAGAATTTTTGCACGAAAACAAGATTGGAGTGAGATTTTTTTTCACGCTACAACAGTATTGTTGTAAAGGATATTTATTATATATAAAATTGTTGAATTTCAAATGAAAATCAAACTTAAATTAAATTTTTAATAAAAGTAGTATATTGACTAAAAACTGCATTACTTTTGTTCGTATAATAAAAACTCTTAGAAAACTCGTAGAATGTGTTTTAATGCAATCCGATGCAATCCGATTGAAAATGAACCTTAATCGATCTACGTTTGTTTTCGAAAACATTCCTAGACTATGAAATTTCCATATTAAACCATGGTTTTCTGCACTTAAGTAGCACTTTTTCGATTAAGCACCTTAAGAGCTTAAGAGTAGCGATTCGAATTACAGGTTTAATATAGTCTATGGTTCCAAATAAGGATGACTCAATAAAATGACTGAAAATATTCACTGGCGACAAAGTTCACTGGTGATAAAGCTTATGATCAAAATACTCTGAAGGCCGAAATTCTTATCTTATCTTTTAATCAAAAAAGAAAAAAACAAAACAAACAGTGAAACATGATTTTCAGCCTATCTTCCACAGTGAAGCTCGGGATCTTCTTTTCCGATTTGAGAGAGGCGACAACGGAAATAAATGGCATCTATTCGCAATCATCACAAACTGCATAGGTCAGTGCTGCCAATGAATTCAATTGGACTTAATCCAGGAGTCGCTTACGACTAAATTGGAGAAATTGGTCAATAATTAATGTTTTTTATAATAGCGGATCGAGGACGATAGAACATAGAATGTAATGTATATCAATGTGTATAGAATGTGATGTAAATGAGAAGTTTTACCATGAAATCCGTCAATCAGCTCCCATGATAAGAGTTTAACTATTGTTCTTTGTTTGCTTATGTTTCAAGCAATGGTGAAGTAATCAATAATGTTATGTCGGACAATGCTGTGGATTCACCAATCCAAATATACGTTTCTAGAAAGTTTTATATTTGAGATGAAATATGCAGCAATTTCTAATAGTACAGGGAAATTAGACAAAAAAGTGGCCGAACCCGGACATTTGAAATAACAAGCTGAAAATTGGTAGAAATGTTGAGAATAGTGTTCTGATTGATATCCCAAAATTCCCAAAAAATCCATCTTGGGGATAATCCGCCATTTTGAAAAAACCGCCCCCATCGTGGATTTGTCGAGTTTTAAGCATTGCGACTGAACCGAGCGTCTTATTGTATTCGTTTTTGCACCAAATTACTTAATTCAGGCTGCGTTCTCTTCCAAAACACTAAAATTAATAATTACAGACCAACTTTGGTGCTTGAGAAAAAATAATATTTATTTAAATGCGACAAACCAAAATTGTTCTAAAATTATAATAAATATAATTATTGTAACATACAAAAAAATGAATCAAAGAAGACTTCATAACACAAGGCGTGAAGTGCAGGCATAAGCAGCAATACAAATACATTATGAAGGGTAAAAGTTAGGTAGCTTATTTCGTGTTGTCACTGGAGTTCGACTGGCAGTTCACTCACTGGCGAAAATCTTTCACTCACTGGTAATGCATGATCTGAAAAATTATAACCTAAATTAGCATCGATTTAATAACAGTAAAAAGTAGTCTTTAAATTTTGTAATTATTTACCGTTACTATGACAACACGTCGGCCAAAGGTTCAACGTCATCATCGCTATCCGAGTCAGCGTAGTCCATACGATGTGTGCAGCCATGTCCTGCGCAGTAGCCGCACATACTTGTGCAAGGAAAACCGTTTCTTCTGCATCTGCATCTCTTCTCGCAACCACAGTTACAGTTGCAGGATATGATGTTCTGTATCCACTCCGGTGCTGGTTCTTCTTTAGTTGGAATGGGTGTCAGCTGACTTGCATGATTCATCCATCCCCACTCTGCTTCCGGCAGGCGATTCCCCATCCAAACCTAGAATTATTAGTTGACGACCGACACTGTCTCCCTTAACCAAGCTTGAACTTCTTGAAAGATCCCTTTGTACCTTTTCTGAACGGAGCAGAAGTGGTATCAAATCCACTGATTTTCCACGTACTTCACATACTGGAGACAGATGTGGCTGAAATTCCCTGGACGCGCCCACACAACCCGGTGCAGGAGTAACCCGCCATCGACTGTAAACTCTGCGTTCACTGGAAAGTTTGTCTTGGACGGCGCTATCTCTTCTAAAACGACGATCAATCCAAACATAGTACCTTTCCGCATCAACATCCCGTCAAACAGCGCTGGAGGCCTTGCTGCAAGTTCATATGTCAGGTACTCCTCGAGTCCAGCATCGTCACGCACAACGCACAGCAATCAGTGAAAAAGTGGGTTAGGGTTGATTTCGACGACAGTGTCTTTGATCTTGGCCGTTTTAGATGCAGTGGCAAAAGTCGTGACTTTGCTGTTTCGTTTTAATTGGACTTTACTGAATCGTTGACCTGTGATTGATTTCCTTGCTTGCAAACCACGGGAGAGAGCCTCATCACAGTTAACTGTATCGTCTGCTACTACAGCGGTAGACAAGAACATTAGAAGGTTCGTTGAGTCGTTAAAAGGATGGTGGGACTGGAGCCAGTTAACCATCTAGCGAACATCTGCCTTATCTCTTACTTGCCGAGACTCTCTTAGCTCCACATGTTGGACGAAGGTTTCGGCGAAGACTCCACAAAATCTTTCAGTGGCGTCGATTACATGTGCAGATAAAGGCATTGCCCAAACCCATCGAGCAATGACGTTATCCGTCAATCCACGTCCACATGCCGTCTTCATGTTTCTCATCAACATTTGCTCTATAGTTATATCGGTCCTTATGCCTGACCAGAACTTTGCAGATCTCCTGACAGTGAAGCAGCCTTCCTTAACAAATTGCCGGAACTCCAAGGGAGTCATAACATCCTCGAGCTGAGATGTCCCGCAGAGTGGAAATACGGAATCATTCTTTGGACACACAGCAAGTGAAGAACCCAAAGTCCAGAACGTTCAGCTCTGACAAACAGATGCATGATGCCAACTATCTTAAAAGAATCGCACCCACAGCTTCACAGTGAGCCGTCAAGATGAAAAGAGGCCTTTCAGCTTTGCTTCCAACAACTCTGCTTCCTGGGCGATATACTCTGACGACAAAACGTCATCCACCGAAGTCGTTCCAGAGTGTAGTCTGAGTGTGTTCGTTTCAAGCGATCGCTGAGAAGAGAGTCTGCGTCTTGTATATCCTGAATGATCAAGATCGCCAACGACAGCTGCATCAGAAGATGTGCGCGGACAGCTAGAGCGTAAGCATGGCCGTTTACCATCTCGGTCACGTACACCGTACACCGTCTTCGCACAATTCTTCCAAGCAGGATAACTACGTGGTAGCCAAACACTGTGCGAGTTGAACCATGCGCAAACTCGGCTAATTTAAAACTTTCTCATTGGCGCATCTTTTTGTTTTGTTTTAAAACTGCAGTTAGGAGGGTTTTTATCAACAACGACAGCTTTTTAAACTGGCTGTTCAATGTTTAATTTGTTTCATTCTAGGTTCCAGTTTGGATGGGGAATCGCCTACCGGAAGCAGAGTGGGGATGGATGGCTCATATAGGTCAGGTGACACCCATTCCAACTAAAGAAGAACCAGTATCGGAGCGGGTACATAATATCATATTCGGCAACTGTAGCTGTGGTTGCGAGAAGAGATGCAGATGCAGAAGAAACGGTTTTCCTTGCACAAGTATGTGCGGCTACTGCGCAGGACATGGCTGCACACATCGTATGGACTACTCTGACTCGGACAGCGATGACGACGTTGAACCTTTGGCAGACGTGTTATCATAGAAACGTTAAATACCTACAAAATTTAAAGAACACTGTTTTACTTGTCTTAAATTGACGCTAATATAGGTTATATTTCTTCAGATCATGCATTACCGTCAAAGATTTTGGCCAGTTAGTGAACAGGCGGTCGAGCTCCAGTGGTTACACGAAACAAGCTACCTAACTTTTACCCTTAATAATGTATTTCTATTGCTGCTTTGCCTATATTTCACGCCTTGTGTTATAAAGTCTTCTTTGATTAATTTTTTTATGTTATAATAGCATTTATTATAATTTTAGATCAATTTTCGTTTGTCGCATTTTCATAATTATTATTATTTCTCAAGAACCCCCATTGGTTTATAATTATTAGTTTTTAGTGTTTCGGAAGGTAATGCAGCCTGAATTCCGTAATTTGACGCAAAAACGAATACATTCAGACGCTTGGTTCAGTCGCTATGCTTAAAACTCGAAATATCCAAGATGGCGGCGGTTTTTTTTAAAATGACGAATTTTCCCCAAGATGGATTTTTTGGGATTTTGGAATATCAATCAGAACACTATTCTCAACATTTCTACCAATTTTCAGCTTGTTATTTCAAATGTCCGGGTCAATGTCTAATTTCCCTGGACTATAACTCTCTATCATGAGGAAGATGATAAGTCGCAGTATAGTACTTTTGGTTTTTTTGGGTGGAAATAGGCAGTAACTCAGCAAGATATGTCAATCAAATCAAAACGTTTCCAGAAAAGATTCGCGACATTCTATGAAGAGATGTAAATCTCAAAAACCAGGATTGTAGACCAACGTCTTTGTCAATGGCAGGCATCTCATGGAAAAACACCTGCAGATGTTACTGCGGGAGCTTGCAGTCAAGCTCAATGACAACGTTGCGACTGCTTTTCTTATTTGTGATCAGGAAAATAAAGAAGCTCGACCAACGGCTGCCCTTCCAATTGCGAGAAAAATAAGCTGTTAGATTAGCCTTTACATTTTCGTTCTGAGTACACCAACGAAGTTTACAGAGCGAATTATAATGTGTAATGAAAAATGGATCTCGTACGAAATCAGCAAATGTAGATGCTTGCGAGATGCAGCAACTGTTTCCCAGCAACAATAGTAATTCATGGTTATTGCTTCCAGCCAGTTTTACGCACCTATCTTCATTTTCTAGTGGATGTCCAATGATAATAATAATCTTCCACCTTATTTTCTAATCGGAAATAAAACCCGATTCACATTTTACAGAAGGTAGGTGAGCTTTAGGTGCGTCTGGAAAAAAAAAAGAAGCTCGGGGAAAAATTACCTTTAGAGAGTTATCTGCATTGACAATTGATATTGTTTTACGACTCGGCTATAATTCAATTTCAATATACTCCCATCTCATCATTTACCCCATTCCGAATGCATGAAATGTCCTAGTTGCAGTATCAATTTTGCTTATTTTACCTTCAAAATGCAAGGTCAAATGTAGCTTTGATAACTTTCTATCGTTCTTGAAATTTTGCGAGAATGTCGCTCCTCGTATCTCTTTCTTTTTTGTAAAAATTACCAATAAACTTTACTTTGGTAATAAATACAAGAAATGCACAATGAGTTAAAATAAAGTATAAGTGAAAGAATGGTAAAACCGATTGGAGAATTGATAAGAAAATATCCACGAATTCAAAGAAAGGATCGGTTTTGGTTTAAAATACAGCTTTCTATAATAAGTAACATTGTAGAATAGTTAAGTATAATACTTATAAAATCTTTATGAAAAATAACTAGTCTTATTGATTGGTGAAATTTGATTTTATATTAAGTTTTTTATGCTACAACTACATAATAACAGAAACAACCTTTGAAAGAAAAATATTTTATTCCAGGAATATCTTAATTACCTGTTTCTTTAGAAAAAAATTACTGAATTTTAATTAATTTTAAAGATTAAAGGGTCCCCACAACAGGTCTATGCAGATCAATGGGCTCGCGCGAGGCAAGGCTTCCGGCGTGTCAAGACCAACGGGACTAGGTTGAGGTCGGGAGGTCAGCCCGACGCCCGCCCGCCTTTAACTCCCGGAAAAGAAACCTGGTACCAATTCTACACAGGGGTGGATAGGGCCTAGGGCCCGTTTGAAGGAGAATGGAGCGTGGAAAAATTCCCACCCTCCGCCGAGGCCGGGAATCGAACCCCTCATCTCCAACCCGCAGCCAAGCGCCCTTACCAACTCGGCTACCAGACCCAATCAGTAAATTTAGTAGTAATTTTTAGATAATTAGAATATACGGCGGGCTATCTCTATTACTTAATTATTGATTCGTTAATTTTGAATTTTAGATTATTTAGTTATACTAACAATATAACAATTTTTACTATGTAAAAATAAAAAAGAATATAAAAAAGATATAAAAACAAAAGAAATTTAAAAAAAGAATATAAAAGATAAAAAGAGCAAGGTCTTAAAATATTGTGTTTTAGTTTTTCTAAATTTTTGTAAATTTTGTTTTCTACTTTCGCCACTTAATGTCGCTGATGACATGAAGATAAAATTGGTCGTGTCTTCATAGAAACAGTGTTATGATTTTTGTATTGGCATTTTTCAAATTTCATATCACTATCTGGCTATTCTTCATTTCTCCTATGCGTTTTATTACCTTTTTTAATATTACACTGTCAAATTTTTGCAGTATGTTACACCCATTTTCGAAAATTGGAAAGAAGATGAAGGGGGGGGGGGGGGGGCTCGATAGAAAAAGATGCAAAAAAACAAGATAAAAAGACAATTTCAATAAATTATTAAGAGTCGGTAACATTAATTGAATTGAAATAATATTATGAGAACAATAACTTTACTTTAATTAATATAATTACTTATATACCATTTTAAAATAATTATTTTCTTGTATCACATGAGACGACAATGTTTCACATACTTGTAAATAAACTATCACTAACGTAATTGAGAAAAATTTGTAAATTAATTTTTTTTGATAAATGTAAAATAATTGTGTAATATAAATATATCTACCAAAAAGTTTAACGTGCGGAAACAATATTAACATTGCAATAAAAAACATATTCGCACATGAATAAAGAATCACAGATCTGATTTTAGTTTTTTCGATACCGGGAATCCAGTACAGCTGTTTCAGGTTTCCTAACGTTCATCAGCTGGATTCTCCCAATATCTTACAGTCAGTGATCTCAAGAAACATATAAAGGAAACAAAAGTCAACAAGATAAAGGCCCTTGATATTAAAAAACAAAATATATAAATTAAGAATAAAAAAGGGCAAAAATTTAATCCCCGCTAGCCACCGCTAAGCTTAGAAAGAATTAAATTATAAAAAAAAATACATTTAACAAGTTTAACGTGCGGAAACAATATTAACATTGCACTGATCTGTTTTAGTTTTTTCGATACGGGTAATCCAGTACAGATGTTTCGATTTCCTAACCTTCATCAGCTGGATTCGCCCTTTATATGTTTCTTGGGATCACTGACTGTAAGATACTGGGCGGATCCAGCTGATGAAGATTAGGAAACCCGAAACAGCTATACTTAGTTCCCGGTATCGAAAAAATTAAAACAGATCAGTGATTCCTTATTCATGTGCTAGTATGTTTTTTATTGTAATATTAATAAATATATCTAATGCAGGCCTATATACTAAGTAAATGATTTGTAATAAATAAATAAACAATACTCTATCTTATTTCAGGCCTAATTATTCCATTATAACGTTAAATATAACAAAAAAGAAAATTTAGATTTTATTATAATGAAAATTGTAAATAAAAATGAAATCTCATTTTTTGTCTGAAACGAAAAACCAAATGAGTGATTTCTTTTTTATGCCAGGTCTGGTTTAAATGCTAGAACGATTAAAGATTCAAGCAGTCAACAATGCAGAAATGTAAAACATAAGGCTAAAATATCTCCTTTGAGATGCGCGGCATATTTATTTTTATTAAATACGTTCATTAAAAAAATATTCTGACAACTTTATAGTCCTGAAGATTTTTGAAATGTATCATTTCATCTGATACAGAACTTATATTACATAAGCGTAAGTGGAATTCTTTGTTCCATCTCCGTTTCAGCCATATATTGAGCTTCCTCGTTTCATAGCTTCCTCGATTCCGTTTCATTTACAATCTTTCTCGTCAGCAAGACGCTTTGTAGCTAGTTGTTTATTTGTGAGGATTTATTTTTGTTTCACTTAATTACATTACCAAAACCGAACAAACAGAATTATGAATTCTTAAAATTTGCAGTGCTGTAACTTGTCTTGAGAGTAATGCAGCATATAATGAGAATCGAAGTTGAGGTGTGATGAAATATTGTTATTATAATGGGACTAGTTTATTCTGAAGTCAAATTCACAAATATATTTTGTTTGATGTTTTTCATTGTAAATTATCAGCAACATCTTTTACAGTCTAGAGAGAACTCGAATAACATGAAGAATAAAAGTAAAGAAAGAATGGGATGTTTAGAAAACACAACACTGAAAAACAAAAATTACAACTGGTGTTTGTAAAAAAATCAATCTCAATTTAGTGGTATGGGTATGCTATAAACTGAATTCTTTCTATGCAGAATTCGGTGTTTTCAGAAAAAACGGTAATTTTAATACAATTATTCTAAAAATTAAGAACCATTATGAGAATTCACCAAATAATTGTATTTTGAAAACTAGCTCTTGATTAAATTCTTTAAAACACTTGTTGACTGAATATAAAATGAGACTTACATCTTCGGTGTCCATTATGTTGCAACACTGACCAAATGAAGTAACCACTTGATTAGGATTTTCTCGAAGGATGTCTTCTGTTGATGGCACGGAATAAGATTCGCAAAACCCTCTACAAGCATTAGTTGTTATATCAAATTCAACGCAGTCTGGAATGCTTATCTTTCGGGTATGACCTTCAAGGAAAAACAAAAACAAGAAAAGACTGTTTACATCTGTAGTAGGATATGTTAAAGTTAAAGTATCCAAGTCATAATATATATAAAAATAAAAAAAAAGAAAAAAAAAACATGTAACAATATTTTAATCACGTACTTTTTTCTTGTCGATAAGTTTTTTAAATGATTGCTGATGAATAATTAAATGGATAATTAAAATTGTGTATAACCTAATAATATTAACACCAACATTTTCATCGTAACCAATATTTCGTCTTTTATTTCAAAGACTTCTTCGAGGTTTCACGAGTGTAAAATAAGAGAAAACATATAAATAAATGGTAAGAGAAAATTCTCTTTTAAACAATATGATATGTAACAATCATTATAAATGACACTCAACAAATACCTTAACTAGGAATTGATAACAATAAAACAAATAAATGGAAAGAGAAAATTCTCTCTTAATCAAACAATATATAAATAACATTCAACAAAAACCTTATCCAGGAAATGATAACAATAAAAACAATAAAATAAATAACATAACAAATTTGAAATCGGTGGATCATAGACAAACAAAGATTTGGTAATCAGTTTAAATCTAAAATTTCTTTTAATTTGGTATTTTTCATTACGTTAACGATTTCCTGTATATACTTAATGATATTGCATTCATTTTTGAATGTGACTTGTCTTTATTAAAGCATGAACAACAATTTATTAGACATGACTCTAACATAAATCTTTTGTACTCATCTCTAAGGCCGGCCGTCCACTGTAAGCGACAACGAGCTATGAAGGTGAAGCGCTACAACACGCGACGTAGCACGACACGATGTAGCGCGATAGGACCTCGTCCCCTGCCAGCGAAATTGCGCGGCCTATGGCCGTTATTCAGTCTGCTTTTTCAATCGCGTGCTGCAATGTCTTTTGATTTGATAACACTTTTAGTCCTTGATTTCCCTCTCATTAGACCGAAGAGAGCTAAGAAAAGGAGAAAAGAGTGGGTTAATAGAATTTTAGCTAAGGAATGGAAATATGGCGAGTTTTTTTTTTTTGTACAGTGATCTTCAGGATAGTGAAGAACATCATTTTTATTATTATCGAATGCAGAAAGACACTATTTCTGCCGTTACTTCGTTTCACTACTTAATCATCACATTTCGCATATGGTACTGCGGCTCCTTTTGGTCCCACAAATATTTTTTTCGTGAACTAAATTTATTAGTTTCTCAGTATCCATTTTTGTCAAAAAAAACAAACAAGATTGAATCTTTTGCGATGTAGCACGACAACCCGCTATGTCGCACGACAAATGTTCTTCCACTGGACGAGCTCCAATGCTATTATATACGTTTGATTCGTGTATCGCGTTACAGCCATATATCGCTAGTTGTCACTTGTTGTAGCGCTACAAATTTGTAGCTGGTTGTCGCTTCCAGTTGACAGCCGGCCTAACATTAAAAATAATCTTTGTGATTTTGCCTAAAACAATGGTCGGCCCATTCAGATATGTTCTTATTGTGAAGTCTTCAAATCTTCAAATAAAACAAAAATAAATGTATAAAATAATACATTTATTAAAATAAACATCTGAATTTTCGAAAAGATATGTCTTCTTTTCTTTTTCAAAGCATAAAACAACAACAATACGTTATAAACGAATAGAGGAAAACGATACACATGTAAGATACTCATGAAATTGTATTGTTACCAACAATACTTACAAAATGTTATTCTCCTAATTCTTCAATTTTCACCTTATTTTTACAATTTAAACATACATTATTAAACTCTTTGGCCATTTCGACAATAAAATTGTTACATTAACACCTTCATTTCTATTTATATTCATCTAAAAAAATTTAACATTGATGTGGATTTCTATTATAGTAATAAAATAAAAAATATTATTTGTAATAAAATAAATACTAGTGACAAAAAAGGGGAAATGGGAGCTATTTAAAAAATAGAATGCATGATTTGTGATGCGCTCTATCTTGGAGAAACCAAAAGAACAATAAAAGAACGTGCATTGGAACATAATTACTACATAAAAAACAAATTAAAGGAGAAATCTGAATTTGCTGAACATTGTATGAATAAAAATCATTGTGTAAAAAATGAAATCAAAATTTTATGTATTGAAAAAGATTGGAAAACTAGGAAGACTATGGAAAGTTTACTAATTAGAAATACAAAAAAGATGAATATAAATAGAAATGAAGGTGTTAATGTAAACAATTTTATTGTCGAAATGGCCAAAGAGTTTAATAATGTATGTTTAAATTGTAAAAATAAGGTGAAAATTGAAGAATTAGGAGAATAACATTTTGTAAGTATTGTTGGTAACAATACAATTTCATTAGTATCTTACATGTGTATCGTTTTCCTCTATTCGTTTATAACGTATTGTTGTTGTTTTATGCTTTGAAAAAGAAAAGAAGACATATCTTTTCGAAAATTCAGATGTTTATTTTAATAAATGTATTATTTTATACATTTATTTTTGTTTTATTTGAAGATTTGAAGACTTTTCAATATACAGAATGTCTAGAAGAGGGAGAATTACGAAGACTTACGGTATGTTCTTATTGTTTTAGGCAAAATCACAATCCGGACCTTATAGTTAACATTATGTATAATGTTAGAGATGAGTACAAAAGATTTATGTTAGAGTCATGTCTAATAAATTGTTGTTCCTGCTTTAACAAAGACAAGTCACATTCAAAAGTGAATGAAGTATCATTAAGTATATACGGGAAATCGTTAATGAAAAATACCAAATTAAAAGAAATTTTAGATTTAAACTGATTACCAAATCTTTGTTTGTCTACGATCCACCGATTTCAAGTTTGTTATGTTATTTATTTATTTTATTGTTTTATTATTATCATATCCTAGTTAAGGTTTTTGTTGAGTGTCATTTATAATGATTGTTACTTATTACATTGTTTAAAAGAGAATTTTCTCTTACCATTTATTTATATTTTTTCTCTTATTTTACGCTTGGAAACCTCGAAGAAGTCTTTGAAATAAAAGACGAAATATTGGTTAAGGTGAAAATGCTGGTGTTACTATTATTAGATTATACACAATCTGATCAATGACGTTCAGGATAATTGAAATGTTTACTAAATTAACAATAAGGATGTTTATCTAAAGCAGAGTAAGATATTCTTTCTTAATAATAAAATCATTTTATTTTAGAACTTAACTGATGCTTTTCTTTAAAATAATTATTGCTTGTGATATATTAATTTGAAAAGATTTTATTTCATAAGCAACTATTAAAAATCGATGAAGTTTTTATAAATAATAATTTCTATGATTTTTACCTCTAACTTAAACTCAGTCCATTTTTGTAAATTAAACAAATCGAAAATTCTTCGAATTAGTTGGTGAATGATAAATGTATTGACTGAACATTCGAAGCATATCAAATATTACTATTTTTAACATTTAACAATGGTTAAATTTAACATTTTTTAAGTTTGGCCATTTATCTACGTATCGTATGTTCCGTACCTGATACCTACCACGATTTGATTATAACCACGACGATTATAAAATATTTTATTTTATTTTAAGGTTATTAGATACTTAACTTTTTTTTTCGTTTTCACAACTGAATGGCAAAATTAACATTTCAGCTTTAATGTTTATCTTGTAGACTCTCATAAAATAAAAAATGAAAAAAACAGAAAACAATAAAAAGTAAAAAATAAAATATAGTAAATAAAACTAATATTTAATGAATATTTTTAATGCTAAATTAGTAAAAGCTGCATGAAACTGATTTTTAGTGTTCACATTTTTGAAGGTTTATTTTTAGCGAAATCTATTGAGTTTTATCCTGATTAGTTTTAACACAATTTCTAACTATCTATCACAAAAGATAAACACAAAAATTGCAAGAGAAGACTTTGAAAAGAGATTGAATTTTACTCTTGAAGAATTTCTAAAAAAAATAATATGAAATGCTGAAAAAATAATAATTTCGAAATTTATTTAATCAACTAAACATAGTATTAGAAAGCAATAGAAAGCAAGTTTAAAGTCCGTAATCATTCATAAATGGAGAGAAAATCGCCAACCGGACAATGAATATGCTTTCGCACATTGAGCCAACATCACCGAGAGTTCTGTACAATTGTTTCATCCTTATTATGGAATCAGCAGCAGAATATACTCGTTGATGTTTGGCTCGCTGCGCGGAAGCTTTACCCAAAAGCATTCTCGGTCCCCGGAATGGGCCGCCGGGATAAACAACAATAAAATAAAAAATGATCCTGGAAGATCCAATATATTAACCCCTTGTCCTCTCACTGAAAGGCACTAAGGAAATTAATGTTGCCTTTTTGTGGTTAATTTCCTTAGTGCCTTTCAATGAGAGGACAAGGGGTTAATATATTGGATCTTCCAGGATCATTTTTTATTTTATTGTTGTTTATCCCGGCGGCCCATTCCGGGGACCGAGAATGCTTTTGGGTAAAGCTTCCGCGCAGCGAGCCAAACATCAACGAGTATATTCTGCTGATGATTCCATAATAAGGATGAAACAATTGTACAGAATTCTTGTTGATGTTGGCTCAATGTGCGAAAGCATATTCATTGTCCGGTTGGCGATTTTCTCTCCATTTATAAACATAGTATTATTAATAAAAAAAGCAGAAAACACATTTACAATCCAAGTAAGACGATAATTTGATAAACTTATTCAACCACACCACTGAATAGGTAAAGTTCAAATAAACATGGGTTCCGGAAATGAAAAGTTTTCGCAAAAAACATAGTTTTCATTATTTTAATGCATGGTTGTTGTTTTTTTATTATTTTTCTTGGCAGAGTGTGATGCGGTAAAACATATTTAAAACATTCATAAATTAAAACATAGATGCACAAAATAGAGAAAGATTAAATTAATAAGCGGTATTAAAAAAAAAAAAATTAATTGGTTCGAAAATGATTATTCAATGAATGGTTGGTCATTTCCGGACCCAATTAATTGTTGTTGTTTTTTTTTCCAACACCGTTTATTAAAAAATCACTCTTCTCGTATTTTGAATAGCTGTGTTTTAATGAATACAGTAAAACCTCGTTAAGTCGTCACTCAAGGGACCAAACATTTTTGACGACTTAAGCGGAGTGACGACTTTGGTGGAGTGAGAATTTTTGAAAATAAAAAAACTAAAAAAACACTGAAATACAGTATTTTCATGAATTGCTGTAGGATTCGGTGAGAAAAATAAGATTTTCAGAAATCAATTCATGCAAATGAATGAGTGGAAAATAATAAAAAAAAAAACCACTTTTTATAGTTATCACATTTTAATCGTTTTAAAAGATAGGAAATGTCTGTCTTTGAAACGTTCCAGCCAACCATTGCTGCCGCTGAAATCTTCAATGTTCAACTCCTTAGCAATTTCCATGGCTTTTTCTTTGAGAATCATGGCAGAAATCGGCAAATTTTGCAATCTGGCATGTTTTAGCCATCGAACTCCACGATCTCTTCAAACTTCAATTTCCTCATTCTCTTTCTTCTGTCTTTGCAGTCAGCTTCTTCAATTACTTGTTTCGATGATATAATATCGTTTAATGTAGTCCTGGGAATATGGTGTTCTTTGGCAGAAGCTGTTTTCGAAACATTTGATTTTTCAAAAAGTGCAATTAAGTCTTTTTTTTCTTTAAAAGATAACGAGGTAAGTTTTCGTTTCCCTTGCATGTTAAAAACTTAATCGAACCACGAAATTGCAAGAGAAAAAATAAATGAAATGAAGTCACACTCAGGAGTGGTCAAGAAAAACGTCTACACGTGACAGAGTCGCAGCGAGAAGTGTGCTTTGAATGATTAGCAGCAAGATTCCAAGAACCCAAATCCTCCGAAGGGGTATAAAAGAAATCAAGTGACAGGCATGGTCGAAAATTCCCCGTAAAGGCTTGGCTTTCTTAAAGTGAAGGGGCGGGGCTGAAAGACAACACGATGGCATGCAAAATGGAGAAGAAAGATGCTTTTGGCCATTTTGAGGGTGACGAGTTATCCGGAGTAGAATTAAATTTAGTGACGGGTAAAGGAGGGTTATTTTATATTATTTTGTATGAGACCTTGTCGGGACCAAAGGAAAACGACGACTTAAACGGAGTGACGACGTATCCGGGTGACGACTTAACGAGGTTTTACTGTATTTTGAATTTCGTTTTATCGCATCATACTGTCGCATCATACAATCAACCAAACATTGAATAATGAAAACTACGGTTTTCGTGAAAGATAATCTTGTCAGAACCCATGTTTATTTGAACTTTTTTGTTTGTCTTACTGAGTAGAACCTACCTTTAAAGTTTGCACAGGGAATTTTGAATCACCCGTATATACAGGATGTTTTGTAAAAGTATTGAAGAACATTACTGACAGGTTCTACAAGATATCAGTAAAAAATGTCTAATAAATATAAGGTAGTTTTTTTAAGTAACGGCAGTGATCGTAGAGACTATTTAACGTCACGAAAGATGAACAACGTGTAATTGTTCCGTAATTGTTATGTAATTGTTTTGTTTCAACATATAGCCAGCATCGACAGTGAATGCCGCAAAGATAGTCATTTACAGGCTTTCACCTAAGTTATGAATGTCTCGAAATGGTCATAAAAATTATAAAAAAAAAATGCAATTATTCGTTTATTTCCATGTGTACTTAGTTGCATAACTGCCAGCATTATGAACTTTATTAGTTTTCTGATATGGCGGAAATGCATTTGATATATAGACTAGCTCATGGAAATGGACATGAAGCATGTCCGCTACAGCAAGAAAGTTTTCCAGTTAGACGCATACCTCTTCACAAAACATTTGTTGGCACAGATCGAAGTCTCCGAAACTGTCAAATTTGAAACAGGCAAGTGTAAGGTCCAAAAAGGTTGCAACACCCGAAAAAGAAAATCGGATTCTTGACCCAATAGTACTGATTCAGGAATAAGTTGTAGAAAAACAGCGAGAACGAAGTGATTTCGCATACAACGGGTTGGAAGGTATTTCATGAGAAGCTACTACACCCCATCATCTTCAACATATCAAGAGCTAGTTGCCACAGATTTTCCGTTAGCCTGCAGTGCTGTCGTCAGTTTTTGCTCACCGTGTGTGATACTGTTAACTTTGCTTTTGTAATTTTATCTTTGCATCTGTATAAAATAGAGCTTCAGTGCTGAAGTTTCATTTTCCCGGAAGAGCATTTATGGACCCAGGAAAAACCACATGGAATCGTCCAAAGAAAACACCAACCAGCAGTTTCTTTAAATGTGTAGGCTGATATCTCAGGTGATAATTAGCGAAATATACTTGTATTTGACAATACAATAAAAAGCAAACTCGCACATGAATAAAGCAATCACTGATCTG
The DNA here is from genome assembly GCA_023159025.1 of Thereuonema tuberculata. NCBI lineage: Eukaryota > Metazoa > Arthropoda > Chilopoda > Scutigeromorpha > Scutigeridae > Thereuonema > Thereuonema tuberculata. The sequence goes on along the minus strand of JAFIDM010012231.1, from coordinate 62,833,197 downwards.
TTTTTAGATTTTTTGATACCAGGAATCCAGAACAGCTGTTTCAGATTTCATAACAGTCCATCAGCTGGATTCGCCCAATTTCTTTAACTCAGAAATCTCAAGAAACGTATAAAGAAAACAAAAGTCAACAAGAAAATGGCCCTTCATATTACATTGATTTCTTCAAAGACACCTAACCGAAATGTTGGAAGACATTAAACTTGAAACGAGAAGGCAATTAATGGTTAATGCACGGCTGAGTATCGACCCATTTCTATCATGAAATCCGTGCTTTCTTCAACTATCACTTTTCGCAGCACTGAATTGATCACGGAGGCATTGTTAATTGGCTTGCACGTCCCCAAATTTAATGCCTCTAGATTTTTAACTTTTTTGC
>JAFIDM010012231.1:62771709-62818082 GCA_023159025.1 Thereuonema tuberculata | reverse complement strand
TAACGTGCGTGATTAAATTAAAGAAATGGGTAACAATCGAAGGCACAACGCTAAAAGAAGGAATTCGTAGACTGAGCTGTCACCGAGATCGCACCTTAGTCCTAAAAAAGGACGAAATGGTCCGTCCCAGTCTCTTCCCGGTGACAGCTCAGGGTGCGAATTTCTTCTATTAGCGTTGTGCCTTCGTTTCTTACCCATTTCTTTCATCAATATTCAATATTGATAATAATATTCAATAGTAATATTCAATATCATCAACAGTAACAATGAAAACTACTTCTTTTTAAACTGTAATTAGATTTGATAATTTTGTATCGACTGAAAGTGCAAATAACAGTATTTTTTTTTAATCAACATTGAATGCTGATCATGTAAGAGAATAAATAAAACAAATCATTATCAAGATTAAGTGTGATTTGTGAATTAAGGCTAAAATCACTTCTCATTTTTCCTTTAATTATCAACATTTTCCTAAATCTCACAGAATCTTCTATTGTAAAACTATTAAAATGAGAACTATCTAAATGAATAAACTATTTAAGCGAAAAGTATTTAGTAAATTATTCATAAGTATTCTGTGATAGCCCCAAGATGTTTCTCATTTCATATTCATTCGATTTGCTCCGGATCGCATAAACGGTAAATATCTGCAGCAAACAGACTTTAGGACCTTCAATCTATTGGAAGCTAAATTAACACCGAACTTACTTTATAATGTTAAAGATGATAAGAGAAAAAAAAAGAAAGTCAGTGACGCAAACCTCAGTTTGTGGTTATGTTTTCCTTTACAGAAAAATTCTAATTACAGTGCTTACTAAACTAATCAGCAAATTTAACGTGTGTAAAACTACGGATCGTTTAAGATAAAAATCAACACACTTTATAACAGATGCTCATTGTTCTCCTTCTTTTCCCTTCCGAGGAAGGACATTGTAAAGTTGACCGAAACATGTAGCGGTTTTTGAAATTTAATAATTTAAATTTATTTAATAATAAATTTATTAATTTAAGTGTGTTGATTTTTATGTTTAACGATACTTACTTTCGTGAACAACGAAACAGATAATTAAACTATTGTAATTTGATCATCAAAATATTACTGTAACCCAAATGCTTCGCTTTTCTGAATTTATTGAATAGTAGATAGGTTTTTTTTTTCTTTTTTCATAACAATACTTTCTTCAATAATCTCAACATCACTTAATTTTTTAAGCTCTAATTTACACCATTTTCTATTTAAGTCAGCTCAAATTGAAAGGTGACTTTAGAAAACAATGAATGAACCAAGTTGAGAGATATTTCTTTTTTCCACTAAGCCTTTTAATTATAATAATAAGGATGAAATTAAGGCTACCACACCTTTATTACTGAAAAAAAAAATATATACAAATTAAAAATTACACGAGCAATTAATGCAATTTTTTCCTTGCAACTTGATTTTTAATACAATTACAAAGATAATTTCGATTATTTTTTTGTTATTAGTATATCTTACAAATATCTTCTCTTATAATTGAAGGGCTTGCAGGTTTAACGTGTGTTTATAATATTAATAATAAGGATGAAATTAAGGCCACCACATATTGATGATGAAACAAAATTATATACAAATTAAAAATTACATGAGCACATTCGGGATGGACGACACTTCCTCCTCAGGTGAGCTAATACAATGGTTACAGAATTTGAAGTAAGGGACGAAGAGACACGTGACCTTGGGTTTAACCATTGTCGCATCGGGGGGTCAGCAAGTAGCATCCGTTCCCTATAGCAATGCATATTGTGATAGGGATGGATACTGGAACACTTATGACATGATACAGTAGAGCACAAAATAAATAAACAATGCTCTACTGTATCCAGTGTTCCAGTGTCCATCCCCATCACAATATGCATTGCTACGGGAAACTCAACGGATGCTACTTGCTGCCCCCTCCCCCCGAGCGACAATGGTTAAACCCAAGGTCACGTGTCCCTTCGTCCCTTACTTCAAATTTAATCATTTACTACAAAATAAGCTAATTACAAACCTTATAAGTTAACATAAAACTAGAATATCTAACAATATATATATACAACAATGAACAAACAATAGATTTATATACAACTATATATGCAACAATAAACAAGCAACTTATGCTTCAAGTATAAATGCACAGACTTACTGCTAAAAACTTTCCCCTTGTTTGCTTTTTTTTTTTTTTAACGAATGAATTTTTAGTCTAAATATTACATATCTGTTAAGTACGACCTCCTTCAAATTGTGGCAGGTTTCAATGTGCTCTGATTCTATATTTCATTTTATTAACAAGAAACTGTTTTACATCTCCTTGCTCATTTTCAATCAAACCAATATAATTCTGAAAAATTTCTTCGAGTTCTACGGTGTAATCAAAAGAATCTTTTTTACAAAAAAATAAACTTTTGTCATTAAAACTCATTTTTGCAAAAAAAAATATTAAGGGAATTGCTCACAAAATATAAGGCTTGTTTTATTTTTTTTGAAATTGGTTTTTATTTTATGTTTTATATTTTTTATTTAAGTTTTGCAAAAAAAAAGGATTAAAAGATATCTTTGTTCGATTGGTAACAACTTAAATTCTTGTTTTTAAGAAGAAATATATGTATATTTTATTGATTTTTTGGGGCGGAAAATGGAAAGAAAAATGTTTTTGTGTTTTTGTAATTCACATTAAGTACAATCAAAGGCAGTAGAGCAATTGTTAGTCAAAAAAGTTTAGTTAAAATGCAGTGGCGGCTCGTGCATAAGCACTGTGGTACTGCAGCACCCCCTAGCCTATTTCCACTTGATAATTATCGATAACATTTAATATAATGAGTCCTTTTTCTTTAATTCTTTCTTTATACTTGTACAATATATAATCCTTAAGCTTAATGTCAGTAGCCATCCCCTAGTTTATGAAAAAGATAAATGGAACTGCGAAGCTTCACAGTTACAGCGGCATGGTGTTTGACTGTTGTGCGCATGGGCACATAGAAAGCTGCTCGCGAGGATGCAAGGGAGAGATGACACCGTCGCGACGCAGTGTCACCCTGGCATACTGATCGAAGGCAGGGTTGCCAGATTGGGCTACTTTTGAAAGCTCAATGCTACTGAAGTTTGAATTTCGCTACTTGCGACTTTTTGGGCTATTAATGAGAAGAAAGTTAATGATTAATTCTATTAAGTTACATTATAAATGCATAAATTATGTATAAAAAAAAAAAAAACCGCAGCACATACTTCTTCTAATACCTTCTTCAATATTTCAACTTTCTCAACGAAAGTTTTCTTCAGGAATAATATAAAAAATACATGAAATAAGAGGAACAACGAATATGTCTTCCTGCTTATTACAAACAGAAATTTGAATAACAATCTTGAAATGTTAATGTATTACAATGATAACATAATCGTAAACTTATATTATTTGACAATCCTCATTGAAAATCAAATGTTAATTTCCATTATTTCCAAACATTACTGAGAATAAATTGTTAAATAACAAGCAATATATTATTAACTCTTTAGCTAATTATTAACTTTTAATTTATCCTTTACACTTTTGTTTCCTTCCATCACTTTTTCAAAAAATCCAAAAGAGATTTCATTCATTTTTAAAGATTTATCTCTAATCATGCAATTAGACCAATTGATAATTGAGGTTGCCCCCCCCACTACTCTGAATGGGGGGGGGGGCAGAGACTATATTTCGCCTCTCCCGAAAAAGGAAAAACTATGATTTAAATAAGTATGGTTTTGGCTTCGTCTACGCATGTATGTACATAAAGGTATATTCAATTCTTATGTATCTGTGCAAATAAATCAGTAATTTTGACAATGCTATTTTGGAATAAAAATAAATACCCTTATAATTACTATATTATTATTATCAAATATAAGCTTTTTATACAACTTAAATGGGATAACTATAATTATGAAAAAATAAATCAAATTTACACAATTTTAAAACAAAGGCTAAAAATTTTTTGGAGCAGCACCCCCACTAATTTTAGCTACGAGCGCCACTGTTAAAATGTGAAAGTTCGTTCTGTGTCTGCTATAAACTTGTGTTCAATTGGGAAAAACATGGCGGCGGAAGCGTTAACCAATAGAAAAGACCTCCGTTGGCCACACTATCTCTGAAGCCACTGTAACGTTTACTAGCCTCGTTTTCACAGCAAATTATAATTTTCAGATGTTGTATTTAAATTCATGTTTTACTAGTTGTAACTCAGTTGAGAACGTCCTGTTAAAAGGACGAAACCGGTACTGTTGTATTTTAATGTGTTTAAAATCTTTTTAAATTTTAAATTTGTGTGTCACCGTCAATCATTCCATATCTTATAAGTGCACACGTTAAAAATTTTACTAGTTATTTCGATTCTTTTTTCAAGAATCTTTCTCATGGTGTACAAAATAGAAAGAAAAGAAAACTATCTTTCTCCATCTAAACATGAAAATAAATATCAAGTACAATTTAAAATAGCAAATCAATATATATAAGCTCTAAACGTGAAACATTAACAATTTAAACAAACATAAATATAACAATTTAAACAAACATAAATATCAAATACAATAAAAATAAACATATACGTCCTAAAAGTTAAAAACTAACAATTAAAACAAACAAAACAAAGTAAACTACAATTGAAACAAAACAAAACTAAACTAACCTACACAAAGTTTAATTTCTCTTTTAATTTGCTGTTATTGCCCATAAATTTCTTAAACATTCCGAAAGAAATTTGGTGTTCTTGTTTACGTTGAAGTTTTTGAAGTTTAATGGAACGATAGTTTGAATTTGAATAACAGAAATCTTATTTATAGAACCTAAAGCTGTTTACTTAAGAACAGATAATTTTCTTGTTATCTTATCAAAGATGGGCAGCGGACTGCAGACGATTACGGATATCCAACTTCACATTCAAGGTTTTTTTAATTCTAATCTTGTTTTGTTTTGGATTTCTGCAATCAAGTATTATAGACATTATTGTAACACTTACTACCATGCTACAAACTTTAATTTGAATTAAAAAAAATTCAGTCCTTATGCAGTAAACATAAAATATAAATATAATATGTAATATTATAAGAAATATAAGAAATCTAAGAAGAATCATCAGAAATATCAATTAAAAATTAAAATAAAATAATCAATAAGTAGGATTAGAATTATTTACAAAATTATAAATATATTTACTGACTATTTTACACTAACAGAGATGATAGGATAAATGAAAAACTATAGTAAGGACGTTACAAGAAAATGATTACAAAGTAAACTATTTGATAATAGGTAAAATTAGGGTAACAAATTACATTCAGTGGTTTAATGAAATGTAATGCTGTTGCTGTTGTTTTTAACAAAACAGTTTTCATAGATATTACTGTCAATCGAAATAATCTTGAGTGCCTGTTATCACTTTAGAGTAGTATAAATTTCAAAATTATTGTCAGGAAAAGCGAAAGCAGACAAAATGAATTAAAAGTATCATGAATCGTTACTACCTTTATTTTATTGAATAATTCATATCAAAGCAGCTTTCTTAGAAATGATTAACACCTCAAGCAGATTGTAAACAGATGTTAAAGCATTTTTCTTTCTTCCAAATGCCAATCAAATGCTGTTCATAATAGTTTTGGTGGTGAAGTTTATCTTTATGGTATTTTCACAATAATTGACACAGAGTTTGAAGTGCTTTCTGAAACGCTGAAGCAAATTATGGGTTCCTGTATCTCTTTCAATCAAAATCTATATTTAGTTGCATTCTCTTTAAATGTTTAGATTCTAAGAGATTGTCTTTATCTAATGCAATTCTACTGTCACTTCTTCCAATAATTTCGGCTTCTGTAGATGATATTATTGATTTCAACCGTTTTCTCAGACACTTCAATTTCAGTAAGTGAAGATATTTATCTCATTTGGAAATTGCAGCATTGAGTTACATTTGTTTTATTTATGTCATTCAAACTGAAGTTCTCTTCAAATTCCATTGAGTACCGGTATTTAAAATGAAGAAGAAGACATTTTTACGATGCTTGAAAATTTAAGTAATTTATGAAGCAAGACCTTCATAAAAATTTCGTAAAATTACTATTCTTAATTAATTACTTCATAATTTTGACAAGCCTGAAAAAACTTTTACTATATTTTTAAAAAAATGCTATTTTTTAAAATTTATTTTATTTCAGTCGCGATAACAACAAAATTGAAAAATCTACTTTTATTTAAAAACTAGTTGTAATATCACAAGAACCTTCCAATCTTAAAAAAAAATCCCAGTATTTGCCTAAGCTGCCTTAATTTGAAAAAGCAAACTCGAGAAATTAATAGAGTCTCTAAAAAAATAAACGTAATTGTTTGCAAAAATGGATAATAGGCGGCAAAAATTCCCAAAGTAAAACATTCCTGTAGAATACATTCCCGTTTTTGCTATAGAAACAGTGGATATACAACTTTTCTGTGAGGAGTTTTGTCGCTTTCTTGTGCTAATTTCTCGACAAGTATTTGAAAATATTTCAAATACAAATGTATCCAGTTCTTAAATAACCTCGCCAGTTTTCAGGAGGGCAGATCCAACAGTTCAAAAGTTAGTATTAGAGGTCCACAGTACAGACTATTTTTAGCATAAATCTCTAGGAAATTAAATCCGTCAATATCTGAGTTTGTATCACGATTTCAGAAAAAAATAATAATAAAAAACATTTTAAAGAATAATATTTTAAGAAAAGTAGGATTTATGTTTTTTTCGAACTTCTTGTTTCAAGCTTCAACTGAGATTCTTCTATGGAATTGAAATTTGATATTTTACTTTTTTAATAAGCTATAGATTAAGAATTTTCTATCCTCATTTCATATTTGTCTTATTTAGCCTACATTTTACATAACAATATTTATTTATACTTAAGACCACTTTGTATTTACTGCCCCTTACAATTTAAATAATTCTTCTTTTTTAACTCCTTATAAAAATTCCTTGTTTTTACTGATACATAAAGTCAACTTTAAGTTTTAAAGAGAATTGATTTTTGTATTCTTGGATTGTCTGAAAGAGATACCCAAGTGGGCAATTGTAAGGCAAAGCGGTCAGCTGTGACATGCCGTATCTGAGAGAGCGATGCAGGATCCCGTGTCCAGAAGCTTCGGTATCAACAAATGGGCGATAAGGATTTATCTGCTTTTGTTCATTTTTAATTAAACTAGAGCCTAAATCGAAGGAATCTCAGTTGTAAGAGATATTTTTAACTTTAAAGCTGCTACTTCGTAAGATCAAATCATTCAGTAAATTTATTTCTATAAAATAAAAAATAAAAACCTGAATTATTGTCAGTCTGAAACAACTCGAGTTGTACTTGTTTCATTGTACTTGTTTTTTACCACATTATAAAAAAAAGAAATTGCATGAAGCAAAATATCTTTTTTTCAGCAGCATGTTCAACTAGAATCTTCTACAATTAGAATTGTAGAACTTTCTACAATTCTTCTTACAGAACAACTGGGACAAAAAAACACTTCAAAAACTTGATTTACAAAATAATAAAATTTTTTTTCTAGGTATTAGGAAAATTAGAAAAATCTAGACTATTTATAATAGCAGAATTTTCTTAAATGATTACTTTATTCTGACAGTTTTGTTTTAGTGGAGAAGAAACTAAGTTTTTCAAGGAGGAACTAAGGAATTATAAAAATTTTTCAAGGAATTATTAAAAAAACTAATAATTTATGTTCAGATAAACAAAGATTTTCAATTTGTGAGAATGATTTTTGCTACCATTTTCATTAAATTAAGTGCCAATTATGCAATCTAAGAGAAAATAAAGAAAAAAAAGATAGAAAATCAGAGCCTAGAGGACGTTTACTGAGAACTTGACATCGAAACTGCAGTACTTGTACTTACAAATAGAAAAAAAGAGAAAAAAAATATATTTAAGGAAATTCGACAGAAAAGCATTTGGAAATAAAAGAGTGTTATATCCTTCTATTTAGACTAATAAATCGCAAACCCACATATTCTTACATACAGTATTCTTTGTAACTTTCCCACAAGGGCAATTCATGCTAAAACATACTATCGCAACGTTAATAGGACGTTTGAAAATAATTTCTTTAATTGGAATAAATGTAAATGAATGTTTTAATGTCCCATTTAACAAGAAAAAATTAGTTCAGAAATCTTAATAAGAAGAAAATGTTTTAGCAGCCAGTTTCCGAATATGGTAAGTCCAAAGACTAATTAAACTAGTCAACATGATTTTTGTCTCAGTTTTCTTGAGACGAACAGGTGTTATTTATGTAACTTTTTATGCTAATTTTTCAAATTACAATTAATTTGAATTAATTAGAATTTGTCCATAGCCCATTTTTTTTTCTGAAAACGACGTTTTAGTATGAGATTTTTTTGTGTTTTTCGTCATCTTTCTTACTTTAATAGATTGAAGTTCTCTATTTATTGTAAATGTTATATGGATATTAAATACTCAGAAGAAAGGTTTGTATTCATACTTAGTAACGGAAAGATATGATTGTGCAGGTTTATTCATGTTCCGACATGTTCCTACATGATGTAGGGACATGTAAGGAACCATGGTTTGGAGGGAATCAAAAGACCACTCTTCTGATTGTTATTTCTGCTTAACAAAGATATTGAAGTGATTACATCTAAAGTAAAGCATACAGTGATTTATTCTAATGTACCGTCTGAAAAGAGATCACACAATAAAGAGCTATCCATACCTAAAACTCCAGAACATTTTACGTTCAGCGATGATAACTAAGATTCTGATGGAAGTTATTTTGAATAGGAAACAGACATCTTGTGTGGTGATCCAACATTTGAAGCAAGCTCTTCACCTGAACCATATTTATTAACTCAAGAAGATTTTAATGATCTTGTATGAGATTTGAAATTATCTAAACAACAATCTATCTAGCTGATGATCGCCATGTTAGCGTGAAACAGCTGTTCTAGGATGTCAATTAGTATACCACTTGGTCTCACCCTTTGTTAATATCTAAAAAAAAGTCTGAACTTTTAAACTTCTAAGTTCCGGCTAAAAGGATGGAATCTTCTATACCAAAATAAGTTATTTTCATAACCATGACTCTAAATTTAAAAATGTTTTCTCTGAAGAAAATGGTTAGTGATTTGTAAAGATGTTTGTTCTATTATGGAAACCCTTGGTCTTGATGGAGTGGCGTTTCTTCATTAAGCTGTGCTTCTGCATAATGATTATAAATTTTTATCAGTACCTGTGGCCCATGCTGCTAACATGAAAGAGACACATGAAAATATGAAATTATTATTGGAAAAGCTCCATTATGAAAAATAGGAATGGAGTATCTGTGATAATTTGAAGGTGCACTCTTACTTGCCTTGCAACCTGGTTACACAAAGTATTGTTTTTTTATGTGATTGGGACAAAATGAATCACTACAAACGTGAATTACTCGTTCCTGAACAGAAAATATGTTAAATATCCCATTAGTCAATTCTGAAAAAGTATATTTACCTCTATTACATATCAAACTAGATTTCATATTAATTTCATATACTAAAATTATTTGCATGTTGTAAATTTTTTTCAATTTGAGGCGAGTAGTTGATAATTTAATGTCAAATCGTAATAAGAAAACCAGACTCTTTTTTTAAACCTGTAGATTAAAAAGATTAACTTTAATTTTTTTTAGATAATTACAAATTATGAGTGACTTCAGAATAAATTAAAACTGCATTACATTTATCAAAAACGCAAAGTTCTAAAAAGCTCATTAGATAATAAAAAAAAAAATGAAAAACAAATCTTAGAATGAATTTTTACATTTTTTTTCAAATGATCAGTTTTTCTCATCATTGAATATTAAACGAGATATCACAATTTAGAACAGATGGTATCATTACGGGATGGAGGGGTCAAGGTTAAATTATCTATATTTCTTGCTATTACACCTCAACGATGAACCACCATAGGATTAAATTGGGTCAAGTAGGCTATTCTAATTAAGAGGAAATGTCATGTAGTTTTAAATAAAACTAAGCTTTTATTAAACCGAAATTTAATTAAAACTGCAAATTCAAGAAATACCTAAATCTATGACTGTAGTTCCATATGGAAAGAATTTATATTAGGATGAATTCATGTCACCTAGAAATTATTCTATTAATTATTGTTAATTGATAAATTAAAAATAAGACTAATTTTCCAGAACTGTTCTGAGAGAAGGAACTTATTAAATGAACAGCAATGAACGTAATTGTTTCGTTCTATTGAAGTGGATGGATTAAATTTGCAATTATAATTTAATTTATTTAATTTTGGAAGCTTACAGATATGTAAAGCAAGTTCCAGAGTGGCAGTTTCTTAACTGGTTTCTTATAGAAAGTTAAATAATTGGATTCTAGCTCAAAAATGTTTTATTTATATTTGTAGATTAGGAGTAGCTTTCTAGATTCAAACTCTGTGTGTGTTTTACTATATTGTTCAAAAGAATATTTTAAAAGCAGAAATTTTCAGCTATTTCAGTTTCGTTTAGGTTAACTGTAATGAAGCTTTTTTCTATAAAGTTTGATCTAATTGATTTATTGTTCTGTTTTGTTGTATTGTCGTGTTAGGCTAAGCGTGTTCTTTTCCTCCTAATAATATTCGAACCCTGATATCACTTATTTAAACTTAAAATGCATATTTATGAACAAGAAATAGTCTAACTAAGATGTTAAATATCCAAATTTGGGTTTTTTTAGGCGAGAAATTACCACGTAAAAATGTCAAAAAGAATTACAATCCAAACATTTTTTCTTTCGATATCTTAACCATTGATATTAACTCGATTTAATAATATGTATTATATTTACTAATTTATGCGTCCTTGGATATGAAGAACAGTAATTGGATTTCGACAGCTTAAATAAGTAAAGAGGAATAAATATTATTTTCTGAAAATCAATTTTCTTTTTTTAGAGAATGAGCATTTTATAATGTAAAGATAATGGAGATAATCCATTTGTATTTTTTCCACAATTTTAAAAGAGAAAGAAAAAATAATAAAAAACTCATCGTTTTAAGAAAAGTTTTAAACTTTTTGTTCTTTCATTTAAGTTAAAAATTTAGTCAGCTTTAGCACAATAAAAAGGAAAACGTGCTGATTAAATTCATTGAATTGTATCAGGAGCCCAGCACAGACTAAACAACAAACAAATTGCCTTTTTCTGATTCATTTACCGGGGAGGATTAGGTAACAGCTGTTTCGCCATTCAACTGGCTCTTCAGACCAAACCCGCCTCCCTCGATAAAGAACCAGAAAAGGCGCAAACCTATGGGAAAATCACCAGCCAATCTGGCAGTGACCTCCCAAAGGCAAAAAAGGCAATAAACAAATTCCTGTTAAGCCGAGAGGCAAAAACAGAAACATTCTCCACATCCAATAGGAGAAAAGAAATAAAGTACAAACAAAAGGCAATTTGTTTGTTGTTTAGTCTGTGCTGGGCTCCTGATACAATTCAATGAATTTAATCAGCACATTTTGCTTTTTATTGTGCTTAAGTGAAGCCGTGTTTCTTTGTCTTTTTGTACTTTATTTCTTTTTAACTAGATAATTATATTTAATTAAACTAAAATAAATAATAGAAAAGGAAATTGCAAAAGTTTTTTTAGAAGTAATATTTTCAAAAGGAAACATTGGCATTTACTGCACCTTGATTTGACATAAATAAAAATTTATTATTGAAAAATTTTTCATAAATTAATCTTACGAAAGCTATATACAAAGCTGTTTTTCTCTAGGTCAAATGTACGTAGATTATCTATTTCAGGAAAGGTTCTTCTAAATAGATTAGAAACGTTATTTTAGAAACATTAATGGGCTAAAGCATGCACAGGGTGATTCCAAAAACTGGGTGAAAAACTGAGCCTTAGGTTCTACTTATGAAAACAAACAAAAAAAAAGTCGCTGTAAACATGGGTCCAAAAATGAATTGTTTTCGAGAAAAACGTCTTGTATCATTATTCAATCTTATATCATTATTCGATTTGTTCCTTGTTTTGTTTTGTTGGCACAGTAAGATTCGAGAAAACGTTTTGCAAATATTACTAAAATGAACCAGAAATAAGCAAAATAGGGAACGAATGATTTAATAAACGGTGTTGAATAAAACACATGTCAATAAATTAGCGAATGAGAATGACATTAACACGGTTGCAGCAACAATTAATTGGTTTTCCTATACGAGAACGAATAAGCAATTGCATTTCAGAATATACTTCAAAATCCCGGGATTTGTGAAAGAATTCGTTCATCACTGAGAAGGTGAACGGAAGCATGCGTGCAAGTAACGAAGGACATTTTAAACATTTGTAGTAACGAATCCATTGCAAATCGTTTCCATTGCTTCTGTTGACTCTTATAACGATACAATGATTGCTGCAAAACTTACGTTTTCCGGGAAAATTACTCATTTCTGACTCCATTAATTGTTTGTTTTTCGTTTACAACACCATTTATTAAATTATTCGTTCCCAATGTGTGGTTCATTTTATGAATATTTGCAATACTTTTCTAGAATCATACTGTGCCAACAAGTCAAAACAAGAAAAAAAAACACACCTATATTGAATAATGATACAAGACATTTTTCTCAAAAACTATTCATTTCTGGACCCATGTTTATAGGAACATTTTTTGTTTGGCTTTATGAGTAGAACCTAAGGCAAAATTTTTGATCCATCTTTTGGAATCACTCTGCATAACCAGAAAACTCCAGAGATCTTACTCAGCTTCCATTTTTTTTTAATACCAGCATTTCTGTTTCATTTAGGAGCTGTTCAAGTATTACGTAAGTATTCAAGATTGGGGAGGAAGAGGTTCAAGCTTATTTTTCGCGGACATGGGGAGGGGGGATCAGAGCAATGCTTCAGTGAGACAACAAACTTGCACGCGGTCGACAGATTAAAAATAATAATATAGACTTTTTCGTCAGTAAGTTATTTCACGTGCACTTTTATATTTAATTTGTTACATTTTAAATCAGGAGTGAATATCAAGTATTCCTAATACATTATTTAAATTTGTAATTTACAATTATTAAACTAAGGATTAAAAAAAAAAAACTATTGATACTTTGATATAATTTTTTACTATTTTAATTTATTGTTCAGTGGTATGTATTGTTCATGATTTGAGAGGCATAAGGGGGGGGGATCTGCTTATTTATGCTTACAAGGGGGGTGGGAGGTTCTTAAATGACTAAAAATTTGCTTACGTAAAACGCTTGAACCACCCCTTACAGACTGTTTCAATAGAGTTTGTTTTTAATGTGAGAATTATCTGAAGTAACTGTCTGCAATCTCAATAGATCGATGTTGAAAATAAAGAAATAAATTGACTTAGAAACAATATTTTCTTCCCTAGAGGGATTACAAGGAAAAACATTTTCGTACGCCAACATAAAGTATCTTTTACTGCATCTGTAATGGAAGTAGTTGCTTCCATAAAACAACTTTCCCATTTAAACAGCAAAGCAATTGATGTTTCATGTCATCAAGCACTTTTCTGATAATGTCGTTACATTAATTTCGAACGTGAAAGGATATGACGGAAATAAGTGAATAGGATCAATAAGTAAAGCTTTCAAATCACTAGACTTTCTACAGACGAATAACATAATTGCAAGAATATCAATAACACTCTCGTCATGTGTTAAACAGAAATTATTTGTTTCTTTGTAAAATTTTACCGTGTTGTTTATTGTTCATTTTTTAATTTTATCGCGCGGTCGATCCCTACAGTCGTTAACTCTGCAACTGGAAAATAGAGGCAACCAGATAAAATGGCACTGCGGTAAGTAGTGGATACTCCTGTTTCTTACGAAAAATGAGAATCATTTTAAGAGGTCTTGGCCATTCTTAATGGGCGTTCACATCTGAACATTTCTTCAAACAGAACATAACGGCCGTTCCGGCTAAGCCTAGTGGGCTAGGTGGAGGCCTTGCACCAGGCAGTTGTGCCGGAATCTAGGTTCCAAATTTGAAATTAAGAATATTAATCAAAAGCTGTAGGACATTAAAAAGACTCTATTATTGATTATAAACAAAATATGATAGAGAAAAGTAAATTTATTGGTTTTTGCCACTTATTTGAAGAAACAAAATTCTAATTATTATATTAACATAACACATATAAAAATATTTGTTTATTGTAATATCATATTTTATTACTTTAATAAATAATTTATTGATTTATATATAATTAATTATTTTTTATTTATAGTTAAGTTAATTTAAACTTTAAATAGTATCATTTTTCCTTTCCCATTTCCCTTTTTGAAGAACAAGCCGAATGCAGCAAACACCTGTTCACACCTGAACAGCCTATCCCTTTTGAGCATGCCACTTAACCGACAAGTCGTGGAAAGCTATTCGATTCGTTCAGAGATACGTCCACACCAACAGAATCTCCTAGTAACACTATCTAGACAGGCACCATCTCTAGAATCTAGCTGGTGTTACCTCCGCTTGTACTGATCGTTCTGTTGTGTTCGAAGAAATGACACGACTTTATGTATTTCTATTTCTCGACTCTTCTGACCTGTTTCTGCTCTCTCGGTTTTGCGTCGTTTGAAAATTAATGTTTCCTAAATCTGCGATGTAGAGCCCTTTTAGTGATTCGCCATGATGGTAACACTAAGATCCATAGGACGCGAACCTTGGAGATCGCACTAATCCTCATCACATTGTAACACATCTCACATGTACTCATGTTTTCTCTTCTTTTCTTTCATTTGGAAATGATACTTTATTCTTCAATTCTCTATCAAACGAAAGCGAGACCAAAGTGTAGCCGAAAAGGTGGATGGAATCTAGATGCAGCTTTGAATGTTTATAGAGTGACTCACACATCTCCAGAGTCGTCTGTAATTTCTATCCCTAAATACCTAGTTAAAAACAACAACTTCTCAGTCCATTTTTTACTTTTATTTCTGATTCATTAAAATTAAAGACAAATAAACTTTAAAAAATTTTAAATATATATTTAAAAAATTTTAAAGTGTGTTTGTCTTTAATTTTAATGAATCAAAAACTTTTTAACACACATTAAAATTTACTACTACTTTAATTCTCAAATGTCATCAATAAATAAATTTATTTTTACGATATATTTCTTTCCAACAAAGCAATTATTTATCAATTATTTTTAGATATGATCCGGCTTTACCATGCCAATTAGAAATGAACAATAATCAGTGAAACCAACAAAATCTGAGGAATAATATTTTTTTTGTAATCAATAATTTTATTAATAGTTTAACAATTGTGCAAATATATTTAAGCTTTTAAATTCAAAAATCAAAGAAAAAAATATTTTTATTATTACTATTATTATTATTATTATTATTATCATTATTATTATTTTTATTAAGTAAAAGTTTCAAACCTTGGGTTTCCCTAACAAAGACAACATGGCGGGTCTTGGACATTTTGCCAAGCACATTGCCAAGCACATATTGCCAAGTGTAAAAAAGTGTGCAAATACTTTTTATTGGGATGTGTGGTTGTGTCCATAAATTTCCTAACTATGCGTGTTGTGTTGAATACCACAGCCTTCTATAGTTGTGCATAAGTGTTCTTGTGAAGTCCTAGTATGCTGAGCCTATGGTGCAATGTGAGAGACATCAGACGAACATGACGAACAAGACGATGGGTACAACGTATTGCCTCCACTGCTTCTAGAGTCGTGTGCTAGATCGGTGTATTTACTGATCTTGTCTGCGTGTGCGTAACCACATTATCGTTTATATTCGAACTCTCTATAGCAAACGACACAGGGTTCGTCTATAAACGATAATATCAGAGATGTATTCCTATTAGCTACAGTAGTGCTACGTAGTGGACTACACTCTCGAAAACGTGTTCTCATAGATTATAGTGCACTACTTCCGTGTTCCTCATAACTATAGTCGACTACGGTAGTCGAAAACAGCCGCTACAGTAACTACAATATTTCAAGGTGGAGCGCGACAACAAGTACAGAAATGCAATGGCGGACATTTAAACAGCGATATAGCAGCAACGGACGATTTCTTCTAAAGTCAAACAAAAACATATATGATTAAGATATTTCAATTTACTTTCTTAATTATAATTCTTAATTAAAATTATAATTAGGCATTTATTTGTTTTGATTATAAGAAACGAATTTTATTTGCTTTCCTCGCAATGAAAAAATAAACTTGTTTTTTTTTAATTGAAATTAATTCCATTTTTTGGAAACAATAATCCAAATTATTAATTTTGTTTCTTTTCTAATTGTCGAGAAGAAAATACAACATTTAAACCGCAAAACACATTTGTCAGTGAACTTCGAAGCGCGTACAAACTATTCCTCATAGCTTAAAACTACATCACTTCAGTGACGTCACATGCACGACTACGGCGCGACTACGCAAGCTAATGTAGCTTTCAGGTATACAACTAAGGTGAGATTTTGGCTTTGAATTCAAATTTCAATTTTAGTTTCAATTCTTGTTTCGAATTGAGGAATGAAAGTTTCTTTTACTTTTTTTTCTAAATATTTAAATTCTATAGTAATGAATATAAATTGCATTATCTTCAATTGTTTAGGAATTATAAAGATTTCATAAGCGAATTTACTAATTGAAGGAAGTACTCCTCCTCTTTAGTAAATAGCATGTCAGAATCATCTGACTCCAGAAGTATTATCTTTCTTATACACTATAATAATTTTTGTCATTCAAAATTCAGTATAACTTTGAAAATTTCATATCGCTTTCTTGTTACGATTCCGTGCAGTTCTGAGATCAACTTCAATATTTTCTGTCTTGACTTGTCTACATTTTATACCTTTATTCATCTTTCAATTCACATAAAAATACCTTTCATAAAACAGGAATTTGTTTCAACTTCAAACTGAAAATTTCTGTACATAACTGTTGAATGGCAATAATTCTATTCAACAGCTTTAAATCATCATTGACGATATAATATCACCGATTTATCGGTGGAGTTTGGCTGGCTGATGAGCACTAATAAGTGCGAAACGGTCCGTCCCAGTCTCTTCACGATGACAGCTCGGGGTGCGAATCCTTTGCGTAAATTGTGTGTGTCAATTGTGTTCCTAGATAGTTCACTCCGCACGTTAAAGAAAGGTTAAAAATTAAATTTCTTGAGCGAAAATTTAGCAATAAACGGTGAATTCAGTCAACTCGGTCCGTGTGGCTCCTCCCCTCCTCACTTTTATTTACCTCAGTGAACCGGTCGCTGTGAATGCTGTGAAAAATACGTAATATATGATAATTGAATCGGTTAGTTCATAGACCACATAAATCACCTCTGTGAAATTTTTACAGCAGAGCAAAACACGGTCTCATGTTTTTCTGCATCCAACACACTTTTTTAGGAACCTATATCTGCTACACTAAGCCGGAAACTGATGTGATTCGTCTTCACCCAATATGAGTTTACAAGCCCATTGCCCTAGACAAGCCCATTGCACGCAAAAAGATATTTTGAATTTTTTGTGACTTACGTGGTTTCTTCACTCACCGATACAATTAATAGTGATATAAGTTTTTAAAAATACATGTATCTATGTCTGGTGAAAGGATTTACCATAACACACTTTACACTGTATGTATGTAATAATTAAGTTATTATTTATTATT
Source organism: Thereuonema tuberculata (assembly GCA_023159025.1). NCBI lineage: Eukaryota > Metazoa > Arthropoda > Chilopoda > Scutigeromorpha > Scutigeridae > Thereuonema > Thereuonema tuberculata. Next base: position 62,800,403 of record JAFIDM010012231.1, on the reverse strand, counting down.
TTATGTTAATTTACTATGAAAATACGTAAATATTTTACATTAATGTTAGCAGTAAAAACTACAATAACATGGTTTAATTCAACAAAAACAATATATTTTTGGATGTGTGGAATGCATCCCCCTGTTTACATTTTGCAATGGGTTCGTTTTACGCCGATTCTATTTATGACGCCACTGTAGGAACGTAATACCGGAGTAAAACGAGGGCAGCTTTAAAAAGCTTTTTTCTTATTTTGTTTGATTCTGTCTGAATTTTGTTTTTCCTACAAATAAAATTCCTTATTTCCTTTTTTAAGAAAATCTCTTTTAAAGTTTGGAAATAACTTGCAAATTGCAAACTGCACAGTATTTTTTATGCCGAATTCACTCTGCAATTTTTCTTTTACAACATCATTTCTATAATACTTAAGCTAAAGTTATTTCATTTCAAATTCTCAAAATGGTTTGTGTGACTTTTTCTACATTATGGTTTTTCATAATTGTTAGATTAAAGATTTTAGCCTACGCATCATTAGACATCATTTCAGCTTTACTTTGATGAAACTTTTCTTTCGTTCAATCGAGATCTTCATTACAAAGAAAAAAGCTATTCGTCAAAGGTGGAGAAAACCTCCGAATATTGTTAAAATAGATTGTCAAGATCAAGAGATCTCGCATCAATTCTACAATTCAAAGTTGGAACCATTTTCAAAAAGAATTTGAAACAGAAGTTTTTACGAAAAGATGACTTAAACTTTTATGTAACATAAAAAGATGACTTATTCACATCTATCTATCTATCTATCTATCTATCTATCTATCTATCTATCTATCAAGTCATTCAGTCCTTAGACTTGTTAAGATTCCCCAAAATGTCATGCCATCTAGTTCGATCTTCTTCTGCTCTCTTCAGGTCGCTATAGATCTTCAAATTTATTCATATGCTCTAGAAGTGAAGGTGATTCTTGGTCGTCATATTCTTCTTTTCCATAATATTTTTCTTTCAAGTCCTCCATTCCTGAAGTTACAGCCCAGCCATGATAGTCTTCTTCTCTTTATCAGCTATTTGGTTTGCTTGAGAAGAGCGTTGTGGACAATAACATAATCGAGCTGATTGAAGACCTAAACAGAAACCAAACGCGATAATATCAATTAAAGAAGGAAAGTCAAAAACTAATTCCATTAAACGATAGTTAGACAAGACTATTTATTGTCACTGGGATTGTTTAATCTGTTGAAGAGGGGTGATGGGTATAGCTCAAAATAGAGATGGTATTTCGATCAATGGAGAAAGAATCTTGTCCATTAAATTTGCAAACGATCAAGCAACAATAGCCGGAACAAGGAAAGCATTGCAGCAGATGATACTACGGCAAAATCACATGAAATGAGAAGAAATAGAGAAATGACAAAAGTTATGAGGATATTAAAAGAACTAGGAAAGGTAAAACATCAACCTTGGAAGCCGAATAATCGAACAGATTAATAGGAATCGATATCTGGAACAGAAGATAACAGAAGATGCCAAATGCCAGAAAAGGTTCTTTTTGCCATTGGTAATCTCTTATCTCTTTTAAGAGATACGAGATTACCAATGGCAAAAAGAGCCTTCAGAGAGAAACGCGGAATTTTGACAGCAAAGAATATCGATCTGAAATCAAGATTACTAAAGACTTATGTATGGATTGTAGATGCTGCAGAGACTTGGACATTGAGTAAAAACCTACCCGCTGAGCTATTCATAAATCTTTCCCCAAAATAACTGTGTAGTTCTAACTGGACATGAAAATTTAGATTCAATCATTCACGGTTTTTTTGGAATTTAATAAAAGTAAAATTTCTGAAGTGTCTTGAATGGTTTATACTATGAGACAAATTCACCACATTCCTTTCTTAAGAATTTTTTTTCTTCTAGTACGTAAAGACACTGGCAAGCATTTGCTTGTATTGTCAACTAATCTAAAATTTTGGAAGTTTAAGTTGCTTAAAACATAGTTCGTTCACTGCATGTTCGTCCTTTCATGCTTGTTTATTTTTTAGAATTTTGGTCAGAAAAACTTTCGAATCAAAAGATTGTTGACTCAAGAAGCAGAAAATCTCCGAGCACAGTGATCTCATAATGGTTTCAAAACTTGAACCATAAGAGAACACGTGTTTTTGTTACTTTTAATTTTTTCGATATTTTTAATCAATTAAAATTAATAAAAAAAATATCGAAATCTGGGTGTCTTAAAAAAAAAATTCTCTTAAAGAAAATACTTTCTTGTCGGATACGGATAAGATTTCGTTTTTTAATTAAATCAGAAAAAGCGTCGATGCCCTCTACAGGCAAGGCTTTAAAGTTAAGGTTATGTTTTCTTAAAGTAGATGGAAGAGCTTTGCTTTAAAGCTTAATTACAGATAATTGATTTAGTGTTTTTAGGTGAATCAAAATAAAAAAAAAAATCGATGTTTTCAAAATAGGAGTAAAACAAATCAATTAAGAAGATTCCTATCATTGAATGATTTTCTTTTATTCCATGAATGTACCATTTAAATACATACAAGGAATTAATATTCGGTTTCTAATATTTTGATTCAAATTTTTACAGAAAATTATTGTTAAATAAGTATTGCCCACCATTTAACACTTTATATTTTAAATAATAATTTTATTAAATACATTGTAGCTTAATTTTTCTCAATTTTGCATGTTTATTTATATAGGTTTTGATTTCTTTTAATCTCTTTAACATTTTTCAGTCCATGTCAAGCAATCCTTTTTATTCATTTAATTATTGCAGTTGATAAAAAATAAATAAATAGGTAAGTAATAATAATAGCAATAATAATAATAATAATAGTAATAATAATAATAATAAGCCCCCATGGACCCTACCTCCTCGCGGTAGGGGCGAGAACTACACTAGCTTTAGGGTAGGCTAAACGGTCCAACCATTTATGATGAGAACACGTTCTAATATAGATCATGCTGCATCGGGTGTGGCGCAGGATAAAGTCACCCGCGTTCGGGGGTTAGACAGAGGCCTCCGTTCGAAAAATATACTGCAGTCTCCCGGCAACACCATCCAGCCCGAACAGTCGGAAGTGTTTCGTCTTTGTCAGAGCAGGCGACCACCAAGACTGGGAAACCACGCCAGCGCATCCGATGGTCACCACAGATGAACCAGGATCTTATGCGCGACTTCTTCACTGTTAGGGCTTAGCGAACAGCGGGTAGCGGATCAGCGACGTTCAATTGTAGTAAACAATCTTATTCTCCCATGCATACTTGCACAAATTAAACAAGAAGTCGCTGAATCCAACCACAGGACACCAAACCACACCCCACCAGAAGACACCATTATGGAAAACCCAGAAACAATCTCTACCTCTCAGTACACATGCCCCAACAATACAACTAATGAAATATTACGTGCAGCTCATGATCATGTCTACACTGCACTCGCACAATACACAGGCACAGACCCCACACTCAGGCCGCCACTCCCCAAAGTACACACATCAAAACAACTCGCCACAGTCATATACCATCTCAACACATACACTATCCCACAACACCTTGACAACATCCAAACATTAGAAGACATACATACAACACTCTACTGTGCCGCACAGGGAACCATTCGGGCACTTGGAATCAAACAACACAACATACCTCCCACTGTACGGACACAAGAATACATCCCCCCTTGGAGACGTCGCCTTGAGGGCCGCATCAGCGACCTTAGAGGGGACATAGCCAGGCTCACACAATACTGTGCAGGAAACAAAACAAAGAAACTTATGTCCCAGGTTAGAAAGATATTCAAGCACATAAATACTCGCCCTTCACATTCAAATCATCATAACCAGGTTCAGGAACATCTCGACACACTAAAACAAAAACTCAGTGCACTTGCAAAAAGATTACAAAGATACAAACAGTGCACTCTGCGCAAACAACAGAACAACACTTTCCAATACAATGAGAAAAAATTCTACAGATCCCTTACATCTTCCTCTACTGCAACTAACACAAACACTCCCAACAGCGAGGCTTTACATGAATACTGGTCGTCTCTGTGGTCAAACCCTATCCCCCACAATGATAAAGCACCATGGATAACAGAGGAACAGCAACTCACTGAACACTTACCCTGCATGTCCTTGCATGAGATTACTCTCGCAGACATACATACAGCACTAAAACATGCACACAACTGGAAGGCTCCTGGTGCAGACGGAGTCCAGAACTTCTGGATCAAGAGGTTCACGTCCCTGCATGGAAAACTAGCGCTTGCACTCACTGACATAATCCAGCACCCAGAACATATGCCTCGTTTCCTCACACAGGGTGTCACATACCTACAGAGCAAGAACACTGAAACAGCGCAACCTGCAAACTACCGCCCAATCACTTGCCTCCCCACACTTTACAAACTCCTCACCTCCTGCCTCGCAGACAAGATCTACACACACATCGAGACATATAACATTCTTTCTGAACAGCAGAAGGGCTGTCGCAGGAATTCCCAGGGTTGTAAGGAGCAACTCCTTATTGACTCTGTAATCCTGCGCCAGGCACGCGCGAAGAATAGGAGCTTACATATCGCATACATCGATTACAAAAAGGCATTTGATTCTGTCCCTCATTCCTCGCTCCTACACATTCTTCATATCTACAAAATACACCCCAAGATCACGGCATTCTTAGCTGCCACGATGAAGAGTTGGAACACAACATTACACCTACGCACCTCTAACACCTCCATCACTACAGATCCCATTCCCATAAGGAGAGGTATTTTCCAGGGAGAATCCTTGAGTCCTCTTTGGTTCTGCCTCGCCTTGAATCCACTGAGCCATATACTAGATAACACAAAACACGGTTATAGGCTTACCACAGGCACTGTGACACCATATAAAATCACACACTTACTCTACATGGATGACATTAAACTCTATGCCAAAAACAATGCACAACTTACTAATTTACTACAAGCCACCACACAGTTCACCAAAGACATTGGGATGGAATTTGGAATTGACAAATGCCGCAAGTTACACTTAATACGTGGGAAGACTTCGAATTTGGAGGGTTTTGAACTAGACCATGGTTTGGCCATCCAATCCATGGAACAGGGAGAGACCTACAAGTACCTGGGCTTCCAGCAAGCGCGCGTCATTGACAACGCAAACATTAAAAATGCACTGAAGAACACATACCTTGCTCGAGTTCACAAAATCCTCAAAACACAACTCAATGCCAGAAATAAAATTAAAGCTATCAACACTTTTGCCGTTCCCACACTAACATATTCGTTCGGCATAATTCCATGGACAAACACCGAACTCGAAGCACTACAACGCGCAACACGCACTACATTCACGAAACACAACATGCACCACCCCAAGTCCGCTACGGAAAGGATGACTCTTCCCCGCAAGGAGGGAGGCCGAGGACTCATCAACCTCATCACCCTACACGAAAAACAAGTACATACACTTAGGGAACATTTCCACCAAAGAGCAGAAGACTCCTCACTTCACTCAGCCATTGTCAAGGCTGACACACACCTCACACCCCTGAACCTCGAAAACTCTTCTCCAACACTCACCACCCCTGACACCCACACTCAGCAGCTGCGTGAATCATGGGCTCGTAAGGAACTCCATGGCAGACATCATCACGAACTCAGCCAGCCTCATGTCGACATGGAAGCGTCGAACAGATGGCTGACGAGTGGTGAGCTGTTTGGGGAGACCGAAGGATTCATGATCGCAATACAGGACCAAGTCATCTCCACACGCAACTACAAGAAACACATTCTACACGATGCAAACACACATGACGACAAATGCAGGAAATGTCACACTACGCATGAGACGATCGACCACATAATATCAGGCTTTCCCCTTCTCTCTCAAACAGACTACCTACACCGACACAATCAGGTAGCGTCGATCGTTCATCAACAACTAGCACACAAACATTAACTTATTAAGAGCACGGTCCCGTACTACAAGTACATACCACAAAGCGTATTAGAGTCACCCTCTTATAAACTATACTGGGACCGCCCCATTCACACAGACAAAACCATACATCACAACAGACCAGACATCACACTTGTTGATAAGGTCAACAAACAGACCTATCTAATTGATATTGCAGTGCCTATCAGCAAGAACATTCAGAAAACTCACGCAGACAAGATCAGTAAATACACTGATCTAGCACACGAGCTCCAGAAGCAGTGGAGGCAGGATCGAGTACGTGTTGTACCCATCGTTCTGTCTGCCACTGGTCTGGTGCCTCACACATTGCACCACAGTCTCAGCACACTAGGACTGCACAAAAACACTTATGCACAACTTCAGAAGGCTGTGATACTCAACACTACACGCATAGTTAGGAAATTTATGGACACAAGCACACATCCCTAATCATTCTTGCACACATCTTTACACTTGGCAGTATGTGCTTTGGTCCTTGACCCGCCATATTGTTTTTGCTGGGGAAACCCAAGGTTTGAAACATACAATAATAATAATAATAATTTGGGGAGACCGAAAGGTTCATGATCGCGATACAGGACCAAGTCATCCCCACACTCAACTACAAGAAACACATTCTACGCGACGCAAACACACACGACGACAGATGCAGGAAATGCCACACTACACATGAGACGATCGACCACATAATATCAGGCTGTCCCCTTCTGTCCCAAACAGACTACCTCCACCGACACAATCAGGTAGCGTCGATCGTTCATCAACAGCTAGCACACAAACACTCACTTATTAAGAACACGGTCCCATACTACAAGTACACACCACAAAGCGTACTAGAGTCACCCTCACATAAGCTGTACTGGGACCGTCCCATTCACACATACAAAACTATACATCACAACAGACCTGACATTACTCTTGTTGATAAGGTCAACAAACAGACCTATCTCATTGATATTGCAGTTCCCATCAGCAAGAACATGCAGAAAACTCACGCTGACAAGATAAGTAAATACACAGACCTAGCACACGAGCTCCAGAAGCAGTGGAGGCAGGACCGAGTACATGTTGTACCCATCATCCTGTCCGCTACTGGTCTGGTGCCTCACACATTGCATCACAGCCTCAGCACACTAGGACTTCATAAAAACACTTATGCACAACTCCAGAAGGCTGTGGTACTCAACACAACACGCATTGTTCGGAAATTTATGAACACAAGCACACACCCCTAACTATTCTTCCAAACATTTTTTTTTCTTTACACTTGGCAATATGTGCTTTGGTCCTTGACCCGCCATATTGTCTTAGCTGGGGAAACCCATGGTTTGAAACTTTTTCGAGATAATAATAATAATTTATTTTCATTGATACATTGTTAAAGTCCTGTTAGGATCTCCCACAAAGAGATCCTGACAACAGGTGCTTGGATTATATTACACAAAATTATATAATTACATAAATTAATAATAATAATAATAATAATAATAATAATAATAAAAAAAAATTCAACATATCATATCTGGCTGCAAGATGCTGGCCAACACAGAATACCTTAATAGACATAATCAAGTCACAAAGATCATTCACCAAAAACTAGCCCATCAACACAAATTAATAGATAACTCTGCACCATATAATTACAATCCAGAAACTATACTGGAAAATGCCTCATACTTTATTATGATTTGACGACTAAAACAGATAAAAACCATTCCCAATAACAGACCAGATATAATACAACTAACAAGCAAAATAGGACATGATAATTGCTATATATTGCAGTACCACTTTCCCATAATGTCAAGAGAACAATTGAAGAAAAAGTCACCAAATATCAAGAATTATTAATGGAAATAAAGAGAATTTGGAGTATGGAACAGGTTTATATAGTGCCCATTGTTATTTCAGCTACTGAAGTAGTTCCGAAACAAATTCAAAACAGTCTTAAAATACTCCATTTGAATCCAAACATATATATTAAGTTACAAAAGACGATAATAATCTCAACTAGCCACATCACGAGTAAATTCCTCACCTTCCTTCAATAATAAAGAGTTACTTTGGCTAAAGCCCGTACTCTCTACTTAAAACTCAGTTAACACTGAAGAAAAGAGAAGAAAAAAAATAATAATAATATAATACAACTCACTATCCCCGACACCCACACTCAGCAGCTTCGTGAATCATAGGCTCGTAAGGTACTCCATGGCAGACATCGCCACGAACTCAGTCAGCCTCATGTCGACATGGAAGCGTCGAACAGATGGTTGACGACTGGTGAGATTTCGGGGACACCGAAGGGTTCATGATCGCGATACTGGACCAAATCATTCCCATACAACTACAAGAAATACATTATGCACGATGGAAACACTCATGACGACACATGCAGGAAATACCATGCTACGCATGAGACGATCGACCACATAATATCAGACTGTCCCCTTCTCTCCCAAGCAGACTACGTACCTCCACCGATACAATCAGTTAGCGTCGATCGTTCATCAATAGCTAGCACACAAACACACACTTAAGAACACGGTCGCGTACCACAAAGCATATTAGAGTCACCCTCACGTAATGGACCGTCCCACTCACACAGACAAAACCATACATCCTAACAGACCTGACATCACACTTGTTGATTAAGGTCAACAAACAGACCTATCTCACTGATATTGCAGTGCCTATCAGCAAGGAAAAATCACGCAGACAAGATTAGCAAGTACACCGATCTAACACACGAGCTCCAGAAGCAGTGGAAGCAGGACCGAGTATGTGTTGTACTCATTGTCCTGTCCTACATGGTCTGGTGTCTCATACATTGCACCACAGATTCAGCATAAACAAACACTTCACAAAAAAATTTAAGCACAACTCCAGAAGGCTGTGATACTCAGTACAACATGCATAGTTGGGAATTTATGGAAATAACCACACATCTCTACGTAATCTTGCAGACTTCTTTACACTTGGCAATTTGTGCTTTGGTCCTTGACCCGCCATGTTGTCTTTGATGGGGAACCAAAGGTTTGAAACCTTATATAGTATTAATAAGAATAATAATAACACATTACAACAGCGGCATTTCTTTGGTAATCGAAGGCATTTTAATTTCGATTTTTTGACATTGATAAAACACTGTTAGCTTTTCCTTATCTATTATTTTGCTTTAAAATAGAATAAAATTCATTCTTTGCAAAGTTGATACGGAATAAACGACACATGTACATAAATTCATCTAATACAGTGAAAAAAAGTTTTCTAATAGATTACAAGAATTTACTTTCAAACAAAAGCTAAGAAAAATTGAAAAAAAAAAGAATTACTAGAAAAAATAAAGATGAAACTATAAAAATTTAAATTACCAATTTTTGGAAGCAACAGCATTTTTAGGGTATTTACCATATTGAAGCGACCTTAACAACGTCTGCAGTCTGTATTCTTGTGTTCGCGGGTTCAGTAAACTCTCAACAAATCACATATGATCTGGTTCTTCTGAAACTTGGCTTTTACATCTGCGGACTTGATTCAATGTAAATTTTGTATTGAAAGACTCATCCGTTTTGATAGCTCTTGAGAACTTGTGACAAAAATCTTTATAGCATTTGCAGGAAAGTACAACCTAATAGTGCATTTTCAGCTATTCTTATTCAGTAATCCACTTCCATTTGCTTGTTCTTTGACATGATAAAGCTTAATTGGATTTAGGCCATTGAACTAGGTATTTACGAGTTAGTTAATTAATTATCAAATGGAAAAATTAAGCATAATTTTTTATAATCATTAGATATATGAATTTACAATTGTGCGGAAACTTTTTTATTTGTACAGTTTTCAAAAACTTTAAAAAATAAGGGGAAAATGAGAAAACAAAATTTTAAAGAAATTAAATTTACGATCTTTCGAGAACGTCTTGTTAATCATATTTTCATCTTAATTTTCATCGAAACCAGCCCAATATCAAATATTATAAATATTAGAAGCAGATGTTTTGATGTGAAGTAAGTATAATTAGAAAAGCAGAAATAATCAGGCGGGAAAGAAAAAGTACATGTTTAAACGTGGCGATCTGACAGAATTCCTTTTTATCTCAAGAACTGATGAGGAAATCAATAGAAACTTCGGTGAATGAACTTAGTAACAACAAAGACGTCAGGAGAAGGGATCTCTGGGGATAGGGCTTATTAAGGCAGCCCCCCCCGTAATGATCAAGGTTGAGTTTTGACCGATTATCACTTCCCACTTCGCAGGAAAGCCAGTTGTATATGCTTTCGAGATTTTGTTGACCTACAACAGAAAGTCTTGTGTTACGCTTAGCAAGACGTTCCAAAAATACAAAGTATTAAGAGATCTAAAGTCAATAATAAATTATAAATTAGTTGTAGGTGCATCACACTAAAACGGCTGGACGGATTTTCTTAATGTTTGATATATGGCTTATTTATGGTCCAACTTACAATACAGGAACTCACACCTCTCACTCCTGCTTATGTATGGTCCAATAGAAAATGTAGACCCACTTTTCTCGGTCCCTCTCATCCCTCAAAACGTATCCAGAAATCTCTTGATTAAAAAGGAGATTTTTTAAATTTGCCACTATGCTTATTTTTTTCCAATGTAAAATAGTCATATGATTACCCTCAGTAACCCTTGCTTTTTCTTGTTAAAGTTTCAAGAAAGAAATAAAGAAGGGAAAATACGCAGTAAATACCAACTTCTAGAGAAATCAAGAATGGAAGAGGTTAACAGTATTTATAAATAACAATTAACTAGATAATTAGATATACGATCAGCGTTCGATGACTGGAGGAGGGATGGCGCCCAAAATAATCGTACTCTTATTTCAAACTGGGCCGTAAATGAGCATGTATCAAAAGAAATTCGTCTAGTTGTTTAAGCGAGTGATTTCGGGGCAATGAAGGGGAGGATTGATATGCTTTAGAATCCCTGTTATTGCATCCGAAAAATAGAAGAAATCTAAGATTTGGACCATGTTTTTTGGTTGTGAAGTTCATCAGTTTGTCTGTAACCATCTATCCTGGAGTAAACACGATGTTTTTGTTTTGTGTTTTTTCTTTTGGTTGAACTACTATCATAACCCCTGCCGTTCCAAAATCCCGGGTACCCCTTTGTTCGGGGATAAAAGTTTTAAGGGATAGAAGAGATGAGACAGTGAGCCTGTATTTTCAGTTATACCATAAACAAGCTCAGTATAAAATTTATTGGAAATCTGTCTAAGCATTTTTTACGGTGATACGCAAACTCACGGACAAAGAGACCAATGAATAAATAAAGGATAAAATTGAAGTGAATTAGTGAGACTTCGCTCAGTACAAACGTCTAATTAAATATCAAAGGACAAAGTTGAAATAAGAGGCTAATCCGATATTCGATCTAGAAAAACATTCGATCTCTTAGATTTCTAGATCTAGATTTCGATCTAGATTTGAAAGATGGTTAAGGAAAAAAAAACCCCGATCTCTACTGGAGATTGAACTGCTTTCTACAGATGCAGGGTTTCATAATCTCAATTATAAACTTTTAATCACAACCCCTTTAATATTTCTTTCTGTATGTATACAGGGTGTTTCAAAAATACACGGCATAATTTCAGGTATGTATTTCCCACATGTAGACAATCAAAATAGTTCATTACAACATATGTCCGGAAATGCTTCATTTCCGAGTTATGGCCTTCACAACATTGAAAATCACCGGAACGTTTTTCGTTCCGCCGGTCGTTGCCATTACAGAAGATGTTCAAAATGACCACCTCCTGCTTGAATACAGACCTCACATCGATGTCTCAATGACCTGCGAACACGATCCCAACTCCAGGAATGTTGCGTATGTCCTCAGAACGTGCCACAATTCGATTCCGAAGGGATTCCAAATCAGGCACCGGAGACGAATAAACCAATGATTTTAAATGGCCCCACAAGTAGAAATCGAGAGGGTTCAGATCAGGTGAGCGTGGAGGCCAAGCAATTGGGCCACCTCTACCTATCCATCGATCAGGAAACGTTCGATCCAAGTACCGGCGAGCCGTACGACTGAAGTGTGCAGGAGCGCCGTCATGCAAGAAGTGAGCGTGCTGACGATCGATCAGTGGAGTGTCGTCATAAACATGAGGTATGGTGTTTTCCAGGAAGTTTGTGTACGCCTGCCCCGTAAGTCTGTTTACAAGTACATGGGGTCCAACTAATCGATCACCAATGATACCGGCCCACATGTTGAGGGAGAACCGCACCTGGTGATGAGATACAACAGTTGCATTTGGGTTTTCATACGCCCATACATGCTGATTGTGGAAATTTGTTATGCCATCTCGTGTGAACTGTGCTTCATCTGTAAATACGAAAAACGTTCCGGTGATTTTCAATGTTGTGAAGGCCATAACTCGGAAATGAAGCATTTCCGGACATATGTTGTAATGAACTATTTTGATTGTCTACATGTGGGAAATACATACCTTAAATTATGCCGTGTATTTTTGAAACACCCTGTATAGTCTATATTTACTACGATACTTAGATTACTGTAGTGATTACTGTAATATAAAACATATTTTTCTTTATAAACACTTGCATAATGATACTTGTTAAATGTCATCAAAATGTATTTTACTGGAATCACTGATTGTTAGTTTGTTACTTGGTTTTACTTCGTTCTGATGTTGTTGTTGTAATGAAGGTAGGCTCTTCAAAGTTGGTTGCAATGGACTTTTGTTACAACTTCATGTCCCGATCGATTAGATAATGATTCCTGGAAGAACTGAAGGCTAATTTGGGAAAAAGAACGAAAGAGTAACAAAGTTAGGAGTACTTCTTATCGAGTTTACTCCTACGTTAGAATTGATTCTAAAGGGAAATCTCTTTCCATACTAAAATCGTGACAGTTCAACTAAAATCGTTTTGAATTAATTTAGTAAAAAAAATAAAAAATAATAATCGATGGCGTGTTTCCTTAGAACAGGAGACTTAGCTCAATTCTCTACCTTGATGTTGCGGGAATTTCGCTATCTTTTCTTTTTAAAATTTTAAATTTTACTTTGGAGATTTTCAATAAAGATCCCAATTATACAAAATTTCTCCAAACAAAAATATTTTCCTTCGAGAAAAAGAATTCCAAAATAATTTATTCTCCAATGAAAACAGTAATGCTTCACATAGTACCAAATTAAAATTTGGCAAATTATATGACACTGCGAATTCTTAGTCACAAAATATCTTTAAAAATCGTTTTCTATTTATAAAAAATTGAATCACATTTCAATGAACACCACTTCTTCTATGATAAAGCCTTCATCTTTATTTGCAATATTTCTTTCAGCAAATTGCGTTAGTCGAAGGTAGACAAATTATCTTACTCTTCTCTCCATTACAGAGAATTCGTTAGCAAATGCAAAATTCAAACTGACAAACAAAATAATATAGTCCATTGATATGAAGTGCTGCAGTTGATAAAAATTTGTTTATAAAGATGATGGTTTACTTTTAGAAGAAGTGGTGCTAATTAAATCGTTTTCTGGAGGATTTCAAAACCTAAGAAGGCTACATCTACATTAAAATATTGTTAAGCTCTTTTGTTTGTTTTTCTTTTCTTTTTATTGTTTTATTTTATTTACTTACTAGCAGAATATACGTTCTTCGTGCGGGTTACAATGAGTTGGTTGAGAAACAAATTGAGATCATGAGATCACTTTGATACTTTCCCAGTTGGTACAAAAATCACCCGATAGATACAAAGTAATGCTATATTTGAAATTTAAAACTCGAGATCCCTAGATGTCAAATTAATATTGAGATCAGAGAATGTGAGACTTATCATCCCTTTCTCCTCTTCTCCACACCCCTATCACTTCAAACCTTCATCCAGTTCATAAAAACTCATATAATCATTACAAATCTTTATATATTCCGAAAACCCAGTTGAAGTATCCTTCAGCAATATTATTTACCCCAAAATTCTAGTTCTTGCCTCCAGATTAATATGTGGAGTTATTATACAGAACAATATTTTAGTTTCAATTGTCGCCACTAGGTTGATCTGTGACGCTATTACGCCCAGTAATATTTTAGTTCCAATTGTTGAACAACAATATTCCAATTATCGCCTCCAGGTACATATGTGGCGCTTTCAAGAAAGTTAGCTGCCCTAGGATGCCAATAAATTCGTCGAATTCGGGTCTTTTTGATTTTGACAAAGAACTCATATTTCAAATTTACTGTTTCTAGCTCAAACCGTTTCCGAGATAAGCATAATCTTTGGCCAATAGCGAAGCTCCACCTTCTGCTATCTAGTGTGAAAATAAAAAAGGAAATAAAGAAAATGAATGGGAAACTCGTGCCATCTAGCGTCAAACTCAGAAAGCGTTTTGCAAATTGCCGACAGACAGTTGAAGGTCATTTCTTCCCCTCCCCCTCAAAAAATAAAAAATGTTTTTTTTTTTTTGTTTTTTTTTTACAAATGCTCAGGCTCATAGACTGATCGTCTTTCTTTAGGCCAACAACAAGGGGCGAGATATTCGCCTTTGACCGACGAATCGTTGCCCAGGGTACGCCATAGGAGGCAGCATCAAGTGATACCCGCATGAACGGACAGGAATAGAAGAAGAAAGAAACATCCATGCCACGACCGGGATTCGAACCCGGGTACCGGCATACTGGCCGCAACGGCAAACCGCCGGCACGGCAGAGTAAAAAATGTTATTTTTATTATTTTTACATTACGAAACCGCCCCCATCCCAAATTTGAAGTTTGTAGCATGTTGGAAAGTATTTGTCACAGAGATACCCACATCCACAAATTTCACTTTTATATTACAGATTTTGTACTATGCTGAATGAGTAATTTTAAGATCTCAATTCTTTTACTATCCCGACCTTTATCGAATTAATAAAGTTCTGGAAGATTATCATAACCTACTTTCTTAGGAAAGAGGGGCTCATTAAATCACTATCTCCCTGTGTCTTTGTTTAAAAATGTTGATCCCAACTCTTAATATCTTTTTGAAACCGTGGTTAGATCTTCTTGAAACTTCACAAGTTTACTTTTGGATGAAAGACGCGATAATTTTTAGGTTTTTCAGTATGGGTTTTCTGCTTGAGAATTTATAATTTTTGTAGAAAAATCCTATTGAACGGAATTAGAGCCGACTAATGATATCTAACAATAAATATTAAGTATTCGTTATGTATTCTTCTTTAACTTATCCTGTAAACAATATTACACTCCTAGGATTAAAGACAACGTCTTTAATTTTCACCATACTTCATCTCTCTTTGCGAGGGACTTGATCAGATGATAACAGGACAAGCAACTATTCTTTTTCCTGTATCATTTATTTAGAATTACAAACAATTAATAATTGAAAATGGTTATTTTAATTCTTTTTTTGTGATCCTAAAGAAATGGTAGATGAAGAAGAATAGTTTCTTGTCCTGTGTTATCACCTGATGAAGTCCCTGGCAAAGAAGGATAAAATGTAGTAAAAATTAAAGAAGTTGTTTTTGTTACGAATTTCTAGGAGTAACATATTAATATTTTATTTACAAGTTTTAAGTATGTTTAGTAAGTCACCACTAATTCGTGGTGTTTTTATTGGTTTCAAATTAATCATATCTCAATTCCAAATTCGTAATGTAATTAAATAATATGCTTTTTTTTTTTGTTTTCATATGGAAAATGGAAAAATATGTTTTTCATGCTATTCTAGCAGAGGTGAATATTCTCCTGCTACAATTTTCTTAAGAGGTTTTCCTGTTAGTGATGAGGATTAGAATTTTGTTCTTCTTTCATGGATTTAATAGTCCCAATTCAAGGCTAACAATAAAATTGCTATCGTGAATAATAGCCTCCTGAATATTTTGTTTGCTTTTTTATAATGCTATAAAAAGTCATTGCAGGTTTTTCTTTATTTGTATTTACGTACGCAGTTTGAGATTTCCTTTCCAATAATCACAGCAGGAGAATGTTTAGAACAGTTAAAAAATAAGAAGCGAAAGGATATAATGACGTCTTTTAGGTAACTCATCTGCAGAAAGGAAATGGAATAACATGTAGAATTTAATAAAAAAAATATTGAAAAAGAGCTTTATTTAAAAAACAAAAACAAACAGCAATTTATTGATCTTTGATTATATTTCATCTGAAAAGAAAATAATATTTTTTTTTATGATTAAATTTCTAATAAAAAGAAAATAATGATTTAAAAAAAAAATTAAGATCAAAAAATTACTTAATAATAAAATCATTATTTTCTTTTCATCAGAATTGCAATCAAAGTTTCATGTAGTTGCGGGTTATTTTTGAGGCCGAAATTACAGAGGAAGAAATGGATATTAATAAAAATCAACATGAATGAAGATTTTAATTTCTCTATCAATTAGTGATGAAATTACAAATAATAATAGAATGTTCACTCCGATATTAATATAATATTAATAAATCTACTGTACTTTCTTTGTTACAGAATCTTGAAAAGGGATAGAAACGAAAACTAACCTGAAAATTTTAAAACAGATAGTAGTGTTTTAGCTGATTAATTTGTACTTATTCCTGATTCAACATCAATTACATTACGTTTATAGATATTTTTATTTTCCCTTCCAAATAGATCATTTTGAAGCTATTCAATTACTCGGTTGAGATGAAACGGCTAATGGTCATTTATCCAGATGGGGAAGGTAATTTAATGAGGAAAAGGAGCTGCTCCCAATAGCTTCCTCTGAGGGATCAGTCGGATCCAGAAACGATTGCCTAAGAATAAAGGTGATACCATAGAGAGTTCATCTTACAATATCTTAATAAACATTTTTTTAATGTAGAAATAAAATTAGAAATCTTTTAATTTAGGATTTCATAGCGACAGACGGTGTTATTTTGACATTTTAGAATAATTTTTAAGAGTTTCATTTTAATTTAACTTTAGTTAAATAATTAAATCCGAAGGACGAACTCTACCAAATAAATGGGATTCCCTGTATAACAGACGATTTAGTTCGTTTACTTATTCGACTTAATTCTCAAGATTCTCCGTAAAATTAAACTTTGAATATCGTTTGCAAATACAGTAAAACCCCGTTATTACGCTCATCAAGGGACCGTGACCTACAAGCGTAATAAGCGGGATAGCGATATAGACGGGAAATTATTTATCAGATGAGGAAAGATTTAGAAACCATTTTACAGGAAACATACTTGATTCTGCAATAGATACAGATATGAGCTTATTTCCTGTTAAAAAAAATCTTTGATTGTCGTTTGCCGTGTGTGTGTGCTACTGTTATGAATTATGACATTTTCAATGCGGTTCAAATAACTATTAACATCAATAATATTGATACACCACCAGGAGCAACACTAATGTATTTTCGGAGCAGATTTAGTGCACTACCCGCTATTTCATGCTCCTTTTCTTGAATTATTGGGCCACTTAATGGCACTGATGTATCACGGGACTGATGAATCCATTCAATTAGAATTTCCTCGGCATCTTCATATTTTCCACACTTCACTTTTTTTACGTTTGCAACCACCCTTCGCTGCATTGGTAATTGCATTCTTATTTTTTATTATTGTTCTCAGACTGGATGAGGGAATTCCTAGAGATTCTGCGAAATCCTTCTGACTTAGTGAAGAATTCTCGTCGTACTTACGGAGAATTTGCAATTTTTCACTTTTAGAAAGAGATTTCCGCTTCGACATTTTGCACTACTCTATCACAGACCCGCACTTCACAGAGTTCAAAGATTCCCTCCTACCAGGGAAAAAAAGAATCTTTATAGTGTAACATTTCTTTTCCGATATAAAAAAAGCGCTACAAGCGGGATTTGAAGCGTTATAAGAGGGTAAAAGTATACAGAGTTACATAGAAAATTCCAGGGACCGAATAAAAGGAGCGTAAAGAACGGAATAGTGCTATAAGCGGGAGCGTAATAACGGGGTTTTACTGTATCAGCAACGTAAGGCGTCTTAACATTAAAGAATAAATTACTATCTCCCAGTATCACAATTTGGTTTTCCACATGATTTTCGTCTCAGCTTTGTGAATCCTAATCCTATCGTGGCTAAATCTCCCGCGACTTCGTAGTTTCACTCTTCTCAGCTTTCACCACTACTACTTAACTATTTTTTATTCACGCTTGTAGTAGTCATTAGAATTAACGTAACCAAACAAAACACATGTTTGTTGCGTTGTCGGTCGCAACTACAACTGCCTGTCGTTACAATTGATGATTCACTGCTGTTAACCAAACCAGATGTTTTTTTCATAAACGACCATTTCTTTTTATCAAAATTTCGACAAAATCCAAAATATCCTAAATAAAGGGCCATCGTCATACCAAAACAGAAAAAAAAATAACCAGCTCACACCAGCTAACACGTCAATGCTGCAAAAATATATCTCTCTTCAAAACTAATAAGAAATGCCTAAAAATCTACCTCCTTCCTTTTGAGATTGTTCTGATTATCCAATCAACATTTATATAAACTCTATCTTTAAAATCTCTTTACATGCGTAAGCAGTAACTAGTATCCCTGCTATTCAGCCAATCCAATAACTTCCATTAAATTCTTTATCGACAAAACGTTTACTTATGTCTTCGTCTAACTACTAATGAATTAAGAAATATTCATCCGTTTTCTTAAATAAGAAGCAATAAATGTAAATATTAGATAAAAGTATAAACATTAAATAAATAAGAGCCGAAGTAAATGAAAATAAAAATCTTAATAACTTAAATTCGATAAACCTTCAGAAACTCTACTTCGTCTTAAGTTTGCTTTTATATTCAGTAAGGAAAACTACTTCATTATTATTTTATTATTATTTATTTATAAGATATGGAAGAAGAATATCTAACTTAAATTACGTAACCCAATTAATTTTAATTATAAGTTAGTTAATAATTGGAAGTATTTCGACTAATTGATGGCGCAAGGGGTTCGTTGGCTCAGCATCTTTACGCTAGCGGCTAGTCATCCTGTTTATACGATCGCTTACGCTCAGCGTTACTTTCGTCTTAACCTTTTTATTCGATTTTGGGAATCTGTATTTATCCTTATGACCATAAAATAGTTTCTGTACAGGGGTATTATTATTATTGTTATTACAGTATTATCACATATAAGTCATTATACTATTGTTATTATTATTACCGTATATGCGGTGTTCATCAGGGATTCGAGTTAAATACAACTCCGACCAAAGATATTCTCAGGAACGTAATTATTAAATGATAGACACATGATACAATTATTATTCTAAAACAGTTGATCTTTATTCTAAAGAAGTTGATCTGTAAGCAAATAAACAAAACAAAAAAAACACACAAAAAAAAACAAACAAGGTAGCGATAGCGATTAGTAAACCAAACACAATGCTTAGCAACGGCTTCTGATATATGAATAAAGAAAATTATTCAAAAGTTATAATAAGCTGTTTTTATTGAAAACTTTACAATTCAAAACCCACCACAATAGACTCATGAAAACTGAAGAAGGATGAGTAGACACAGATTGAGTCACCTTTCCATTAGAATAGACTGCGCCTGGATGGTCTACAAAATGCACGCGCGAGTCACTTTACGAGCCCATGCTATCTTACCCACTCCTATTTATATGGAATAATCGTCATTCTTAACTCAAACCTTGTTAATACACTGAATTCCTAATAATGATTTTAAAAAAAAAAGAGATGCAAGTATCTATATGATGCTCCTATCTATATTACGTAAAATACAGAGAAATGACTATTTATATGAACTAATTGTCATTCTTAGCTCAAACCTTGTCAATAAACTGAATTCAATAACTTTTGAATAATTTTCTTCAAGTATCAGAAGCCGTTGCGAAGCATTGTGATTGGTTTACTAATCGCTATCGCTAACTTGGATCCCGACCAGCTAGAGACACAAACTCTATGGCTCTGAACTACTCTTGGCAAGACCTTTTCAACGACACCTTAATCAAGTCTGTAGCCCTCGTGGTTGCCGAGTTGATACTTGTCCACAGACAGACAGACAGATCGGTGATATAAGGCTTCACGGTATCAGAAGCCTAAAAGGACATGACAAGATAGAAAAAATGGACCTGAACAGGATTTTTTTCTTTCTATATAGTTTCTATGAATTGTTTTGATATTTATTTCTTTTTAATAAAAAAAGGTATTTAATAATAAGAGTAACCTTAACAATTAACATGAGATGAGACGAAGAATAGGAGAACGGATGGATTGTGTGGATTCCTGAATCTCATAAACAGATAATAAACTTTCGTCTTCTAGGAAGAAGAAAACAACTGCTGTTCACTTTCTTTCCAATGACCTCCATTCCAGGTGGTCTTCCACGAACTTAGTTTGTATCAAAACGGTTTACTTCGGAAAAGAGACTTATTTAATGCTCTATTACCTAATGGTATCCTCAAGTATTTTGTAATAGCTATTTTTTAAGTTTATTTTTTAAATAACATAGCAGAAATCTTCTATTTATACCTAATATAAATTTATTTATTTATATATCTACTTAAATGAATAAATTTAAATATTTTCATTTAAATGTTCATCTTTTGTATATTTATATTTACATATTTTATACCTCTAAACATATATAAATGTCAATAGACTGAATGAGAAAATGTAGAACTTATATAGTAGTTTGGAATTGCAATGTGTTCATTTAGTCAATTTAAAATTCTACAATTCAGTACAAGAATAAAATAATTGTTATTTCTTGCATTACATTAAATCGGAAAACAAACTTGGATTATTAAATATATCTTTGGATTTGTATATTATATTTTTAAAGTAAGCTTTACAAATACTGATATTCAGTACATTTCAGAGTGCAGATAGCTGTATATCTTTCATTTATAAATATATTCTAAATACCCACAAAATATTGAAAAAGAAATATTAATAATATATTTGTAAATGAAAGATATATAGTTAGGCCTATCTGCATCTGAGCACTCCCCCCCCCCCCCAAAAAAAAAAAATGGCTTGCCAATACTTAAATTGTCTCACATTTAGAAATAATCTATTAAAAAAAAATATATATAAACAGATTTTTTTTTTACAAATGAAACATTCCGATCTCTTTCGCACTGCCTTTTCGACATAAAATTTTACAATTCCGTTTGATAATTGAAATGAGATAAAGCTAAATGAAATTTACATTTGTAGTTATTTATTTAGTTGTGTTTTTTTTTATCTAGGCGACCAAGGATTTCTGTTGATTCATTGATAAGAATTTTGGAATGTACGTATTTAGTTAAAAGAAAACAGTTCAAGTTTTTTGAATGTCTCAATTGTATGACTAGTAATTGAGACTCTTTATATGCCTATTTGAGGTTATGGAATTAATTTAAAATAACAAAGAAAGCGGATGTAAATATCCATTAATTCCAAAAAAACTCATAAAAGCTTTCCGTAGTTTCCATAATAATTATCAAACTTGATATTCGATGTCTTTCTATTTACTTTGAAGTCCTTCAAACTACAAAGTCTCTCCTGTAAAGTTAGTCCTTCAATTAGTGCTAAGATTGACTGAGAATACAGTAGTTTTATTTAACTTATTACTCAAAAGGACGTCATGGAAACATTGATTTCCAAAAGAAATATATATACGTTCCGAAAATGTGAGTTTGCGAAGATTCTGAAATCCGTGAAGTGAATTCATTCAAGAAACTACAAAGAAATCAATATCCCTGCGAATGAATGAAAGTTCGTTGTCATCTGTACAACTAAAACCCAATGATATTTTAATAGGCAATGAAAAATTCATTCTTTCTTCATTTGAAGCTATTAAATGCTTTATGAAGTATGTCTTTTATTTTAAGCTTACTAAAATTTTTATGTAATACATGATGAACAAATAGAATATTCCAGGAGATATCATTTTTTAGTTAAAACTTGAAACAGAATCAAGTCAATGTAGTTTAATGTCTTATAAATCAAATTAGTTAACTCTTTTTATTTTGCTTTTGCTATTTAAAATATATAATTAAATTGAAGAAGGGAAGAATTTTTGATGCCAAAATATAGAAGTTTTAAAATTTGGTTTTCAACATTGAATTGTTTATGAAATAAAAAAAAAAAGCTTTTTTATTTATTACATTACCAGAATTTAATTTCTGACGGCAATTATGAATACTTTTAAGTTTAAAATCTCAAAGAATTAATTTAAATTTAGATAAAAAAAAGAATTTTTTTAGATTGGTTTCAAATTTTCTGTAATTGGTTTTCTATAATTTCTATGGGAAATTTGAAAGTATATTGGTTGTTAAAATTATAATTTTTTCTGTGTTGAAGTTTAACCTTTAAAGGATATTATTAATTTTGGTAATGTTCAGAATTGTCCTGTGAAAGTATCTTTATTTTGATGTATAACACTCTTCATTCCATAAAAAATTTGAAGTAATATTTTACGTTTACGAGAATATCTCAAAATCGAATTTTGGCGCTTGGTCAAATGATGCATAACTTCATCCAAATAAGCTAATAACAAAAAGATCTCAATTATAATTTTTTTTTTTGGGGGGGGGGGCATTTTCTTACATTTACAGTCTATACTTAATTTATTAAACAGGTTTAAATCTTATAAAGCTCTACTAGATCTGCAAAAGCTTTTTTACAGATCTAGTAATATATTTGATATTTACTTTTACTGTATATCTTAAAACTCGTTGATTTAAAAAAAAAATGAAGCATTCCAAAAATTTTGTCATACATCAGAGCTTTTTTTTTTAACTTTGAACTTTAACTCTTTTTTTTTTTTTTTAATGTTGACGCAGAAATTACTTTCATTTCGACTTTTGTTTTAGCTGAGGATCAACAAGGTTTCCTAATTCTTTCCCCACCGAAGGATTTAGTAGCTTAGTCCGGAACAGAGAATTGTGAAGAGAAGCCGCCCTGTTACAGCCGACGGCAGATATGAATGGGCGTTGCATCCCTAACAGCCTGTGTCGCTTGTTAGACCTGACAACTTCTGTAAACAACAGTGAGCAGGTGGCGAGGCCAGCAGCGCTCTCGTGTACCTTTCAATCGAGTTAAATCAGATTTGGGGCGAACAAGGTACCGCTTGGTTCAAGAGACTTTTCTGTTTCGTTTCTTTTTGTTTTATGCTTCTAAATTCGTCCCAATTCATACTTGCCTGAACATAGTTTAACTTCAAGAGAGACAAAGAGCTTCTATTGAGGAAAATAAAAATACTATTTTTAAAAAAAAGGCGTTCAACTATAGAGATTAACTATGTTTAAATCCAATTATAAGAATATTGATCTCTTTCTCTCTCTCTCTCTCTCTCTCTCTCTCTCTCTCTCTGGAAGAATAAATAATAAGCAAATTAAAAAAAAAAAAGAAGGTAGGGAAAGCGATTAGTAAATCAATCACAATGCTTCGCAACATCTTCTGATCATTGATATTGCTTTAATTTCCTTGTGTTTATTTCCAATAAACGCAACAATTGCGCCTTTTGACAATCACAACAATCACTATAAATGTGATTGTTTCGAATGCAACAGACGCAATTGTTGCGATTGTTATGATTGTTGTGCAATGATAACAATTTAATCATTAAAATTTAATGAGATTTTAATGATATTTGTTCACAATGGACAGACAAAACGGGAATATTAGTCTGCTGATCTAGATCAGAAGACTAAAACAAGATAAAAATAATAAAAAAAAAACGTGATTTTTAGTTTTTAATTTTTTTTAAAAGATTAGTTAGATTTCTACTTTACTGCGACTCTGAGACTTACTTTTGATAAGAAATACCTTATTAAAAATTAATTAAATGGAAAATTAATTCATTAATGTTCCATTTAAAGTTAATTAAAACTTCATTTTAGTTAATGTACGTCAATTAACGAATTTAAATTGCTCTTTTTCTTCTGTAGAAAATAATAATCTAAAATAAATAAATATGGATCATTATTAAGATTTAGGTATCAATTAAATTTATTAATTACTTATTAATTATTTATTAATTACATCAAACCTAAAAAATAGGCGTATTTATTTTGATCTCATTCCTGTCCTCCAATCTCAAAACATTCTACCGAAAATCCCTGATAATCCGGCTGATTAATGTTCTCACAATTTGATAGGATATTTATACATGATTCCATTTAAAATATTTCATCTCGATCACTGTATCCCCAATCTTCAAAACCGAGCCCCATTCCACTGAATGGTTACTCCTTCCATTATACGACGAATTGCTGAGCCTTTACCTAGTACTGCAATTTAAAATTCGTTACATTTTACATTAATAAAGAAGTGAGTGACTTAGTTTCACTTTTATAAAGTTAATTTCACTGCAGAGCATCATTCAATTTTTGAATTTATTGTTTTCATTTTCATCTTTCGTCACTTCATTTTGATGTAAGATTTTTTACGAACTGTTTTATATTACAAATCTTATAAAACGTGAAGTAGAAATTCTCAAAAGGATTAATGTGTAAATATATTTAAAGGCTTCAGAAAAGGCTTTAAATGAAAGGCTTTCATGAATTCGGTTATTCGGTCAGTTTTTGATGAAAATACAGCATATACAGTATACGTATATTTAGAATTTTTTAAAAAAATATATATTTTAGAGATAATTGAAACTTGTCAATCGTTTATTTATTGTGAAAACTTATAGAAAAAGGTAGGACCAACTCTTCCACATCAAAATAAAATAGACAATAAATAACTATTGAATACAAAATAAAGACTTGACATGCGTTTTAAAACAATTTAAACATAAAACAAAGTCAACATTTCAGGAAAGTGGGCTTTAAATTCTTTCAGGAGCATTTTGTTATTCGATAAAATAGTAATTCCTAAAGAGATTTGATTTCCTGCTTACTCAAAAATACTGGTTTGGACTGTCTTCAGAAAAAAACCCTCAAAGATTTAAATTCTTGTCAGTTCTATCTATTTCCTGGACACAAGCGTTTGAAGACTGAGAAGTCTCATATCGTTGCAATTCTATCATTCACGCATCAACAGTTTTGTCTTCGATATAAGAGATCATAATACGTCAGATAGAAGTGATGGAGCTGCCGGTTTTCCCCCAGTTCTGACAGATTTTGTTGCAGATCTACGCGTATCTGCGATGGAATCGCGATGCTTCTTCTGCTCACCTGTTGGAAAGAAGCTCATTAATCAACTGGATTGCCGTTTCCAACTACGTAATTGCCCCTGTCGTTGCGTGGGCGGGGGCATGGATTTCTTCGCGAGAAAAGCAAGATCTCTTCTTCGGAGTTTGCTGTTCGACATAATAGCTACATTCATATACTACGTCTTCTTTTTTTTTCCCCCGCGGTTCTTTTTCTTACGGTAGTGGGAGCCCAACTTGAATGGGTCCCAATCATAATTCCTTCCATTGAAATCTCGGTCTATTTCTCAGTTCAGATTTTGCTTTTTCTTTTTGCTTACGTTGCATTTACTTCACAGTAGCTATTGTGATAGTAGCATAATAGGCAACAGCTGATACTGACACCAAAAGCAAAGAATACAGAGAGCGGGTGTTGATTACTTTCAAGGGGCGAAATTACGAAGAAGATCATCTTAATCGATTTCATCTCTATCGATGAGAAGAACTCTCACTCTTAAGAATCATTAATATTGTCTCTCTCTCCATAATACTATAATAGTACTATACGAAACAATATTGTAAATAAATAAAAACTTATAACCAATGAACTTTCTCTTAAGTTTAAAATAAATGTTATAATTGCTGGGGCGGTGAGTTAAAAACTAATTAAGATCCAAAATTTTTGATTAATTGACTTAATAACTGTAGAGATAACAGCATAATTTTATTTAAGAGTTCATATTGACAATAAGGGCTGCGATCTCGATGTTGGATTTGAATACCTTCTTTAAGCAGAATCTGTTCGACCATTAAAATTCTACATGATCTGAGTTCAGACCGGTGTGAGCCAGGTCGTTTTCCTTCTTTGGTGGAATATTGAGTTTTGAGTAAGTAAGGACCAAAATTTTTGGATTTTCCATTATAAAAAAGAAGCAAATTAAAGGGTTCATAAGGATAAATATTTTAACTTGGCAGAAATTATGCAAAATTGAAATGAACAAATAAAGCAATATAACAACAGTACAAAGAAATGAACAAAAAAACATCTTTCAAGATTTCCAAATAAGAATATTTCAGAATAAAAAAGTAAATTAATATGTACTGAAAAACAACAACAACAACAACATCCCTTTAGCTTTCAAGAGTAAGATTCAAATCGGCTTCTATTAACGTCTATAAAGGGAGATTCCGAACTTAGATTATGGAAGAATTCCTGTAGATAGAGGGTACGAAATAGACAGGAATGTCTGCCCGGTCTTGCACCGATATTGCCACTGCAGTTGTTTTAGTGTTGTTGCTGGTAGACAGTCATTCATGGAAGGACGTGTTGTGTATTAGAGATGTTTAAAGTGATGTCCCTCTTGTTCTACACAATAGTGGCTGCCGCACTCGTTCAAAAATGCCAGATGTAGTACGGATGACTTCGACAATTCGTTGACTATATCGATAGGTAAGGCGTACCCGAGGCTCTTTACCTGACCCAACGGAATAAGTAAATTGGATTCAGTTCCGTTGATCGTGGAGGCCGTGGGACTCCTGCGCATGGACAACAACCACAGCAGCAAAACGACTGTAGTGCGGGATCGGTGCAAGACCGGACACACATTACTTAATGAAAACTGTCTCTTTTCGTACCCTCGATCTACCATATTATTCTGTATCTTAAGTTCGGAAACACCCTGAATATTGTCATTGATACTAAAAGAAAACTGAATGTAAATAAAAATGAATATAAATATCATTTCACTCTTGAAAAATTGCTTTAATGAAGTTGAATCTACGGAATTTTACAGTATTAAGATACTCGAAATTAACGAAATTTTAAAATTAAATCTTCAAGAGGCAATTAATATCCTGTTTAAAATTTCAACTACATGTTGTCCATATCTTCAAAGTAAGTGGGTGTGGTGTGTTCAGTACGACTAGCCTTTCTTAGCAGGTTACACGTTCAAGACATTTGGAAGTTGAAATGTAGTGTAGTATTTTAGCTAATTAGGCACTACAAAATAGGTACAGTATATAAGTTGTTTGTATATGATGTACAACGTCCAATTAGCCCAAAGTCCCTTGAGAATAAGTTACTGATTAATCAGGACATTAGGCGGCAAACACCTGTACCTGGTCTTTTCTATTAGAATTTTCCTTGAATTAACAAAGAATTAATTTGTTATTTTGTTTTTGAGAATCAATATATAACTTTAAAAGAGGGAATAGACGTCCATCAACACTTTCTGGATTTACATTCATGTGATTAGAAAATATTTTCTTATTATCACAGCAACGAAAGTTATTTCACTGGCTGATTTCAGTTATCTTGTTTCTCTAAAAATATCTTAATTACATTAATCGATGTATGTGCATCAAATATTCTTAATCGAATAATTAATCAGTAATAGGTTTTTCGAGTTTTTTGATATTGCACAGTAAAAATAACCTTGGTAAACTTCTATTGATCACGTTCCAACAGATATACTTTAAATCATATAAGCCCAGGTGAATGTGAAAATATGATGATTTTAAACAGAGCAAAATAGATGGCAAGTATAAGTCAGCTTATTCTTTAGTTGATCTAGAAATGGAATTATATTTCAACTGACAGCTTCTGATTCTTAGTTTGTTTACCTTATTTATTATTAATGTATTGAATTTGCTGATGCAGTTAAAGACTATAACATTGAGAACTTGCTGAAGACGTAGTTCTAAGAAAGACTTGGTTAATCATTAATATTAGCGTAAGATTAAAAAAAGTTCATTTGAAATATTAATCAACAGATAATAAAAACAAATTTTTTTTTTTTATATTTTCAAAAGACACAAAATTAATTATCTCAGAAAAATTAATTCAATTAAATTTCATTTAAACCCATTTCAAGTGGTCACAATGTAAGTGACTATTTACTTATATTTAAAAAAAAATCTTATGGTTACCCAAATATTAGTATTTTATATCTACTCTTTTTAATAATGACTATCATATCTATGCCACAGTTCACGATATTTTTTGTAAATCTCTATATCTAATTTTTTTTTAAATCTTAAGGCCGGGAATAAAAAAAACATTCTCCGAAGTACAAATCAAGCAATAGCTTTGATATGTATTTTTTTCACAAATTGCTTACTTACGACTGACATTTAATTCTCAAATTAATTTTTTTTTTGATATTGCAAAAAATATTTTTGAAAAAAGAAAAAGAAAAACACTTGAAAATTCTGTAGATAGTATTTTTGATCTTGCAAAAATAGACTACTCTCGAGTGATATTCTCTATAATCCAAAGGCGTCCAAACTATTTGAACCAGTTATAATGATTGTGCTGAAACAGGCTGAGACTTGTAGTCGATTCTTTAATTTCTTTCTGCAATTTAACAATTTGAAGTGATAGTGATTCAGTATTTGTAGGAAAATATACTACTGCAGAGTTTTTAAGTTGTTTTTTTTTATATAAAAAAAAGTAAAAAAAATAAAGTAAATCCGTGATTGTAGAGAACAAGTTTACAGTTGTTATTGCTAACGATGTGCTCGGATGTATTACCAATTTGTAAGGACTATGAAAGAAAATACTTCCTTTCATCATAATTTTAAGGATTCTGTGAAAAGAAAATTATTGAGTTTTCTTTG
>JAFIDM010012231.1:62744164-62757022 GCA_023159025.1 Thereuonema tuberculata | reverse complement strand
AGTGATGACGTATTTCTTGTAACTTTAGCATTTTTTTAACCCCCTTTCAGTGCATATAAGCAGCTAAAATTTGGTATACGTCAACTACTTAAGGTCCTGAATAAATGATAAAAATTTCAAGGGATGTTTCGGACTGACAAGCCTAACCATTCCCTTGTCAGTCTTAAACTGATAAAGCCCAGAGTAATCCTCTACGGCATACTTTTTGCTAGCCATAATGTTTTCCAGTTTTGCAAGGTTCCCAAAACGACTTATCCATGTCCTTTCTAATAAGTTTTTTTTCTTACCTGAGTTCATAAAGAAAAGATTCTCATTTTCGGTAAAATCAACTAACCTGTTTCCTCTTTTATTTATTTCTCAATATTCAAATCTAACAACTATGCTTTCATGTTTCTACGTGTTTACCAATTCTTGCATCTCCCATAATAATTCTTAAGTGTTCTTTATTTTCTCGTTAGCTTTTTATATCTCTTCATGAAAATCTTGAACTTCCTCTTTGGACTGTTTAATTGTTGGAATTATCTTCAACTGATATCTTCTTGACAGGCATAAAACACGTTTTGAAACTCTAGCTGAATTAGCTATCATCATATAGGGGTTTAATATTTAATAAATATAAGACAGCCCACCTCTCAATTATTGAAGTAACTCAAAACAAAACAAAAAAAAAATCAAGATCAGAAGACTTATATTCCCTTTACTTAACTTCACCAAAAATCTGTCTGCATTACAATAGTTCGAATGACCTCACCGGCCTTTCTTCCGCAGGTAATTTACATAATAAACGGGAGAAAAAAATTACAATAACTTCTCCCAAATTTTCTAAGTTTATTAATTTAATATTGCTTGTTTGTGATGCTTTAACTTATATTCACGTTTTGTCTGGGGGCAATTATCATTATAATCTCATTAGCAACAATGACAACAATCGCAACAACAACCGCAACAACAATCGCGACAATAGCGTCTTTCGCAACAATCACATTTATAATAATAAGGAAATTAAGGCAATGTCAATTATATTTTCATAGATGTATCAGAAGACGTTGCGAAGCATTGTGATTGGTTTACTAATTGCTATCCCTACCTTGTTTACTTGAGTCCTGAAAATACATTAATATTGCAGGCATTACAAATTATTATCAGCTACAATACTCATGTTTTTTGTACGTATCTATGCTTTTAAGTTAACTAATGATAATACAGTTCCTCATATATATTAATTCTATCGAAGAACTTTAACATCGTATATCTAATTTTGACTTCAATAAAAGTCACCGGAAAAAAAAGTTGAAACACGCTTAATAAGGTTTAAGTAACAAGATTCCCGACGAAATTCGGTGCTCTGTCCACACAATGCGAAATCCCTAAGATAATAGCCATTAAGTGATCCCGAAATAACAACCAACAGGCTATTAAAGGTTACAGGATCGCGTCCTTAAATTAAATCTCGGCTTTAAGTTTAATATTTGTACATTATAGTAGGAATATATATATTTCAAGTCATAATATTATTAACTAGCCGGATATCATCGCTTCGCTCCGGACCCCTGCATACACATCCTAAAAAAAAATATTTATTTAGCAAATTAATATTAAGATCGGGAAATATACGATTTCCCATCCCGCTGTAGCTTCTCCGGATAACTCAGATGTATTGCGGGTTGGTAATTTTAAAGCGAAAATATATAAAATAGCCTCTTTATTCCCTATCCCGTGGGAATTTCGAAAATCCGGCCTTATTCCTTGTCCACATCACAGAGGGAACCTCTGTGCAAAATTTCAGCTTTCTAGGTCCAAGGGTTTGGGCTGGGCGTTGATGAGTCAGTGAATGAGTGAGTCAGGACTTTTCTTTATATATATAAAGTACATCTAACACTTCTTAAGTATTTGTATATTTTTGAAATGAGCTCTCAAACTTATTTAATAGATATGAATCAAAGCTGTAATCCAGCAGAATCCAAACAGATATTGATTACCCATTTTATATAGGGATTTAATTTCATTTCTGTAAGCAGGTAATATTTATAGCGTTGAATTAGAAGTGATGTCATCCGAAGATTAATGTCTTTGTCTTCATCACTGACAATTTATACTTCGACATGCTTTTTCTGTTAACAAAATTATGAAGATTGTGTTTCTCTTTCATATTTAAGTTTGAATATTCGGTTCTGATGATATCAGTTTCATTTTAATAATGACGTATTGTCTAACAGTGTTTTATAAGCAACAGGTCTCGTGCAAAATCTGAGTCTGTTTTCGAAACTCGACCTCCAGGACACTGTTAATCAAAGAAAGTAAAGACAAAGCTGTTTTGAAATAGTTGGAAGCATCAGAAGCTGCTTCGGCCGGAAATAGCAACAGACAGAAAAGAGAAAAGAACGTGTTTTGTTGGTCGATGAAGAACATTCGGTGAATCACGTGGCTTTTTTAAAATACTCTGTTTTGTTTTGATTTCTTCCAAAACGTTGAAACTCAAAGTTTATTTTTCTTCTTATGGTTAAGGCTTACAAAAACACAAAACTGAATCAATCCTTGACTTGTTGCATAATACATATTTAGTTGCAGACAAAATAGAAATATCGACATTTTATCTCAACACGCAATTGCTTAGTTGTCGTACAACATAAAAAAATATTATAATCTTCGTAGGATTTTCGAAAACATGAAATGGAAACTTATGGTCTTTCTTTTGTTCCGTTCTTTCTTTTCTTTTTTTTAAATCTTAAATCGCTTTTTTTTTGTAATCCCAGTTAAATGTTTTTCAATATTTAAGGGTAAGAAACTTAGACTGTGCAGTTGACTAAACGCTGCCAAGATTTAGCACAACATGGCTATGCTAGTTCATTTTGAGAAAGTAGCGAAACAGATAAAAGATAGAGAAAACATTTTTATATCAAATAAAGGAAACAAACATAGAAGAAAACAGGTAAAAATCCCAGCAGTCCTGGGTATTACCATATCTTCTACACAAACTTGGCTGGCCGCTTTCTGTCTTTAAGTTCATTTACAGAGGGTGGGGGTGAGTGGCAAAAAAATACGAGCGGATATTTTATGCGCTACAAAATAATGACTGCGAAAATCAATTCAAAATCTGTATGAAACTTTGGAAGATACATTTAAATAACGACAATCCGATAATAATAACATGCATACCAGTGTCATTACAGCACTTAATCGTCTAATATTTCGCTATATTGATGATCATTTTCCATGCAGGTTGGTTTCACCGCCATGTGTGGCCAGAGGCATTGGAACCTTACTAGCTTCTTATTCCCTCTTAGATGCTCATCGCACGATTATGATAACAGATGAACCGATGAAGAGTTGTGATCCTACCTCAAGAAAAAATTTGCTGGTATTCGCATAAACTCTGCTGCTGATTTAAAAGGAGAAATTCACGTTTCTTCCTGATGATTTTTCCCGAAATACTCCAGTGAGCCAGGAGACGCATATGGCGGGTTGTCATATTACTTAATGTATATCCTCGAGTTTTTTTTAAAAAGTTTTTGAATTGATTTTTGTATTTCGATATTGTGTTATCTAATAATAAAATTAGAATCATTTAAAGGCCCATAACAGTTTTCTTAAATGACATAGCAGAGTGTAATATCAAATAATCAGAAATTAAAAACGGCTGTTAATCTGAACCAAGATATTTCTTTATATTCATAATTAAACATTTAAGGAATACAAGAATGTATATTGAATATTTACAAGGCTTTTCTTAGTTATGGAAATTAAATAGAAGTCATCTTTAAGAACAAATGTACTAGTCAAACTTCCTGACTTCTAATATTACAAGACATCAAATCTTAAATATCAATAAAATTACTATTTAAATTTAGTTGACTAATCAGTGTAAATTATATACACATAAAATATATGTCACTCATTTGTACTTGATCATAGATAGATAGAATACCGATTACTTGTGTTAAACGAAAATATCTTACGGCTTCTACCATCTCTTCTCATAAATTATCAGTGGAAAATCAGAACCGGCCACAGCACATGATAAAACGCTTTCTTCAAACTGCCATTGTCGCTAAGCAACGCACTAATTAATCGCATGCAGCGACATCTCGTATTTAGATTTTACATCATCTGAAAAGCGTCGTAGTGAAACCTCTAAATCAATTGACATTAGATAAATATTACTCTTGTATTAAAATAACAAAACTGATCGGGGAAGAAAAAAAATAAACAAACAAATCTACCTTTGACAAATTCACTACAGATATTTTATAGAACACTATATAAAATATCGGATAGTGATTGTATTGGGTTGACCACAAAGTTCGCTCGGATTTTAAGTAAAAATAAAATTATTTTTCATTGTCAAAAATAATTTTTATTGATCAACGTCTTTAACTGTTTGTTCCATTACCTTCTGTTATCTTTGAGGCAGCTTCATAATTTCATATTCCCAATATTTTTATCTTTTTGAGCTAAAAACTGCTCCAGGTGTCTTTGGTGTCTTCCAGGAAATGGATTTTTTTTTTCATTTAATAGAATCTTTTAAAGACCGAAATAAATGGAAATCCGAAGGTGTAATGTCTGGTGAATGAATCAGAACTTCCCAGCCAACCTGTAACAGTAACTGTTTTTGTCATCAAAGAAAAATGCGATCTTGCTTATTTATTGTCTTCCATCTTCAGTATTAAATTGGCGTCATAAAATTAATCAATTTTAATCCGTTTTTGTTTTAAATGCACACTGATATGACAGCTGTCACAATACAAGCTAACAAAATGGTGTCGAATGACGTTAAAGACACCTAAGCACTACTAGAGCCTACTTACATATAAAAAAATCCGAACGAACTTTTTGGCCAACCCAATACATTTTGAGATGACACCATTCGCATATACTCAAAACTTACAATTATTTTTTTAAGTTCAATAGTTCCAAGTACTTTATACAAGTAGTCTATTTTTCAGCAATCTACGGCAAGCATCTTTAAAAATTACCGGCAGCTATCGAAAAAGTTTAAAAAAAAAAAATCATAATTTACGAGTTGAAATTATAGGCACTTACAGTAACATATGAAAGATTCTATTAGTTAACATTTGTTAATAATTAGTTAATGAGACATTTGTTAAATGTTAACAGTTCGATAATAATTAACGCGTACAGTCCACAAAATTACAAATTTGTAATGACTTAAATAAGCTTTATTTAAAAAAACAAAAAACAAAGAAAAAAACCAAAACAGAATGTATTACAAAGACGCAATTAAGTTTTCAACATTTTTGTTTTTACGAGGTATATTTCTTAAGTATTTGACGAATGTTTTGATGAAGATTTCCCCTAGATGAATTCAATAGGTTGTGAAACGTCAGTCCTATGCAATTCTCATAAAGGTGCATTCCACATGTGGAGCACATTTATTGTTGTTGGCTTCTATCATTTTTTTCAATGGTTAGTTTTTGTAAAATCACAATATTTCAGTAATTTTGGATGACCAGTAATTAATCAGCACCATCAATCAGTGATATAATTAATCAGTGATACCATTGCTGACACCATTTTTTTTTTCACAGCTTCAACTAAATTCAGACCGTTAGGCTATCAATTACCTATCAGGAGATCATTTTTCCAAAATAAATAAGATTTTTACTGAACTTCATTTTATGAGTGAAAGCAATTTCTTAAAGAGATTTTTCATTTCTTGTTGAAGCAGACCCGAGGTTCTAAAAGAAGTTTGGAAAGTTCTTTGTTCTTGGAAAACTCACAACTTGCATTCACAAGCTCTCTGCTTTCGTTTAAATAATGCAGACTCTAAAATACAGTATTTATGAAACTTGGAACTGATTCCATGCTACATAAAAACGTGTCTGACTGAGAATTTGCTGAAATTCATTTAACATCCAAAGTTGCCTAAATCGTTCTTTAATTTATCGCGAAAACTGAAAATCGAAAGTTTTAGATTTGTTAGATAATTAGAATTAGTATTAAAAGCAGAACTAACACATAAAGTACAGGTTGTTAAAATTAAAGTTTCTCTACTCATTCTAAGGCTGCAAATGAAAACAAAAAATAGATAACAGATACTTCAAACGATGTGCTCGCCGCTTGAAAAAAAATATATAAAAAATTATAAAAAAAATTGAAAAAAAATGTATAAAAAATGGCCAATAGATATCACTGTAGCAATACAAATCACTTGAGCAGCGTTATAAATTTCCATGTATACATACATAACTAAAGTTATGAAAACTAAACTAAAAACGAAATACGCATTAAAAATTAAATAAAGGAAATTCTTGCACTACTCTCCGACAGCGACAAAGAGTTTTCTATGCGCATTTTTAAGAAAGAAAAAGCGCTTAAAATGTATAAACACATTAAAACACTGTAAACCAGTAAACACTTTAAACCACTGGTCTCGCCTTTTAATTTTTTTTTTCGCTTTTATTAAAAGAAAATTATCTCCGGAAATTTATATTTTCTATGAATGTTTCTATTTGTAAAAAATTAAGTTCTAAATTAAGTTCATGTTAAAGTTGTTTACAGAACTTACATCAAAAAAATTGAATATTTACTTTTGCTTTTTAGTATAAACTCTTTAAAGCAAAAGCGAAAAACAACTTTAAATCTTCAGAGGCACCTTCGGAACTAGCATTAAATTTCACGAAGAAGTTGACATGCAAAGAAGATTTGGGAAACAGGAAAGAAATATGAAGAGGATTATTGTTTTTTTTGGAATTAAGCCTGAGCTTCTAATTCAGTGATTTTTGAACCACAGAAAAATGATTTCGCAAGGTCTTTAAGTTCAAAATGAAATATTACTTACATTATAAACTTACTTTGTAATTATTTATCACTTGACATACAACGAGGAGAGATATTTTTAGCGTATTTTTTTTCTTCGATTTTTCACATATATTTTTATCTATCTCTTTGCCTTTTTTTCTTTATACCATGCTAATTCCAATTTGCTACTTTCAAACCATTTTTTCTTCGTCACAAATTAATTCCAATCCAAAATCCCAAACTCAACATGGATTCAGTTCATTTTTAATGAACAAGAAGTTTTATTTACTGGCTTAGTTTTTTTTTTTTTTAATGCTATCTCTTAAAATTTCTTTCTTTTTAGTCTTTTTTTTTTCTTTTTTGTTTGTATAAAGTCGTGACAATGACAAAAACTAAAAGCCTTTATTTATATTTAAATTACAATGCCTTGTGAATAGAAACAGCCCAAATTTTCCTTTTCCTGAAAAATTAATTACATCCTCATTATTTGATTAGGTTGTCGAAATCGGATTAATTTATCACAATGAAGTGTTAATAGAAATAACTTTTTTCTACTGAAATCGTGAAGTCGCCTTCTCGTGCTAATTTGAATCATTTGGAAAGGCTTTTATACAAAGTTAAATAATATCTCGTCCTTAAATTAGCATAATAAGTTTCAAGAAGTTCCCTACAGCGCAGCGGTTCAAAAGTTTTTAGAGGGTCACTAACAAATACATCAGTGACCTGATAAGACTCACTTTTCTAAGATATATGTTCGTAATATAAAATTAATGACTATATATATATATAAGTATAATAATATATAGGTATATATTAAATGTATTATATTTAATTATATTAAATTATATATTAAAAATAAAAATAATAACTAAAATTTTAAAAGTTTACAAAATACAAAATTCTTGACATACTTTACTTTGATTAACAAATTCGTTGTTTCTATAAAAATAAAAATTTGAATAAAATAATCATTTTAATTCTTTCTTTCATTCAGTAAAAATATAAATCTAGAATTTGATAAACTTAAATTTAAGTACGTTTTAGATGAATTTATACCTTACATTTAAGAAGAAAGCATTACAATTTTAAAAAAGAAAGCAAATAAATGAATATGTACTTCAAGAAATGGTTATGTAGCATTACAGATTTCGAATAAGAATTTTTTTTTTCAGAAAAAATTATTTCATTGCAGACACTTATAAAGTTAATCTTGTAATATAGAATAAATAATGACTTGACAAAACTAACGACCCATAAGACTCGAAATTCAATCATTCTTTAAGAACTGTGTAAGGCTTCGCAGAAAACGGTTTAATTTCATTAATAGGCGCTTTTCGAGTTTTCAGAAATTTGTTTTCTGCATACTTTATTATTTGGGAGGAATTAAAAAATACCTCTAGGTTGAAAAATTATATAATGAATAAGAACGAAAGCCAAAGTATTTGTGATTAGGTCAGGTTATAAAAATTTCAAAACAAAAGTAATCTCTTCTGTAGCTTTTATAGTAATTTTGAAAGGAAAAAAAAATAATCACTAGCTGTACACTGAGTCTAAAATAAATTGAATATATGCATACAAAAACACTCCTAAATATATATTACATTAAAAATAAATAGAATGTCTTCCATCATTTCCATCGAAATTAAAGCATGGCAAGAAATTATTCGATATTATTAGAGCATGGATAGATCGCTAACTTCATTTTATGGAGAAATATATCCTAAATTATATATTTGTATATATTTATATGATTTATTTATATATATTTAAGAATGTTCTGTCTGATTTGCCAGAATTTATTTATCTGATTTCTGTTTGACAGCCAGATTCTGTCTGATTATATACCTGATTTTGATATTTTAATTTTTAAGTCAAGTAATTATTAGTAATGAAGAATTGTCCATTAAAAAAATGCATTGTCAAATCTATTTTTTTATATAACTACAATATAATATTACATTCGTATTTTAAATTAAAATTTATATGCTTCAAATTGATAAATAAATTGGTTTGTATTCACAAATGGCTATCTATTTACAAAAGATAATGTTTTGAAACGGAAGCCAATTAATTTTCCTAAATTGTTTTAACTTTGGAAAGGTTCGAGAGAAATTTTAAAAATCAACAGACTGGAAAAAGTATGATTAAAAATTGTGTTTGAAATTACAGCCAATCCTAAAAATACCATAGATTGGTAGAAAATAAGCGGCAAGAATAAGAAATTATTCTCCTTTTTATTTTTCTTCCCTAGCAGCCTTTATAATAAATTTATGCAAGGTTTTCTAAAAAACAATTCTCCCTATTTCAATGACTTTCAAAACCGCTTACAAATCTAATAATGTATTTCGCAGAAAAAAAAACGTTATTGTTTTATTTTTCTTCATGGAGAAGTTTTTTATCATTTATCGAAGGGAATGGAAGGAAAACTTTACAATGAGGTTAACTCAAAGGAAACCCACGTGAAAGGAACTGATCATTTATTTACATCAGTGATTCCAAACAGTAGCAAACAAGAGAATTTGTCAGAAAGAAATATGTGCAGGCCTCAAATATGGTTATTTCGTTATTGAAAGCATTTTGGGTTTGTGTGAACTCACAAATACCTATTTATGGAAATTCGAAAGTTAATTTTTAATGAGCAATGAAAACTTGTTTGTTTGGGATCTATTAAGAAAAAAAAAACAAGAAGTTCAAAAGAACTGAAAAAAACTAGATTCCTTAAAAAATTATTTCTTATAATTTCTCTACTTTATTTCTTTATTTTTTTTTAAGATAATGAAACTTACAAAAACGAAAAGCCATTTCTTTTATATTCGAATAACTCCTGAATATAAACCGTATAAATTTTCTATTTTCTGAAAAATGGAATATATATACACTACAACCTCGTTTATCCGGACTAACTGGGACCAAAGGCAATCCGGAAAATCGAAAATCCGGATAATCCGGATAATATGGGTAATAAGCAAAACAAATCCTTAAATAAACAGACTTACTGTTTATTACGATAAAAAACTGTTTTGTAGCTTCAACGCCCTG
This sequence comes from Thereuonema tuberculata, assembly GCA_023159025.1. Lineage (NCBI taxonomy): Eukaryota > Metazoa > Arthropoda > Chilopoda > Scutigeromorpha > Scutigeridae > Thereuonema > Thereuonema tuberculata. The sequence goes on along the minus strand of JAFIDM010012231.1, from coordinate 62,747,224 downwards.
TGACACTCTAGTAAAGCTTTCTGAAACTCGACAAAAGCATTTTATTACCATAATTTATTGTACAATGTATGCAGGAACTGTACATTTAATCAAAATAAAAAGCGAATGTTTGGCGTATTTATAGTTATGTTCTTGTTTTCGTATTTAAAATTATTATCTATGAGAATATTAAATAAAAAAAAAATGTCTACAAATCTGATCCGAATATGCACTCATGCATCCCCCCCCCCCTTCCCACCCACACACATACGCACAGATACACAGACCAAATTGAACAACCTCACTTTCCTCTTTAAGCTAAAAATAGAAAATCAATGGGAATTTGTTGCTTTAAATAATTTTTTTTTTTTTTTTTTTAATTTACTCCTCTAAAACTATTAATATCGTTTACATTAAATCACATCACATTACATTACATTATGAAGATGAAATGAACGAACAATTTATTTAAGTAATGGCACAATTTTAATCTCTTATTTGATCTTAAAATTATTAAAGTTGATGTTAAATTTGTCAATCACTATGTTTTGCTTACTTCTGTTTTCACACTTCTGCATCTTCAGAATACCTGCCTCGATGTTATCAATAAAACAAAGTTATTTCTAATAATAAGATTGATATTGTTATAATAATGCACCATAATGTACCATATGTAATATATATGTAATTCATATATCTATCTAAAATTTAGAATAAGGGCTTGCAATTGAAAATCAAGTTCTATCAGAATAAAAAATATTGTTTTCAAATTATCTGTTTTGCAATTATTAGTTGTTTAATAATTATTCTCCTAAAATTAGCAGTATTTGCAACTCTATAAAACATTCTTTATGTTTTTGAAGCCGTGCTGGCGTGGTCGTGCGGTCTCGGCGGCGGCTAGCCGTGGCGACCAATGCGCCAGTACCTGGGTTCGAATCCCGGTAGTGGCATGGCTGTTTCAATTTCGTTTCCTGTGTTGTCCAGCCTCTTCTTCGCTTTCTCTTCGGTCTGACGTCATTCCTTAATGGCGTCCTGGGGGCAGGCAACGGGAAACCACCCCCAGTATCTTTCCTCAGGTGTTTCTAGGAGATCCATGTGAGACCTCCATAGAACTGGACCTGTCTTCGGACAGAAAACTATGAAGAAGAAGAAGATGTTTTTGAAGCTATGAGAATTCCAGAAGTTCAGGAGGATTTGAAATACCTACCATTGATTTGTGTTCCTTTAGTTGTGAAACCAAACAGCGGAAAAAAAATAATGAAGACCATACGCTTTATAGTTAGATTTCGCTGTGTTTACCTTGATCTTAAAAATTACTACACTAAAAACAAAAAATATCCGAAATACATAGAATTCTGAATTAATACTATAATAATCCTTTCTTTAATCTCATGAAACTTCACGTGGCTTAATTTTAATGGTTATTTTACTAATATCTAAAAAAGTTAAAGCAATCCCACAAACAGGCCTTGCAGGCTCACGGGCGCGCGGGTGGTAAGGCTCCCAGCGTTTCATGACCAACGGGACTAGATTGAGAAAGACCGCCTTTACCTCCCGGGAAAGAAACCCGGTATCCATTCTACAGAGGGCTAAGTAGACCGTAGGACCCGTTTGGAGGAGAATGGAGCGTGGAAAAATTCCCGCCCTCCACCGAGGTCGGGAATCGAACAGCCACCTCCAACCCACAACCAACCGCTCTTACCCAGTCGGCTACCGTGCCCACTTCACTAATATTTAAAAGTTTGAAATATATATTCAAGGTCTCGGTTTTCGGATGCTTTGAAATTTTTAATATAATAGAATTTTTTTTACTATATTGAAGAGATGCCAGTATGTAAGTTTGAATTTTATTTCTTTTCTTTTTTTTTTTTAACATATACAAAATAGAACAGGTTCACCTCTCTTGGAAAAACAAACATTTCGTAACAACTGAATATACTCCAACCAAATTGATGACGATAAAGACTTATTGCAATAACCATTTTAATTCCAAAAATACGTAAATTTCAATTATAAAATGCATTTAATTTGCATTCTTGGCTGCTAGTTGAGTAGCCTTCCTTGGCGGAAAGCTGGGATTTTTCCAAGCTCCAGTCTCCTCCAAACAGGTCCTAGGTTCTACCCATCCCTCTGTAGAATGAGTATCGGGAGTTAAAGGCGGACGGGCGTCGGGCTGACCATCCGATCTCAACTTCGTCCCATTGGTCAAGAAGCGCTGGAAGCCTTACGTCCCGCGAGGACGTACCTCCTGCACTGACCTGTAGTGGAATACTTTAACTTTTAACTTATTTAATACATTACTCTAAAGAACGATAGGGTATTGTAGAGCGAATTGTAAAGCGACCAGAGATGCTAAAATATACTACTCCGTATATTTTAAATCCACGTTAATTGATTTTTTATTTTTTAAATGTAATGATATCTATATTCCCTTTCTTTAAATGAAATTTAGTTCTAATTTTACCCTAACATTTTCATTTACGTTTTAATAATGTAAACAACTTTTCCGGTTAAAGTAAATTATATTTATTACAATTGGTCATTAAATTTACAACAGTTCAGTAATTGCTCCAGTTTTCTAGAACATTATCTTTATCAAGTTAAGCAGATTAATCAGAACTTCCGTTATTATGGAATTATTAGTAGATCTGAGTCTGTAGTACTGCCACTACATCAATAATAATAACAAAAATATTAATATATATTAAAAGAAATATTAACGAGTTTAATACTAATTTAATACTTTGAAGTATTAAATAATAGATTACTTCAAATCTCATTAAAAATAATTATTCATTCTTGCCATTCTATCGTAAATATAATAACAATCTATACCGCAACAGACCATGCAGCCTCTGGGGTGTGCGGGAGGTTTAGGCTCTCAGCGATTCTTCCCCAACGGGACTTAAAATTTTACATCTTCCAAAGATTCGGAGTTCTAATCTGAAAACAAATAGAACCCGATTTTATTTATAATATTATAAATAAGTATAAAGAGAAGGGAAAATAATTTCCTTGAAACTTTATACTTAACCGCTTGATGATGAAGAGTAATTTGAACTCCTCGAAACAGGATGTAAA
>JAFIDM010012231.1:62699350-62712899 GCA_023159025.1 Thereuonema tuberculata | reverse complement strand
TTGCAAAATATTTATAGTTCGATCTCGATTTTCAAAGATGTAAAGATTAATACCCGGTATTAACTTTTTCTTAACTTCTGTAAACTATTCATATTACTAATTGAAATCCTTTTTCTGAGGAAACAGCGGGAAATAACACTCAAATTAATATATTGTAAGTATAAACAATTGATGATCGATCAATAATTGTTAAAATTATTATTATCCAAGAATTCCAGATATAATAATAATGTTAATCTCTAAATCTTTACTACTGGCCGCTTTACATACTCTTAAAAACTTGCCTCAAACCGGCAAGTGGCTCGAAAATTTTCCACTTGCCCTACAATTCTGCCAAGTTACTCAAATAAAACAAGTTCAAGCAAATATTAGAAGCGGCGCTCTTTGGGCGAGAAAATTTATTTAAAAACAACGACAGTGTTAAGTTCACGCTCAAATCTGGATATTCTTTGCTCTTCACCACATTCTTTTCCTCTGGGGCCTTTTTTTTTCTTTATCTCTGCTGTGAAATGAGATGAGAATTAATAGCAAAACAAAGCTGTTAAATCAAAGCTGTTTTTGTCGCTTTGTTAATCGTGATCTAAACGAGAGCAACACGTGAGTTGCCGCTCACACGTGTAAACGATTGCTTTTTAATCAAGCTGCAAATGACAATCGAGCGCGTTTGAGGCAATTTTTAAGAGCATATAAAGCAGCCATTAGATAGCTTACAGGACTATTGTTATTCCTTTCAGTCAGTGAGATTTCCTGTCGATACCCACCGATTACGAAATTGAAAACCAGTTTATAGTTTTGGGTAGATTATTGTAGAAAAAGAATATAACTTTACAAATTACTGAATAAAATATCTCCACCCTAAAAATCAAAAATTGCAGAAAATACATCTTTTTTTTTTAAATTGAAGACACCGGTGCAAAAAGGAGGCAGCTCCATATATTGACGATTTTTCGTTTTTAATCGCTACACGTTTATAGAAAGGCGCTCCATCGATTGGTGAAAAAACGAGGCAGCTCCGTTAACTCATAAGGGAAATACAATGGATATATATGCCTCCTGATTGGATTCGGTGCAAAAAGAGGACACCTCCGGAGCACCTCTGGTAAAAAAATACATGCCGCAAATTTGTAGTGGTTCCAGTTTCCCAAGAAATGATTTTGAACTTCAGTGGTCATTCAACGGTCATTTTAAAAAGTGCGTATCAAACCCAAGAAGGCAAAAATTTGGTATATCTTCTTATCGTGTCATGGAGTACACAGCAAAAGGCGTGGAATGCAGCAGTTTGGCCAGTGCCTTAGTTAAGGACTTGTTTACCCTTCAAAAACGTGGCGTAACGTTGACTTTACCTCCTTCTACATTATTGTTCTACTCTGGACCGTTTCCACTTAAGCGCCCCAAATATCTACATGTGAAAGAACTTACAACAAAATATGTGCCTTCTGACTGTATGTGGTTTTATGACCTGCTGAAGTGTCAAGAAGAAGAATCTACTCAGCCAGAAGATGATAGCTTTACAGATGATTAGTTTTGCTTATTTATTACTTTTGATAACATTTTGTTAATAAATCGCATTGAAATTTGTTTGACTTTTTTTTTTTTACTCTCCGGTGCAAAAAGGGGGCAACTCCAACGTTTTAATTTTGATATTGTTATCTAACCAAATTTCCAAAAAGCGTATTTTGTGAGGATATTATATATTAAGTACTAGATTTTAACCCTACATATGAATCATACATATAAATTCAAAGAATTCGTGGTAAAACAGTTTTTAGCTTCTCCTGAAAAATTTGCTGAAATGGAGCTGCCTCCTTTTTGCACCGATGTCTTCAATTTTCCTTTTTGTCTACAACTCACTTGCCAACAACTCCACTGAGGTCAGCTATGCCAGTTGATCAATACATTTTGAGTATGTAAAACAAAAAATAAAACCTTTTCTTTATTTGATACCATCAAATGAATTATATGCCAAGCATTTAAATATATTTGGTAATTAGCTGAAGAATATTTCAATAAAGTCTTAAGTAAAAAGATGGAGTAAAGACGCCATCATTTATATTTGTATAAAATATATATTTCTATAATACTGTACTTCTTTAATAAAAGCAAAATTGAAAAGGAAATTTGTGTATGCTTCTTCATTTTTTAAACAAATTTGTTTACGTACAATATTACAAAGAAAATAAAAAGTAATTTAACGATCTAATAAATAGATCTCAGCTAGTATTGAAAACTAATAGCAATGCCATCATAGCATTAAAAAATAATCTTATAGCTATCTTTATTTATTGTTATTGTTGATATACAGAGTTTCATACTGTAAGCTTCAATTTTTATATTTAAACATGTTGAAAATTGTTCGCATTTGTAATATAATCCAATAGATGATACATTGCTTGTTTGGTATAGTTCATCTCTAAACGGGTCTCAATTCGGTTCCTCAGTTAGACATGTGTATCTATTATTTTGTAGATCTTTTAAGAAACTTGGAAAATAACAAAGATACTCATCAAATATTGAAATATTCAAAATAAAGAGAAGGCTTTTGTCATTAGAGACCTCAAGGATGTGAATAGATTTTGGAATTCAAATTGAGTAATAATTCAAAATTCGCTTTTTTAAAATCTTGAACTAAATCGGGTTAATTTTACATTTTCATTAAGAAAATATTCGTGGAAGATAGGAATATCAAAAATATTCATATAGGTTCGTAATTATCTCACTATCGAAGAAATGATAGAAAAATAAATATTTATAATCTTTCATAGAATATTTAGAGAAGTTTTAGGCATGTAATGAGATATTAGCACACCGTTAAATTAAATCATCAAAGAGTATTTCATAACGTCTCAAATGGAATTTCTAATTGCCTTTGATTTCTTGATGCTTCTGATGGCCAAACTTCTTTCTATTGAAAGCAGAAGCAGAGTACAGAAGATGCCCACATTCTATGCAGAAAAGTGCTCAGACTCAGTTAGGAAGAGTCTAAGAATGTTGCAAAAAAGTCCTTTCAAAAGTAGGCTTATTTAAAAATAAATTGTTTCAAAGATTACATACAGACACATCAGTGCTTTAATAAAGATTTTCTTGTGGGTTTTTTGTTTCTTTTCTTTTTCTTTTCTTTCTTATTCTTGGGTTTGTGGGGAGTGGGGGTTTTAGCCTCCTTAGTCTCACCTCCATAGGTGCGTCATTGTTGAAACTTACTCTATAAGGAAAAAAAAAAATTAAAAAAAGAATAAAACGAAAAGAAATTGGTGTTTTCTTCAAGCCTCAAAGAATGAATTGAACTGTATGGTTTATCAAGCTTCCAGTTACTACTGTACGAAATTTTTATTCTTTTTGTAATATTCTCTATCATTTTTCATCTCCAATTTCTGAAGTTTCAAGTTATACAACAGACAAACACACAAACTTTCCGATACACTAACTGAATTTTAATTGAAATTCATATTTAAATGCCATAATAGAAGATAATAATGATTTATCAAGTAATATTTATATTAATTGTCAAATCCGATGCCCTTTTCCTTCAATTCTCTTGTAAAAGTGTTGTTCTACAATTAAAAATTACATTTAATCGTGCTAGGAAATTAATTTTTAATAGAATAGTATATAAATATGAACAAAAGGTTTTATGTACAGTAAATGTAATTAAAAAATGTGCACTGTAATTTAATGGGTGGAGATATCTTTGTTTTTTTTTTTAGAAAATAATATTTAACTATTATGAAAAGTTAAAGAATATGTTTAGTTTTATAAATTTATAGGAACATTTGTTTTTTGGGTAGATGATGTAGAAATGACACTTTTAGTGCTTTCTTCCAACCAACGGTGATATTAACTTCGGATTTCGAACATTGAACTGAACGAGATTCTTATAAATGTTAATGAATTAACGCAATGATTGATATTACACTTATTGAAATTTTAACAAAATTTGATGTTATAAACGTTTAATTCAGTTGCAATTTTCTACGTTATTTTTTGAAATACTTTATTTCTTTTAATGATGAGAAATTAAAACATTAAAATCAAATTTTTATTAATATTTTATTACTTTTGCTATTGTACATTATTATTTACAAAGTTGTAAGCGTGTTTAAAGGTTCTCATAAGTATTCTTCAAAACTGATATTTATTGACACAATAATAGTAGCGTCATTGACTTAACCGAGCGCGACGAATGAATGAATACACAGACATGCTGTAGTATTTGTATGTAGTAAGCTCGTTGTTGGCCTATTTACTCAATTACTCAATCCAGTATAGTTTCGCAGTATTTTATTATATAGAAATATAAAATGCAAAACAAAATGACATTTAAATTAATTGCTTTATTCTTTATATATAATTGTTCCATACCTTTTTTGTAGGTCCTTTCTCCTACAATATTTATTATAATAAAAGATCTTCAACATCTCACAATTAAACGTAATATTTTACATTTATTATTAAAAGTAAATTTTCGAGGTGAATATGCGTTCCCTCTTTCTCAAGCCCATTTACAACAATAAGTTAGCGAAAATTTTTGAATAATCAAAATAATCACTAATTTATATTATAAATGTAAGTTTCTGTTTTTGATAATATCAAGTAAAAAATTTTTCTACAACATAACCTCAGAATCGCTTATGCTTCATTGCTCTTCCGATAGTATATTTGTTTTCATGCCAAAACAAATGTGACCTTCGACATCTTTAAATCACAATCAAAAATTCACTTAAATTGAAAATCTAATTCGAGTGTTACCAACGAATTCGAAATATTAATTACAATTTCTTCTTTGAATCTCATAAGCTGTTAGCAGATTTTTTAATCCAAACAGCGCCACTTAATTGTAATTAAATTCTTTATTCTTTATTTTATTGTTAATAGTGTTTAAAGCTTCACTCTAAATTTCCTTTTTATACAGATCTTCAATTTAGAAAACCACGGAAAGATAAAAAGCTTTTAATTCATTTTATGTATCCCCTTCCTGGGGTTTTACAGAATTTTCCAGAGTCTGGTTAATAAAAATTTCACACTAAATTCAATAATTTTTTAATATTCTTTTTGATTTAGATTAATTATTAGGACTTTTATTTTTACTTTTAACGGAATTTTTCTTGTAAAATCTTATAACTTTGTTACTTTGTAGGCTTAAATGTGTAAACCGTTATCGTCATTTTCATATTTCTTTGCATTGTTCTCTGTAAATAAATAAATAATTAGGTAAGAAAGCATCACAATAATGAACGATACACTGACTGAATATGTTAGGCAATCAGATCCTTATTTCTCAAGAAAGCATGCTTTTTTCCTAGATAAGATAGCGGTTATCGCAAAAATTCATGTTAATTTGCTTAACAGTTATTCAGGTATTTTGTAGAATAGACAATTTTTTATCAATGTTTTTTATATTTTTTATTTTTGCCTTTTCTCCAAAAGGTTCAGTATGACAAACTTTCGGGAAGTTGAGCGTTGTAACAAAGGGTTTGCTACTTTTGAACCTTTTTAGAATTCTTTTAACAATTTCTTTTTAATTTCTAAAAGCGTTCATATAAACAATTAAAATAAAATATTAATTTTCTGTTTAGTTTCGTACAAGGAGATTCAGCCAATATTTTTTTCTTGTTGGACCTATTATGATCATTTTTTTCCCTACATTTTCTACATCTACGGAACCCGGCAAAATAGATGAACGGTAGGTACTTACTTGGTGGAAGATGTTTTCGGGTAATTTTGTTGGACGCAGTTGACTTTGTCCGTGGATCGTCAAGGGTTGGGCCGAGAGATAGTTAGTTACTGTGAGAAATGCAGTGGTAGCTTAGTTGATTGGAACGACAAGTACCACGTGGAAGCGCGATCCACCCACGCACAAGTTCAGCCGCGTGCCAACGCCACTTCCCCGCGCTAAACCTCAGTCTCCTGCGCACTTGCTGCGTGACTGCAACACGGTTCCTTCGGAAGCCCAGCGCCCTCCATTGACAGCCAGGAGAAGAAGGGATTTTCTCTACTAAGATTTGTTGAGTTTGAAAGCAATTATTCTCAACTAAATTTTTTCTTCTCTTTACTTCCTTTTCTTCACTTATTTAATAATGAGCACATTTCCACAACTTGCCTTCAAAAATAATTTCTTTTAATCACGTTTTATCAAGAATTTGAACCCAAATTAATCTTCATGATGATTAGCCTAACGTGAACCAAAACATAAATTACTTTAAATAATCTATATTACTATAATATTTTATTTCTCTTTCTACAATTGTTGAGATTTCCAGGATATAGAATTAATTTCTACAAGTCGCTACGGGAATCGAACCTGCAACCTTCTGATCCGAAGTTGGACGTCTTATCTATTAGGCCACGGGAACTATAGTGTAATTATTATTAAATATCTCTTATCATTCCTTCTGTGTGTGTGACGCTAAGAGAGAAGACCCAGAGAAAAAAAAATAACTCATTAAGTTTAGATTAAAATTTAAATTTCAATGTTCATTTTTTAGCCTACTACAAGCATAGGCCAGACGAGCGTTAGATGCAGAACACAAGATTGGTTAGACATTTCTCGACATGAATGAAGAAATTACAAATGACGGGCAAATACTGTTATCTCAACTAAAAGCCATCGCATTGTTGACGGGGCGTTTATAATAGTAAAGATAAAAATAAAGTTTATTAGAATCTAATAAAAACTAAAAAAAAATAAGTAAACCGAACCGAAACGAAATGTTTGCGTCTCCGTAAAAAAATTTTCAGCTCCATAGACAGTCTGGATCCAATGCTTATCGATCATTGTTTTATAATGTAAATTTCAGTTTCTGTTTTTTTTATTTTTTTTTATTTGATCATATCAAGCAAAAAATTCTATTAAATAATCTGTATTAAAACTGCACGCTTCATTTCTCTTTCAATAGTATATGTGTTTTCATGCCAAAACAAATGTGACCTTCAACATCTTCAAATCACAATAAAAAATTCACTTAAATTGAAAATCTAATTTGAGAATTATCAAATCATTCCAAATATTAATTGCAATTTCTTCTTTGGAATCTCATAAGTTGTTAGCACATTTTTTAATCCAAACAGCGTCATTTAATTGTAATTTAAACCTACTGTAGTTTTTCTCACCAAGAGTTTAACATTCTTCTGATCGCATGTATGCATGGTTTGTCCAATAGAAAAAAAATCGCTACCAAATCTGATTTGATGCCGTGGTAATGTTCAAATGCTGTTATCTTCTATTAGGAGTTTTTAAATCATTTTTGGAGCATATTAATAACATTTTTTTAGCAACTGCACCTTAATTGATAGACCACACCAATTTCGTTTAGTTTGGGGATGTGGTCATTATTCGATTGACACATTTGTTGTATGGCGTCTCTAGTATGATAAATTACTTTAAATATTATTTTTAGCCAGTTCATTCCAATTTTGTTACATGGATGTGTCCGAATACAGTAGCGTTATCTTTTTCATTTAATTATTATAGGTGTCGGTCTTCCCTTGCCAGAATCTAATTCCACTTTGACATTTTGCTATGTAGATTTTGTAATCAAAGTTTAACATCTAACCACATCATAGGTGATAAATGACATGAATATCTATTGATGTATAATGGATATCCTTCTTCCTTGATTGGAAGAGTTATTTTTAATTTGGAGTATTGATAGAAATTGTATCAAATATCATAGAAATCCGTTTAGCAAAATTTCCAAGAGAGATTTTTTGTTTTGAAGTGTGGATGAAACGGAGACAAAAATAGTTAGAATAAGCAGCGTTGATTGGTAACAAGTGTCATTTTTGCGCCGTGATAAGGTAAATACGTAAATAATTGTGGGACATAAAAGAACGAAAATTTGAATATTCTTATTTGCACTCTATACTCTTACAGATGAATTCTTTACTGTTCAATTTTAAACTTTTGTAAAACAGATTTAATTGTTCCCCTGGATGATGGCTAAAGTGAGAAGAACAGGGAATGGTAAAGAAAAATGTATCAGCTGTTACATTTCCATTTCCGTCAGAATATCCTTGAACATAATAAAAAAGTAAATTACTTAGTAAGTACTGAAGCTGACGTTGTATTAATAAAGTCTATATTAAATTATGGTTTTTGAGATGATTTAGAGTCACTAAATGCAGATGAACTGGTTTATTATAGTTGAATCTTGAAGTTTAAGGCTCCATAATATCTCTTAGTATAAGACTGCGAGGTCCTTCTGAAAAATATGAAGTAAATTAAAAATTTGCTTTTTATAACATAGATGGTTTCATTAGTTGAAACTACACAAATGCTGTCGGTTCCAACTGTTTTAATTGAATTTGCATTAAGATCATTTTTAACAACTTCACTTTTTGATGGATGAGAACTGCGTTGGATTACTTTATTTCCAAAGGAAATATATTTACAATTACGTTTTACAATTATTTAACTTGCATAATTTCACTAAGAGGAATTAAGTTTAGGCCAAACACACAATTAAATATTAAATTTAAAAAAATTCAAATAAAAACACAACATTTCGACTTGCAGTTTTAATTAAATATTTAATATACGTTTGGTCTAAATTTAATAACTCCAAAGGAAATATATTAATTCTCATCGTCCATATTTGCTGTTCATGAAGTGTATGAATTAATCGGTTGAAAAACTTTACTTTGTATGATAAGGGATGGTCGTGGGAGCTTCGATAAAACTAATAAAGTTTGAATAGATACTGTTTGATTTGTTTTTATGACCAAAAGCTTCTCTGTTACAAAACCCTCCTCCCCAGCTGATACTGAATTGAGAATCATAGATTCCAATAAAATGGAATCAGTATAATTACTCTATTTTCACCATTGCTTAAACACCAAATACATACGGTATATTTTTCAAATCAACCACAACATTGCTTTGCTTTTCAGACCACAATTCTAAATGCTTCTTATGATCCAGGTTTGAATCCAGTTTAACTGCACGATATTTTTTCAGACTATTCTGTTTCCTATCGTTAATGTAGAAGTATATTTAAATTCATATTTTTTTGTAAACATCATTACCATGCTCTTTGTTAAATCAAAATTGAACTTAAATTTAAGTTACCCTTTCAGCAAAGCAACAAATTTTATGGCGTCTACTGAAAACTGCTTTAATAGAGAAGTTCTATAGAATACACGACCAAATATCCCCTGAAGACATGACTTCGATAGATAACAATCCAACAACAATTGTTTTTAGCTACAAAAGAATTTTTTTATCTTCCAAATTTTCGATTTTTAATGAAATAACATAATTACTTAGATATGAAGGATAATTGACAGTATTTAATTTATTTATGGTACTACGTATCTAAATATCATCAAACGTTCATTGGATATCAACTTATTTGATTATTGTACATTTCTTTTCCTTTGAGCCAGTTCCTGTATACCAGATAAAAATATGAATGACTTCCTAATCAGATTTTTCTCCTTTGAAGAGATATTCAAGTGTTTAGTAGAATAATACCACTCTGATGGTTAATATTTTTCTCGTGAAATTGTGTAAAACTAAAGTTTTACAATGAAAAACGCTCATAGAGATTAAAATAAAAACAATTCAAAATTCAAACCGTAACATTTTTCGTTTGCTAATTCCGGCAATCGTCCACAGATGCATTGGAGGAGCCAAGCTAAGCAACTCATTATTATAAAAGTGCTGTCACCACGTCTATACCATGAAAATAAAATTTATGTTGACCGAAAATTATTTGTCACCTACTAATTAATCATTTGTTGGCAAAAACCATTAAAAAAAAAAAAAACAGATAACATGGGGAAGAGAAAAGAAAAACTAATTTTTTAACTATAATATGTGTTGCTAAAATTGTAGTAATAAGAAAGCTTACACACATTGTTAGGACACATTAAAATATATTTAAAAAGGCTAAAATTACAGCATGTTTCAGAGCCGTGCGTGGACGTCTTCTTGCAATACAATTAAAATTGAAATTCATTGGCTTTTTTATATACAAAGCAGAAGAAACCACACATTCAAATTAGATTCCAGAATGTTGATTGGCGGAAAATGAAGACAAATCCATCGGATAAGGGTGATAGCATATAGTATTCATCTAGACCGTTCCATCGTGAAATGAGGGTCTGGTTTCTGGACTCGATCTACTTGTAAGGATAAGAGGAATTTGAAACAGGAACTTGAGTAACTTCAAGGCAAGATCTAAAAGGAAAGAAAAAAAAAAGAACACACAAAAATAAATAAAAGAAAACAATTATATTTAAAAATAAAAAAAATAAAATAAAAAACACATAAAAGGAAACAAAAATAAATAAAGTTAAATTTCTTATTATCTCAGGGCTATTCTGGACGGGATGTAAATCTCATCCCCCCTTCCTGACTTTCACTAGCTTCGCCCTGAGATTGACAGGTTGAACTGTTTTAATTAAAATAAAATATTATTAAAGCTTTTATATTTTTCATAACAATATGAAATATCAAATTTAATTTGATAAAAGAAAAGTTAAAAGGATTCCCATTTTATTATGTATTATTAATTATTCTTAACATTAATATTATTTATTACTTAATATTGGCATATAATACTATTAACTGCTGTTAATACTGAATAACTGAAAAAGCTCCAAGCTCAAGTTTTCATTCGCTGAAAAACCATTTGATTCATTGAAAAAATTTTCCTAATTTCCATTCTGCAATTGGCATCAGAAATATTCTTTGAATAATTTTAGCAGTTTCTTTCCATGAACCGAATATTACTTTAGCATTTAAAATTCTGCAAATTAAGATAATAAATGAATAGAAAAGTGTTGAAACTTAAGATACAGGATAATTCACAATGAAATGTCAGAATTTTCGGATAGTGTTCTAAACGTTACTGGAAGTCAGAAAATCCACATCAGTATATATTCGATAAAAGGAAGATAACTTTTGCATAAACATACACCAAAAAAACACAAAAACATACCTTCATTACAGACATCAAGAAATGTCAAAGTTGATTTTAGAAATGTCCATCCTCAAGAAATATCCATTCAGTTGAAGCCCTGCCTCCAATATAACATTTGAAGAATATGTTTGGATTGTCCAAAATTTTTTTAAAAGTCACTTCTTTAGATGAAATACATTTCTCGTGTTCTAATGCTTTCAAATGACCCTTAAATAAATGAGGTGCTTCATGTATATTAATCATTAATGAAGTAAATTCATTGTGTTTTAATTGGCAGTTGTTTAATTCGTGTGAATTTTCACTGTTAGTTTATTATAATACGGGGTGGGCCAAAAGTCACTTTGCCATTTAAAAATTAAATAAAGTTTTCGCCATTATATATTATTTTATTTTTCTTTCAGATTCTAAAAATAAAGCTGCGGAATATATGATGGAAAAATTTACAATAAATGGTAAAGTGACTTTCGATCTACCCTGTATTTTAGGTTCATGTTGATATGAATTTTCTAATGAACTCCAGAATACTTTCTTTCTTTCTAACCCAGTTTAGATTGTTTTGATTCAATTTAACCAAAATTGCAGGCTATTTTAATTTTTGCATTATTTTTTTGGTAGGATTCACTGTAATTTTTTTTATTTCATTTAAATATTTATCTTACACCGCATTTTCATAAAGTAACTTACTTGTTCAAAGCAAAGCAAATAAACTATATTAATTTATATTATAATTTTATTGTAGTTATAATTATATTACCCTAACTTCGAACCTTTACTACAAATTTGATGTAGATTCTTAGCAAATAATTGCTTGACGATCTTTTTCTGACTTTTTTTCTCCAGTTTTAGGAATCATCCAAATTTTTATAAATAAAGGTAGGAGAGCATCAGACCAACCCTTCGACGTCGTGAATGATCAAGTTTTCTTCATAATTCAAACAATACTTATCTCTAGCAGCTATATTCTCCATTGCTTTCATGAAGCTATAATAGTGTTCTTTTTCTAAAAAAATATAATACTTTTCCATCTTCGCATTAAAACAAGTCAACTATGCATAATCATAAAACTCTTTTGATACCTGTCGCTATTTCGATTTGATTTAAATTAGTACAATAATAATTATAAATGTAGGATAAATTACAAGAATTTAATATTCATCATGTAGTTCCTTAAGGAACTACAATGATTTTATGATTATTTTTTAATATGAATTAAAATAGAAAGAAATAACTCTCTTTAACTCTGAAATTTGGAAGTTGTTATTGTAACCTTTGAGCCACTCTTTATAATTGATAGGAATAACCAAATCTAGGTTATCCTTAATATTATCAATATTAACTCTAGTATCAATATTAACTCTAAAACATATTTTAACGTCCAAGAATTTATTACTCTTTTATAAGATGGAGGCTATCCTATATTACGTTTGTGCAATCTTCGTAAAAGTGAAAATGTATTATCGATCCAGATCCTTTGAAACGTTACAAATAATTTTATAATTCATCATCACTTTAAAAAAAATTACGACACATTTATCGTTTGTCCTCAAGGAATAATGAATTTATTTTCGTTATTACAGAAAAAAAGTCATTATCTGTAAAAATTATATTAATAATCTGCTGATAAATTTACGCTTTGACTTGGAGTTACTGATATGGTCATTATCCAGCACTGCGCAGATACTGAATTGAGTGAATAATGTTGCCGTTATATATTTATTTTATTCCCAAACCAATAACCACCAACATTAGTAAGTAAGGCTCTGTTAGGCAAACAGCGATAGTAAACAATCAGTATTAAGGCTAAGATTATGTATATATATATATATATATATATATAAAATCTGAAGCGAGATCTGACCTGTTATGCCTGAATCAGGATTTGAATGTCGGGACCGGCTTGAATATTTTCTTCCTTATGTTTAATTGTTTCTTCTTCTCTTTTCTTCCTCCGGCTGCTTATGGCCGTTAGTGTGTGGATTATAGAGTTTCTGCAATAAACCTAAGACAGCGTTACTAGTTGGGTATACCGCCGTCTCAATAAAATAATAATTATGATCTTGATTCGTTGTTTTGCAGAACATTTTCACTTTCTTTAAAAAATTCATAAATAAATTACGCACAAAGATGAGAAGTAAATTCTTTCAACCAGAAAATTAAAACATATAATGAATAATAATTTACTTAAGAGAACAGTGATAGAAAGATTATGAAATTGCATTTATTTAAATCTTACAAATTTTAACGTGTATCCTGTAGATATAAATGTACAAACAGACGTTAAAAAACACATTTTTGTTAAAAGGTAAAAAGTGTGTTTTTTAATCTCTGTCTATAGGTTTTAACATTTATTTAGATTATTCAAATTCGCTGGATTACAGATAATAATAATAATAATAATAATAAAATATTATTTATATGGCTTGATAGAAATGTCGAATTGTCGAAAAAATAATATTTCTCTTTTTTTCTGTAGAGAAAGCAAGCTTTCAGAGAAAAACATAGCAACTAACTGTAACATTTTTATTTAAAGTTCTTTTTGTGGGAAGAGAGAATAGAATACTAGATTGTCGATAATTTTTCAATCTGTCTAACCTTCAATACTTATTTAATCTATTAATTTAATTTAATAT
>JAFIDM010012231.1:62672354-62699340 GCA_023159025.1 Thereuonema tuberculata | reverse complement strand
ACTTCTGCTTCAAAAAGTCGATATGAACAAAATAAATAAATTGAAGGTATGTTTTTTATGTTGTTAATTGTAATTTGTTATTTTTTAAAGTTATTTGTGTGTTGGCTAATTCTTATTTCTTCACTATGAATTAACGAGCTCATGTAAAAACTTTCTCCTTCACTAAATTTTTTAATATTTGATTGTATAAGAAAATGTTTCGAAACTATTTTACTGTCATAATAATGGTTATCACTTTCTTAATTTCGAATAGGAATTCGGGAAGAGCATAAAATTCGATTTTTTTTTTTTTTTTGATGGGTTGTTTTGTTGTTTTGTTTTTGGACATCAGCTTGCTCGAATGAGGTCTTCAATCTCATAGGTTTCTTAATCTCATATGTGTCTCATATGTTTGTTGTGATTTTGTTTTCCAAGTTTTCCTTGTAGGCTTCTTGTGTTGTAAAAATAACAAAATATACAAGAATTACCAAAGGCTATCTGGCCGTAAGACATGAGTTATTTGAAGCAATTTCTCCTCATACTCACTTAAAATTATACAGTCAGATAATTATTTAATAATTATTTAATTATTAATTATTATTTAATAATTCCTTGTAAAAAGAGTCCAAACACGTTGCAATTGTGATACTTCTAAGCATTTTAAATGGTCGTTTATATTTTTTAACCCACTGACCATTAAAATGCTTAGAAGTATCACAATTTCACCGTGTTTGGACTCTTTTTGCAAGGAATGATATGTAGAATTTAATAATTATAATAAAAATTAAGTAACGGTAACAGTTTAAAAAAACGTAGTTTTGTAGAAAAAGGCCTAATAGAGACTCAGGGAAGATCCATTGCCCACAGGTAGGAAGGGGGCGCGTGTGGGTCAGAGTGGGTTAATTGTCCAAAGCTCACGGTTCTTTGAACAGAGTATAGGATTGTGCACAGTGCGGTATTTCGTCATCTTAGAAGCCCCTCCTCCTGGATAGAAGAGGAAGTTCTCCCTCCTCTATACTGCTCAAGTGCTCCCCCCACAAGTCAACTCAGGACTCTCTCAGCCTCTCATCCTTCACTAAACAATTAATAATCAACAATGCATTCTTTATACGTGCACTTCATATTAAGAAAAATTAAAGAAAAATCTACATATTTTAAGAAGTGCAAACTCAGTACTAATAAATAATTGTTCATTAATATTAAATTATTAATAATTTTGGAGATATGCATTTTCTCTATTACGTTTTTATTTATCAAGTCGAATATTTTGTAGGTATTCATATTAACAAAAGAAAAAGAAATTAATATACTTCCTTATTTTTATTAAATATTATTCCTAATTACAATTAATATAGCATCGATACAATATGAAATAAAATAAACATAACTTAAAACTTCTTAATAATAAATAAATGAACTTTAAAAAGTAATGTCATAATACCAATCCTTAAATAACAGATTTCTAACTATTAATGTCTTTTTATATTTTTAATTTTATTAATCATATTAAATGAAATCTTAATAATCTACGAATGTTTTCAATTTCTGTATTAAAAATTCCTTTACATAAAATTAAAAAAAAAATAATTTAGACCTACCCGCGCGGAAACCCTCCCCTCAAGCCCTACGGCCCTAGACAGCTGCCTAAGTTTTATCTTAAACAATATATTTTACAAAGATTTCTGTCAACTTTCCTGTTAAATCTAAACAGAATGAAATTAATCAAATACTAGAAGGCAAACATGTATTCTTTAATTTATATTGCGATAAGTTTTTCTTACATTTCAAACAAGTGATTGTTTTGATTCTTTGATCCAAAATTAGTATCAACTCACTTAAAAATATGGTTTATTCAATTTGGTTTATCAGAAAGTAAATAGATCTTGTGAAAAAATAAAAACGAAGATGTACGCGAACTTAATACCTGCTCAACTTTAAACGTGATTTCTTAAAATTTCATTAATTTTTTTTTTTTTATCGACAAAAAAAGGGATATCTACATTATTTTCAGATGCTAATATCTGCTAAATTAAAACTGTATAAATTTTGGATTTTCTGAAAAAATAAATAATTCAAGCCACATCATCTAGTCAAATTGTCAAAATCGGATTAGCTTTCATCAGATCAAACCTTACCTTAATTAATATTATTGTTTAACATAATGTATTATTAATAGAAATAGGATGGAACTCTATTGTTTATTTTCTAATACTTTTCCATGGTAATTTTTATTAATTTAGGACAAGGATCCACTTGCCAAAAATTTCGAATGTAATAGTTTGATCATCTCTAGTCCTTAAATATACAGAATTATTAATACAAAAAATTCCGCACTATGAAGGAAGCGTTGAATTCAAATGAAATTTTATTAATGTGATAGTAAAGATAAAGAACAGGAGTGATTGCAATATCACAGGAGCAAGACGATGTCCCGCGGAACTGCGCCATAAGATCACCTTTAGTACTGTATCTCCTTGGACCACCTTGTGCTTGAATACACGCTATGATACGGTCGGAAATACTAGAATCAAACAACATACGGCGTCTGTCTTCCGGCAGATTTGTCCACAGTTCTTGCAAATAACGCTCCAATCACGAACACTGCTACAGGGCGGCAGTTGGCGAACTATCTGGTCTAAGACATGTTCGATTGACCGCAAATCAGGCGAGTGGGCATGCCAAGGAAGTGTCGCAACTTCACATAGAGTGCCGACGAGTGTAACAGTCAGGAAAGATAGCTCTTGAGGCCGCAGATCTCTGAACATACCGCTGGGCTGTCAATATCGTTCGTGCACTGCTAGTGACGAACGACCGTCGTAGGCAATAGCATCCCAGACCATCATGCGTGCAGTGGGGGCTGTAAGCCGCTATAAATTGAGGTTGGGAATGTAGCGATTCACCTTTGTCCTTCAAACTTTGACACGATTGTCGTCCGTTCCCAAACAAAAGCGGGATTCATTGCTAAAGAAGATACATCGCCAGTCCGTGGCATTCCACGTTATTCTCTGCTGACACCACTGCAAACGCAGCCGACGATGTTGAGATGTTAAAGGCACAAAACGGAATGGGAGCCTTCACGAGTCCATTGCTCCCAACACGATCTGACTGTAAAGTCAGAAGGGCCTAATACCCAGCCCGCCTGTTACGCTCCGATGTTACGGCCTGTCTCGAATTCCGTGAGTTGTTCGTACTGACGTCTAAGCCGTCTTCGTTGCATGTTCATTGCTCACAGAACTCGCCTGATCACCTTGCATATGGACTCCACTGCGTGTGCTTTATAAGCCCCACGGCTTGCGATTGGTGCGTCGCTGTAGGACAAGTGGCCATGGGCAATCGCACCAAGAAAAATTCATTTGCATATCTACCCTCTCAAGCTATTCACTTTCGCGTTTGTAGAATGATTTTTTATTCTTGGTTCGCAAATTTTTATGTCAATGATTGTGCAGTAAGTTCCAAGATCCATCGAGCTGCTTAGTTTATTAGGGAACACACATACATACGTCGAGCGGTTTAGTTTATTAGGGAACACACATACACGCACATACATATATGTTGCAGATATTAAATTATGGCCTCCTAAAATAATTTAATTAGTTAGAGTGTAATTAATTAAAGTAATAAGGCTTGAAAATAATTTTTTTTTTCTTCTTGAGAGAGACTCAAGTAGTTCATTTCAATATTCAAATTACAGTAAAACCTCGCTAAGTCGTCACCCGGATAAGTCGTCACTCCGCTTAAGTCGTCGTTTTCCTTTGGTCCCGACAAGGTCTCATAGACAATAATGTAAAATAACCCTCTTTCACTCGTCACTAAATTTAATTCTACTCCGGATAACTCGTCACCCTCAAAAATGGCGAAAAGCATCTTTATTCTCAATTTTGCCTGCTATCTTTTCAGCCCCGTTCCTTCACTCTAAGAAAGCCTAGCCTTTACGGGGAATTTTCACGTGGGAAATTCACTTGGGAAATTACACACTTCTCGCTGCAACTCTTATCAAGAGTAGACGTTTTCACGCTACTGAGTGTGATTTTATTTCATAGCGAGTAAGCCCTGAAAATTTAAAAGCGATCGAAATTGTTTTTCTTCCTCCAAATGTAACTGCACTTCTTCAGCCTTTAGATCAAGGGATAATTCTTGACTTTGAACGAAAGTACAAAAAAATGCTTGTCAAGGACATGATAAAAGCCATGGATAGGAACGAAAAGCTAGAAGTTTCGGTTTGAGATACGATTAACTATGTGCACAAAAGTTGGAGTTCCATTTCATTACAAAGTGTTTCGAATTGTTACCAGTAATCAGCACCTTCATCAATCAACACTGTTGGATTATTTTAATGCCAGTAAAAGAAAATAAAATGTGGTAAGTATAAAATGTGTTGTTGTTTTTTTTTTATTTTCCACTCATTCATTTGCATGTATTGATTTCTGAAAATCTTCTTTTTCTCACCAAATCCTACAGCAATTGATAAAAATATTGTATTTAAGTGTTTTAAAAAAAAATAATTATTTATTATTTTTTTTTTCAAAAATGCCCACTCCGCTTAAGTCGTCAAAAATGTTCGGTCCCTTGAGTGACGACTTAACGAGGTTTTACTGTATTTCATTGATTTGCGAGAGGTGAATCGTCAGAAGTGGACTCACCGCCTCGTTCTAAAAAAAAAGAGTAAAAGTCAGGTGGAGCAAGTCAATGATCAAGTCGAATCAAGTAAAAGATTAAGACAGAGTCCAAAGAAAAGGTCCAGTGGAATATTGACTATGACGGAGTTAGACTGAAGCGCCCGGAGTCTAAGAGTCAAGAGAATGCTTAATCTAATATTTCAGAAGTTAAATTACGTTCAGTGCGAATTCAGTCAAGAGAGCGCATAAAATTAGAAGGAAGACAATTGGAAGATTCCATTGAGTAAAGCATTACACATTAGACGAATGTTAAATGGAGTGCTGACCTATAGTCAAACCAAAGCTAAGAAGTTAAGAAGACTCAGACTAATATTATAAGGAAAGCTGAGAAGAATAGAAGACAGGTTTAATATTCTAAGCGGACGAAAAGTAACAATTCCATTCCTACAGTGGAAACCCGAAGTCAGGAGCGGTTACGGAAACTTAGAGAAAGCTAAAACCTGGAATCCATCCTATCACTGAAGGAGAGATATTATCCTGAAGCCCGATTAGAAGAAAGCATTACTAATAGAGTAGTTCCAGATTATACTTAATAGGTGAATTTGGACACTTCAACCTAACTGGGAATAATTAGTGAGAGAGGATTTGAACTTTATTAATACGCATAAAGTGAACAGCTATTATTCACCCCCTGAAAGTTAGTGCACCGCCAGCTGAGATACCGCTTTATCCCGGAGGTTTATGGGAAATAAAAAGCGCCTGATTCTGAGCTACGCGCCATATTCAAAAGTGTTCTAAGACGGAGGTTCGAGTTCAAACATTAAATGGAGTATTCAACGATGTTTATCAATGCTTCAATCCAGACAAATGGACGGACCTATTATCCACAGGTGAAAGCCATTGAAGACGACAAACTGTAAGTTACATTTATTCTAATTCCATTTTGGAGGGAATTTTGTGAAGAGTTTCACGGAGAAGAATAATCACTAAGAGGCAGTTTGTCGATAACAAACTAAATGGAAAATATCTTTGTCAATGAGGGCAAATAAGATTACACTATTCACACAGATGAATTAAATTAGTCAATATATTTTTACAAGCGAAAGCAAGCTGTAAATATTGAGAACTCGGCTGCGAATAATTCACATAGGTGTAAAAAAATAATTTAAAGCCATTAAATTATTAAAGAGAAATAATTTATTAGTGAGGATAAATTTAATTTCATTTTTCATACAAGTGAAAGACAAAACTCTGAAATACGAAGATCGTGTATATATATATATAATCATTCTAGTGATAATTAAGCAATTTATTTAATTATTAGATTTCACAAAGGTAATCTAAATATAGGCCATGGAAATAAATTCTATAATTTATTATTAAGAACATTATTTTTGCGATAGTGAAGTTAGCAATGATACTTAGACACTACATTGTTATTAGAAGTGCAAATAGTAAATTGTGCAACAGTGACAAAAATTATTATTGAGGAATTAAAATTCCATCACAGAGTTTGTGAATTGAATTATTATTTGGAAGAAATACCAAGTGTATATTTTTGGAACTATATAGAAGAATTAATTATTACTGTGATACGTTTGTGAAACGTGAACTGGACTATTCAGTAAAACTGAAAAAGAATTGTAAATTTGAAAGCTCAAATTTTTATGTCTCCTTTATTAAAATATTTTAAAATTTTAATTCTCTTCCCTATACTTGTTTGGTGTGCTTTGTAGTTAAAGTATGCGTTCTGCACTAATCCCGCAGCAATATATACATACATACACACACACACACACTCACACAGTCTGGCAAACTTTACTCTCCTAGGAAAATAGGCTTTCAGGAACATAGCTATAAAAGCAAACAAACAAAGGAGACTTGTACCTAGAAAGCAGGTTTTAAGTCCCCTTAACAACAAACAAACACACACAAAACATAAATAAACAAAATAACAAAACAAAAAGGGAAAAAAAGTTAAAAAAACTCATTAATATTACAATAATAAATAAATAACATAAAACCCAAAACCTTAAAATGTAAATAAAACAAACAATGCTATCAATCACCAAAAGAAAAAAAAATCTAAATAATCCAAAAAGTTTAATACACATTACTATTAATAAAAAAATTTTAAAACCAAAATCCATGTAATATTAAATAAAGCAAGCAATATAATAAAATCACCTAAAAAAAATATTAAACCAAGACCACCCCCAGGATGGGTATATTCAGATCGGTAGGGTACCACCCCAACAGATCAGCAGACCGCCAAAGGCCCTATCTACAGAGACGAGCACAGGTGGAGCCCTATCCTTTCCATTGACCCAACCAAGGATGCAGATTCAAGAAAGAAAAGGTTAAACAACTTCAAACAAGACAAAAACCCAATCAGAAATTAAATATTACTTTGTAAATAAACTCCGCAACTCATCACACTAGAATTTAAAAAGATTTATTTAAATACTAAAAGCAAATTTTCTGGAAGTGTTCATCTTCCCTTTTTCAAGCCAGAATAAAAAGATTAGAACCAATTTAACAAACAAAAACGGGTTGAAGAACATAACAAAGTTTAAAGGCATGATATATCAACAAATTTATAATTTAGATTTATATTTAGATTTTTTTTTCTTCTGGTAATTTAAAGCATAGTTTGTTTTATTTACATTTTAAGGTTTTTGGTTTTGTTATTTATTTTTTAATATTAATGTGTTTTTAATTTTTGTTTGTTATAAAGGTATGCTAAATCAAATTCATATCAATTGTGATAACAAAATATCACAAGGAAGAAGATTATAGAAGAATATGGTATAAATATATAGACAAATAGTAAATACTACTTTATTGATAAATATGATAAAGTTATTGTTTACTACAATATTAAACTGTGAATGTATTCAGGAAGCTATAATGTTTTGTTAACTTGCTAAATGACTTCTGTTAATTGTTTGAAATCTTACTATTTGTATTTTAAGCTTGATAAAGGGAAGCATGGAACTTCTCGGATTTCTCGGCGAATTTCCGAGATTTTTATTTCTATTTTTATTTTATTTTAGCCTTTTATAATTTTTTTTAATAAAGGAAGATATATACTTAAAATATGATAAGAAGAAGTGTTTAAAGGAAGAAATGTAGAATAAATACTACAATGTCCCATTATAATAAAAAAAAGAAGTCTTGACGTTTGGTGGCCACTACCAAAGGACAGAAGTTAAAGTAAAAATGTAGGCCTTCCCCCCCCTAATGTTATCAAATGTATCTGTAAGATTAAACAAGGTTCTTCTAATAAAGAAGAAGAAAGCATATTAAGAATAGTAACCCAAAACAATTTCCAATTACTAACAAATAAAATAATTACAACAGAAACTAAACAGGGGAAAGTTATACAAAGCACCGGAAAATTAAGAATAAGTTAAGTTAAAGTTGCGATCAGGCCCAGAGGACCGCGCAATGCAGCTGGAGGGTAGGCTCCAGTGTTCAGAACCTACGGGACAAAGTTGAGGACGGGGGGTCGGCCCGTCGCTCGCCCGCCTTTAACTCCCGGGAAAGAAACCCGGTACCCATTCTATAGAGGGCTGGGTAGACCCTAGGACCCGTTTGGAGGAGAAAGAAGTGTGGAAAAATTCCCGTCCTCCGCCGAGGCCGGGAATCGAACCCGCTACCTCCAACCCGCAGCCAAGCGCCCTTATACCCACTCGGCTACCGGGCCCACCAAGAATAAGTAATCTTTACAATAAAATAGTAGATAAACAAGTCTAAGAATCACGCACAACGGATTCTATTTAAACTTTTTGTTTAAACACATTAAGAAAGTCATTTTTACAGATCTAAGAGGAAAATAGCTATAAAATAGCTTTTTTTTTAAATCTACAACTGCATTTAACGTTAAACCTCTGTACAAGCTATTGATTGAAATCCATGGATATAATAATGCAAATTATTAAGATCAAAGAAAAAAAATTGATATTTTCTGAATATATCAGTATCAATTTTTGAATTTACCTATTTGCAACGAAAACATTAGAAAAATTACTACTTTACTAAAATCCTGATGAAATCTAAACAAAAATGGTCTAAACATTACGGTGGTAATGAACATTAATACGAAAAAGGCAAACGAAACTTTATGCTTTACAATTAGATGTGCCCATTATTTTATAATTTGTATTGCAGTTCTGTAATACAAATTTCATTATTCTAGTTAAAAAAATTCATAAAAAAAGTTCCATTTTTTTTTTTAAGCTTAACTTTTAACTTTGGAAAACTTCATTAATTTAAATAAACTTCAATATCAAAAGTTTATTATCTAAGAAAAATATTTTGTTATCTTGTAACGAGCCCTTCTACACTTATACACGTAAATGTTAGAAAAAAAATCAATGCCTTCTTTGGAAAAAAAAGGCAGACTTTTGGAGAAGACAACAGAAAAATTGTATAAAATACAGAAGCCTACTGTATAGTACTGTACAATGGAAAGAACGAAAGAAAATCACAAATTATAACAATAATTTTCCCATGTTTTTCAGCTTTTAATTTATTTTGTAGATTAATTTACTTCTAATAAACGTAGAAATTCTGTAAATTTAAAATATGACTTTTAATGCAAATTTTGTGAGATTTGCTGAAAAAGAAAATAAAAGCTCCTGAAAGAGCTTCTTTCATTAAGATAAATGAAATCACAAAATTACTTATAGTATTAACTGAACAACCAATTGCAGATAGTAACTGGTCTAAGATTATTAGAAGTTAAAATAATTTGATTTCAAAAAGTGCCCAATAAACTGTTAATATAATATAGAAACTTGAGTCTTTACTTGGTCTGAGAACCTGAACAAAATAAAGAATTCCAACTTACATAATTTCTGTGATCTTTGTTCATGCAATCAGCTTGACTCATCTGTGGAATGAATTTAATTAAGTCCGGAATTGCAACAAAGCCTTTTAAACTGTTTTCTGTGTAACATATATCAATATAATATTGGTATTTTGATGTTCTAAAATCTTACTTAATAACAGAAAATTATCGTCTTCAAGTTTTTATTGATTAAAATATCTTTAAATTAAATTGAGCAAACAATACATTTAATAGACTACTTATAACCAGCAGGTAATAAACTATCTCAGAATTGTATTATATTTATTGAATTTTGTAATGTCTCAGTACTAATAATGATTCAAAATGTTTTGTTAATATAAGCTACTAATAAGTGAAAAGTAGAATTGGCTAAATACATTTGTGATTTACATTTTTAATTGTAAAAAAAATTGTAAGTAAAGGAAAGTAGGAAATAGGAGGAAGCTTTGCTGAAAAATCTCATTTATGAGTGCAACGGTAAAACATCTCTGTGGTTCCCTCTTTGGGAAAAAAAAATGGAGACCTTTGAATGATTGAGTTCAACTTTCCAGGGAATTCAGCCCATTCCGATTCATTTACTAGAATCAAAATACCTTTTTAGGGTATCAGAGCAAGGGATTTACTTTTTTTTTTTACACAGCACAGAAGAGAATTTTGTTCACGAAGCCGCAGATTCAAATGCAACAGAGAAAAACAAACATCTCCAAAACTGATTTGACATTGGAACAGCTTTAGCAAAATCCAACAATTCGAAAAGGAAAACATGATTTTAGTAGAATTTTCCACAGGTCACGACACTAATCACAAAACTGATTGCAACATTTCCATAATGAGAATCTGGGTTCAGAAAATCTCACAAGATAAACCAAGAGGAATTAAATCTTCCGAATGCATTGAATAAATAATGAAAGCTTCCTGACTCAATGGACGTAATAAATAATGAAAATAAGCTGATTTCATTTATTACCAGAAATTTTAATTATGCAAAAGCTAAGATAAATTAAATTCAAAAATTGAAGTTTGCTTTATTTCTTAATCAGAAATTTTATAAGTGGTTAAAGAACTAATTTTCCCTATATTAAAGTTTGGATATGTAGACACATCTTCAAAGCAATTGCGAATAATCATTGGGCTATAGAAAACGTTACGACTCTTAAGATTTATGTGTAAGATCGACGAAGAATGCTAAGTTATAACTGGGTTTATTAAATAAATACTATGAGATAAAAATTTTCTTATTGTGGTTTTGAGTTTTGTTATTGGTTTCATACATTTATTAAGTTTGGAGGAATTCTAAAACAACCGTGGTCTGTAATGCTGAATTGTTTACATTTTCGCTTCCATTATATTTGTCTGATTTTTTTTTTTTTTTTAGATTGAATTACCGAAAAGTATAGTAAATTTTTTTAGAAAAACTTGAATAAGCCAAGTGAATATTTAATTGTAATTTAATTTAATGTTACTTATGCTAATTAATACTTAAACTGTGACTAAATCAATCTAATTTTACGGTTAATTGTTTTCGGTTAATATCTGTACAAAAGATTTCAAATATTACCTGGACGTGAAAAAAATAAGATTTCTTAAAATTTCAGTTGTGGGAAAGTTCTAAAACCTTTGTACGTAATTCTCAATGTTTTTCACTCTTCAAATTCTCTACTAAAATATAGTAATTTGGGAGAGAACGCTACTCCGGTAGAGATCATACCATCAGTATTTCTAAATTCCACCGCCAAGTGAACGGTAAGATAGCGTCTTTGTGGTCGAAAACCAGGGAAGCAATTCAATGTTTGTGAAATGCAGCGATTAAACCCGAAAAAAGAGGATATAAAGGGGTCAAGTCTACTTTTTTTAGTAAAGAATATTGAAAGCATGTTGATTTAAAATTTTTGTGAATATAAGTAAGTAATTTCGATTGAACGATTGTGTATGATCAGTTTACTGTCTGAGCAAGCTGCGTATCTAGGTTTGATCTTGAAATACCCGCTATTAGTTTCGCTATTTGTTGTCTGGTCTCTCCCTTAGAAATGGAACAGATGCCATATAGAGTTTAGGAATAGATGCCACAAATTTAAATATAGCATATATTATTTAAATTATATGATCATATTTACTAATTTCAAATATAAACGTAGACGAATTCTGAACAATGTAACCATACGTAATGAATGTATTTAATACGTAAATAACCATGCGTATTAAATGGGGTTACATTGTGAAGAATTGGTCTACGTTTATATTCGCTATCTCCTGTACGTTAAACACCGTAATAATTACTAATTTCAAAGTTAAAAGAATGATAAACCGACACACATGATAGTGAAGTCGAGAAAACAATGGACTCAAACTCTTGCACTGAATGTTCGGAAAATTATTTCGTGACATCAAGAAAAGATGACTGGATTAAGTGCACTGCCTCCGGAAAGTGGTTACTTGAAAATTGAACTGTGTATAAAAATATAGTCGGAAGGTCAGTGGTCAGTGAAAGGTCGGTGGTCGAAAGGCAATAAGAAAAATGCACTTTGCTAAGTGGTTATTTTCTTAAAAGAATTTACTTTTAGTATAAGATAATAACGGTTTTTTTTTCATGCTTGCAATTCCTGTATGTAAATAAAGATAAAATGTTATGTTATAAGAAAAATAAATATGCTTTTATATGCTTTTAGGATTTTATCTGATTTTATATGCTTCTTTCTGCATGTTATTTAGTGTGTCATCTGTTGCTAAACGTGTGGCATCTCTCCTGTACGTATTTGGGAGAGACTCCACAGACGTGACGTAAAAATTTCAATTTTTCTCATTGATAGTTTTATTTTTTACCAAAATATTTATACTTATTTTGAAGTAGAAAGTCAAAGAAACGTAAGACACATTTAAGTTTTCGTGATCTTTTCATTAAAAAAAAATTAGGTCGGTTCTTCGAAAAGTGTGGTATATCTCCCCAAATTCCACAATCTTACGCAATCTAAAAGAACGAGAAATATTTGATCCTAATTTTGCGGCAAAAAATTACAGATTACATTTTCAACAGTTTCAAACCCTTCAATCCATAGTAATTTTAAGAAACTTTAGATTTATCTTTACTTTATTACATATTTAATTTATTTAGGTTTATTTGTGAATTTGTTATTGCAGTAAACCTTTATTATTTACTTACATTTTATTTAATAAAGAAATTTACATGACCAGTAGAAAACACATTATTTTAAATTAAGGAGAATTAAATGCTACCTTAACTGACAAGAATGTTATTCAGTTCATATTTTCTATAATTGAAATCTTGTTTTAAATAAAAACAACTAATGCACAATAATCTTACACAGTTAATCTTAATAAATAATACATATAAATACTACATTTATAGTCCGCATAATTTTATGTCGGCATTGGCTCCCAATATAGTTTTCGAATTACTCTTACATAGATGTTTATATAAAAAGAAAATAAACTCAGAAGCGCTTTTCCTTTGTTGGCGCTAAAATGATGGATGCGCTCTCGATTCAGACAAAGACAAAGCGTTCTTTAGGTGATGAACAGATCCTCCTACGCTTCTGTCAACCTTCTTAATCCGGAATTACTCAAGAGCCTAATGCGTTCTTCCATAAAACATCCGAGTGGGTTAGAGAGGTTTACAAGCTCCATCGGCGGTTAGTGTATGTTCGGGAAGGAATTAACGGCGCCCAAGAACAGCTTTATCGGTCGTTGGAGGCCACAGGGGAAACGAGTAAAGTGAAATCATTTCAATAGCTCTAACATGAAAATAGAAATTACCAAAATGGAAAAAGGAATATTGTAAAATTCACTTCCTGCTTATCAGAGAATGAAGGGAATTGTAGTTAGAGAATATTTACATATTAAGGAAGGACTATTTTTGTCGATTTCGAAATAGAAATGCCATCGATTAATAGAATAACTAAGTTCATCAATACTTTCGTGAAACTTAGAATTGTACATCAAATAAAGAGTTAACATATCTACATATAATTGCTGTTAAAATTAAGCAGTTAGACCTTAAAATTAATAAGTAACATTTATTGAATATAAAATTGTAACAGTTTGTATAAAATCAAATGTCACCTCCGAATTGATTTATATATAGTTTTGAAGGGGTAAATTCAAGATTTGTATTTCCAGATAAACAGAAAATGAAAAATAGGATTAGGGTTATATTTAAATATATCATGAAACTGTTGTTATTAAATATGTGATGATAATTATTCTTGAATAACTATCATCATCACAATATTGAACAACTATATACTAGAAGTTCATCAAAGATCATAAAATCTCCTTTCGTTAAAATTTTTCATTTTTTGTTTTTAAAGTGTATTTTTTTAATTTAATTTAATATAATTACTATTATATGTATGATTTCTTTACAAAGTAATCCTTTATAAGTTAAAGGCGTTGAGGTAGTGGGGATTAATTTATTGCCCTTTTTTATTCTTATTTTTTATTTTGATGTTTTTTAACTTAAGGGTCATTGTTTTGTTTATTTGTCCTTTCCTTAAGTTTCTTTTGGATTCACTGAACTATTGATTACTGGGCGAACCCAACTGAAGAAAGATAGAAACCTTGAAACGGCCTGTCTTGGGTTTCCCGTACGAAAATTCAAAAAATAGCTCAGTGAACCCTTAATTGTGCGTTTTTATGCTTTTATTCCTTGTTATTTTTGAAAGTCGTGACAATAATCCAAATGAAACGTGTCAATTTTTTTTTTAATATCTGTTAAACACTACAATAGAATTTTTTTTATTTTTCCAAAAGATTATTCTAAGCTTAAACATTATGATTTTTTACCAATAGGGGAAGGTTTGATGTGATTAGGAGTGTGGAGAAGGATAGAAAGGGGCAGCAGTTTTACATTCTCCGATGTCGATATTAATTTCGTACCTAGGGCTTATCGAATTACAAAATAAGAATATAACATTAATTTTAGCTGCCATTGGATTTTCTTAACAACTGAAAAAGTTTCTAAATTATCTCACAATTTCTTCGTCAGCCACATCACAATAACTCTTTTTTGTAATACGAGAGAAGAACTGATCTCTCGGCTAGTTGCTAAATAAAACTGTAATGAAAAGCTTATGTATCGTACTGGATACAATACACTTAGAAAAAATACGGAATCAATGAATTCAATTACACATGATTTATATAGGGAAAAAAATGTTTAACAATTGCTGATAATTCATTGAATTATCATATGATCAAAGTTTAGAATCGGATTTTTTTTTCTTTTTTTCTTTGTTTTATACGATGGAACTCGCAATTTGTCAACTTTAGATCTTCTTCACATCAAATCACTTCTAATTTTGCTTTTAAGACAAGTTCTAATTTTCTTACATCACTGCTTATCCAAATTTATAGAATAATTCAGAATATATATTCAACTTGCTGTACCCGGCATGCGTTGCAATGCCACTCAAAGAAAGAAAGTGTTTGTGTTTTAATTCTATTTATTGAAGTGCTTTTGGTTATACAATATTTTTTGTTTTTCCAACTGGTGCATACACGAATAAATCAGAAGGTTATCCGAAGCTGTCCATGTGTTGTCCCTGCGCTTTTTTGATGATCATTGCAAATGCGAGTCGCACCGGAAACTGCAAAGGTTGAAACCGGAAATATATTCATTGTTGAATCGACTTTGTAGCAGATTTTGTAAAATGGTTCTGGTAATTCAGAAACCTTCGCGGGCGTGCGCACAACAACTCATTGCAAAGTTTCATCGCAATCTGACAAATAGTTTTGGGACGCAAACGGGACAAACAAACAAAGAAACATTCATTTTTATATATTAAGATGAATTAAATTATGTGTGATTAAATTTAAGTCTAGTAAAAGGCCTACAATTATGAACAGTACGTCAGGCCAATTTATTCATAATCCTTAGGAAAGCACGATACTTACAGGAGAAGAAGAAAAATATTTCAAACTCTTAGAAGTATTACATTGAACATAATAAAAGAAAGGAATTTCTTGTTGCAATAACTATGCAATATTCTCCTGTCAATTCTAACCTTCTGTACCTTTTTTTTATTAAGTCAAGGTTCCTGCAAGATTTATTTTGCTTCTTTAGTACCAGAATACGAAACCAATTGAGAGTATAACTTTCTCATGTATTTCATAGAAAAAATTCCAGTGTATTTGTTTCAGATTGAAGTCAGTAGTTTGAGAGATATTTGCCACCAAAAAGCAACCACTGCAAGTTCAGCAACCAAGGAGTAGAGCAGTTGACGAATAATTCATTACACTGCTGATCAGAAGAATTCTTTCAATACTTTATCACACATAAATGGCGGCCTCGAGAAAAGAACCAAGAAACAATTCAGAAATCAAAAATCTTTTAATTTATGAGCAAGAAAAGCATATTATATTAAATATTGGTGGGAAAGTAGCAAAAAGAAAGAATAATGGACTGTTGAAAATGAGTCTAGATTCTTAAGAATAAGAAAAGGTTCTCCAAGTAAAAAATAGAATATAGCTCAGATTATTTTAAAACAGTATAAGACATTTTTCACTTAAAAGGGTATTGGAAAAATAGATTTTATGAATTCTTCCTGTATAGAATGACAAAATGACACTTTTTTTTATTTCTTGTTCGAAAATGAACTACAATATAGAGAAAAATTTAAAGTCTACTTTTATATAGCCACGTATATATTCAGTACTTTACATTGTTACGAAATAACAACGTTTTAAAAAAAACAATCATCAAATCGAATTCGAGATATATTTTTTTCGTAGCTTATGTTTTATAACTACGCTCCCGTAAATACATTGAAAAAAGTATAATTGGATAATGTTGTGCATCATTTGATCAAGCGTCAAAATAGATTTTTCTTAAATTACTAACGAAAGGTGTAAACTATTTATAAAATAAATGCGAAATAAATGCGAAAAATTGTTCCTGCTTGCTATCTCAACATAATTCTGCGGAAAATTAATTTTGAATAAACGCCAATCGACTAATTGTAACGAATAAGATTTTCATCATGTGATTAATAACCTTTGAAGGATATTATTAATTTTTATACTTTCAAATGACAATTCTGATCATTATCTTCATTTTGATATATAACACTCTCCATTTCTTAAAAAATGTGAAGTAATACATAAGATTTTGCGTTTATGCGGATATTGAAAATCGAATTTCGGCGCTTAATAAAATCAAGCATGACACCATCCAATTCCGAGTCAGAAACACAACAGAAGATCAGTAATCAGCAAAGACAGAATTAAACTATAAAACAGCAGCGGACTACTCAGATAAATAGTTAAGGTTTTTTTTTTTTTAATTTCAATAAAAATAGAAGAATTAAGAAGAATTTTATTAATTGAAAATTGTAATTAATTATTTAGTGCTTCGTACATAGCTAATTAAAATTATATAACAGAACATTCAAATCAGAGGTTAAACTCGCTTTTTAATCAAATCAGATAAAAAGAAAGCATGCTGTCTTTTCAATTTTTTTTCCATAAAGTTACTAATCATGGATAGATCCTTGTAGGAGGGATTTTCCCCACTCGATATTTCTGTCTGGTGCTTCAGGCCTTCTTCAGGAAATGTAGATTAATTACATTGAGAATGGCGTATACCTTCAGTTATTAGTTTCTCTGATAACTCGCTTTTGTGGTCTGCTTTCCGAGCCGTAGCACAAAATCCCACTCCTCCTTCAGAACCAAACTATACCTACTAATCCGTATTAAGCTCTCTAACAATTTAAGTAGTAATAAAAAAAATACAGCCTACAAAAGACAACTAAGAATATACAGTTGCAAAGAACTATTGGTTCGTCGCTTTTTAAAAATTCACAACTAAAGTTCAGATGCACTCCACGTCCTTGTAAGTAACACAGACTATCTATTGCAACATTTCAAAGTATTTGTACTTTTAGTTTGGATAAGACAAGTTGCTAAAATTCATTTAGTATGGAAATTTTGCTGCTGAAGGCTTCTGTAACCCTTAACTGAAGCTGGTTAAAGAAGCCTTCAATAATGAAAATCCAAAAGTTTTAGATATCCGTTTTAAAAAGCAGTGCAAACCAAAAGAGATATTCTTGAATCGTCGAAAATTAATTCTTCACAGCAACGGTCATCGGAAAACCAAGACTACTTTAAGATCAAAACTGTTGCAAAAACGCTTTTCTGCTTGACGCTTTTTCTGCTTTTTCCTGCTGGTCTTAAGAATGTGCCGATGTCTTAAGAATGTGAGATCAACTGTATATTTTTGTGCCATTAAATCTTTAACGACTTCAGAGAAGGCCTAAAGGAAGACGTGTTCTTCCATTCCATCCAAATAAATATCGATGACTCAATAACTACTCTGAAACAAAGTTTATTTTTAAGTGTCACTTTTTACTCTATCCATTTATTAAAATACGTACAAATCTATTTAGGCCGTCATTAAGTTCAATTTTAACTTCTGTCTTATTATTATTTATTAAGGTAATGAAATGTAATACAAAATAAGATAAAGATTTCTAAGATTCGAATTCCAATCTGGTAGCCTATTGATACCTGATCTACTGATATCGAATACACATCGTGTAGCTACCGAGGATTATTCCATTTTCCTCCCATAACTTAACCATTCATATTTCCATTTAAAATAAAGTAGGCACGAAAGAATAATTTTGCGTAAAGTTACCACGGTCTACTCGGATTATTCGCTGTAAACAGTTGTATTGTAGAAGAATTTCAAATTAATATTCATTAAAGGATTATCGAAAGTTGATTTGCAAGTAATATCCGACTGATGACGGTAGAAACCAATCAGATGTTGAAATTCTTCATAGAGAAATAAACACTTCATTTCATGAAGACACTAAGGTAGTCTGAATAATAATGGACAAATTTTCTTTTGTATCTAGATCTTATTGTTTAGTCTTGGTTGCCATTCAAACAAGAATCGAGCAATTCTATTACATGTACTTGATGAAGCACATAATTCCTGTCATGTACAGCAATGTTTCTGTAAAGCAGTTATTACAGCAGTTATTGCGTGTGACCGACAAGCATCATTATTTTTTCAACTTTAATATATATTTCTAAGCAATATTGTTGTAAAGAAAAACCTCAAACTCTCTTATTCTTCAATTATTTTGATATTTTTTTTCCTAGTCTTGTTTCACAGGAATTCCCTCTTTATTTTGAAATAAGCAAACTAAAACGAAATTATATTTTACGACACACATTAAAACACATATTATGTTTTATGTAAGATAGGTTGCCCAAATAAGGCCCGGTTCCAAATAAGGCCCATCCTTCGTTTTATTAATAGAACGTTGACAATTTACCAAGATTAGTTATGTTTCAGACAGGTCCTGGCTTCTAGCGGCTACACCAAAAATTAGATCCTTTGAAGTGGACTATTTCGCCATGTTTGTTTCAGTTGAACAATAAAAGTCGTTCAAAGCTTTTCTCGTTACTATTTCAACTTTTTTGAAAAATCGTCCCCATTTTTTTGGCAACATAACATACATGGACATGTTTTATGTCATTTTAAAGTATGTCATGAATAGAATAATGTATAATAATTTGATATTTGAACAGGGGCTCCAAATAAGGCCCTTCAGTTATATTTTCAAAACTGTTATTATAGAAAGAATTTCAAATGCAGCTAATTCTAAATTCACTTTTTCATAACAGCACACCTTAAACTACCTTTCAAGATAGTTTTCAGAATTTTCACTCTTGCAGTAGAAATTATAGGAATTATTTTAAATTATGTGGTATAATTGAATTACTTTATAGAGACTGAAAAAAAGAGTTAAAAAATCTTTAAACGTTAGGTGGGCCTTATTTGGTGCACTTACCTTATTTATTTTTTATGATAAATACACTTGGTTTATCACAAAAAAACTCAGTTCAATTGCTATTATTAATGGAAGGTACAGAAATTTATTTTATAAAGATTTGTTTTAGTTAAATAATTAATAGATAATATAAGTTCTATATATACCGACAATAAAATCACTTAATTTCTTAACCTTAGTTAAAACTCGCTAATGAGACCTCCCCTGTCAAGGGGCTGCTAAATATCAATCTGATTCGAATCCTAAGGAGGCATCGATGTTTCCTTTCTTTCCTGAATTTTCTCTTTCTTTTCTTCTATGGTGGTCTATCTATCACAGTCGTCTTTGGTGTAAAATAGGCCAAAAAGACTACAGTACTACTGGCATCTACCCATGATCCTATAAGGAAAGAAAACCCTAATTAAAATATTTCAGTATTGCACTACAAAAATAGATGCTAACTGTGCTCAATTCTACAATATCTTTGTGCAATAGCAACAATGCTTTCTAATAATATTTGAGAATAGATTCAAACGTGTATTCTTAAGTCTACTCATGACCAGCTTTTTAATAAGAACTAAGTCGGTCTAAGAACTGAGATGTCTAAATTAGCATTTTTCTAATTGAAAACATAAAAAGTTCAGTATAAAAACGTTAAATGATCTTCGGAGAAGCTGCAGATCGCGATCTTCGAATGAGATCAAATTATTTTTGACAAGGAGATTTTATATAAATTTTATTTAAGTAGCTGTAGCTTTTAAATATTAAAATTTGAAACAATACTTAAAAGTAGGATAAAAGTAAGCGTTTAAAGAATTGTGACAAAAAAGAAGAAATAATGCTACGATGGGTATAATTCCTAGTTGTTTAGTTTGTCCAGTTTCTTATTTTTAGGCATTTCATTTTACAGCCGCAAAAACTCGCAGAAGAATAAACATACTCTCCAAAATAGAATCGGTCCCGTCACGTTGGTCCAGGCGTATCTGTTTTTATGACTTCCTTTCTCGTAATATCCACTCTTGTAATTCTGCTAAATTAGTGTTTGTAACTGCGTAAACAGTTCTCAGAGTTACAAAAATCAAATTCACTATGACTTCATCGGAATTCCACTCATTTCTGAAAGCAAAGATGTATATCTTTATGGGTAAATTATGCAGCTGAAATGCCGTAAAAATGTTCCTTTAAAATAATCTAGTAACTAAGATCGTACCATTTCTATCCAACACTATTTGATTTAATCAGTAATTTAACATTAGGAAAAATTTAAGGCATTAAATTAGGTAGTTTGAACTGTTTCAGAATTAAACTCTAATAACAGTGAATTAGATAAATATTAAGTTATTATTAGTAATAAAATGCTGTCATTCTGTTAACAATTATGTCATCTTTTTTATTACTTATATATTTACTTCACTTTTATAAAATTTTTAACTCAAACACTTCCAATGTTCCAGAATTTTTTGAGTTTGAAAATAAATAAACTAGATCTGTTATGGAAAGATGTAGTGGTTTGAAAAAAAGACAAAACAAATTAGGATATAATGGTTTGCTAAACTTTGTTAAAAAAACATTAAACTATATCAAACGATATCTCAAAAGTATAATTTTCACATCGTTATTCATAAAAAAAGTCTACAGAATTATATAGTTCCTGTCAAAAGTTAAAATTTTTAAAATATTTTTCAATCTACATGTTAAATTTCATTCAAATCTATTTTAAATGTTGATTTTTTTTTTTAAACAGTTAAGAAATTGAAAATAATTAAGCTGAAATCTTTATTTTTAAAACTAAAGGTGAATATTTTTTTTAAAATTAAGTTTCAGAATTACTTATAAAATTTTTATGTATTTCATTAACGGATATATGAAATATAAATATATTGGACTGTAAAATTTAGAAAACCTATTCAATTTAATACACAAATCGAAATCAAACGTTTTATTTCCGTGTTTACATTTACAGTTTACTCTCTCGTATCCGATCATTGTGATCCAGATCCGTAGTAGATAAAACGAATGACCGGTTAATCCGAAAACACAAAATATTACTGCAGGGCTGTAATTGAATAAAGAATATTTATTCATATATTTGGTAATTTTTTTTATTAAAATATAAAGTAACATTATTGCAAAATATAAAAAAAATGATATCAAAAAGCAGACAAATAAAGTCCGATTAAATAAGAAGACGAATCTAGTGGCCTAAAATAAAAAGGAATATGTAAGTATTCTGATTCACTCTCTAGGGAAACCGAGAATGGATAAAGCAGCCTACCGTTAAGAAAGATCAAACAAGAGATAGTCTATTTAATGTAGATTAAGTATTATAAAACAAAATTATTTAAGGGTCCAAATAATAAAAGAAATTACATTTTACATTATTAGCTTGTTTTGTAGTACTATATGATTCTCTAAATTCTAATCCTTATATATTATTTCTCACAGTGTACCGACACAAAAACACCCTTATCTCCTTTAATCTATATTACTAAAATCTTTAATTTCTCTGTCTGTGAGTCTGTCTGTCCGGCGCAATTTTCTGTTAGAATGGAAAATAGAAATAATATTTACAATGAAACATCCACGACAGGAATCGAACCTGCAATCTTCCGATCCGACGTCAGACGTCTTACACATTAGGCCATAGGGACTACAACTCCCTTCATATTGTTTTTTGACTGATATCTCCTTTCCCTTCCCCCATCAATAAGGAATGTAATCAATCTTTTTTTTGAATCTCAAGATTGTTTATTTATTTCCCATCCGTCAGTTTATTTGTAATTCGAAACTGACAATTAGAACTATAATTGCCGAAACCATTGCAATATTTTAAATATTCTTACTTAATCAAATTCTATGTGATATTGAAAAATAAGTGCGTGTACATGGCAGATGTTGGAGTATAGAAAACAGAGTCAAGAAAGAAAGAAGCACTCTTTTTTTTGAGGTGGAATACCGAAAAAAAATCACTATATTTGTAACTCAAACGCCACTGAAAAGTGACAATTACAATTAAAATGAGAGTCAAAAAAGAGCGAAGCAGTATTTCTATTATTTAGAATACAGAAAAATCATTATTTGTAACTCAGAAACCATCAATATTTGGAACACAAACCACTGAAAAGTGACAATTAGAATAAAAAAGAGACTCAAAAAAGAAAGAAGCAGTATTTCTATAAGGTAGAATATTGAACACTATTGTAACTCAGAAACCACTGAAAAGTATCAATTGGAATAAAAAAACAGAGTCAAGAAATAAAGAAGCAGTATTTCATTAGATAGAATACTGAAAAATCACAATTTGTACTCAAAACCACTGAAAAGTATCAATTGGAATTAAAAAAGAGAGTCAAGAAAGAAAGATGCACTATTTCTATTAGGTAGAATACTGCTCAGAAGTTAGACGTCTTAGCCATTAGACCACGAGGCCTACACTCTAATCTCTATAAAAAATAAAATATATCATATATATGTGATTTACACATTGGTTGTAAAAGCAGTCGTAGATTGAAAGAATATAGACATCAAAAATTAAATTAAAAAAAAAAAAAACTTTTAAAAAATTTTAGTTTTAGTTTTCTTGACGTAATTTGTGTGTGTGTGTGTGTGTGTGTGTGAATGTGTGTTTTTTTTTTTTTTTTTAATAAATAAAAAGTTGTTTTCCGTTAGCATAAGCGAGGCTTCCGGAGCGAAGCGACGGATAGCCGACTAGTTAAAAAAAGTTAACGGATGCCACGACAGGCCTATGCAGGCCCAAGGGCTCGCGGGAGGTAAGGTCCCGGCGTTACTTGACCAACGGGACTAGGTTGAGATCGGGAGGTCAGCCCGACGCCCGCCCGCCTTTAACTCCCGGGAAAGAAACCCGGTACCCATTCTACAGAGGGCTGGGTAGGCCCTAGGACCCGTTTGGAGGAGAATGGAGCGTGGAAAAATTCCCGTCTCCGCCGAGACCGGGAATCGAACCCGCGACCCCCAACGCGCAGCCAAGCGCCTTACCCACTCGGCTACCGGGCCCACCATAGCCGACTAGTACTTCATCAAAATCAATGATTGAGACATCATTTTCAAAATCACGTTCCCCGCTAATGACGAAAAATAAACAAATTGTTTGAAATTAATGTTTTCATTAAAAAACTTTATTTTAAAAACCTTTTTATAAAAATGGTAGACACGCTTTAACATAAGCGACTTATCTTTCGAAAGCGAAACAATATTTCAAATAATGTTCTAGCGCCGTAAACTTGAAATATTTCCTATTTTGTGGAAAAACTGCACTTTAAAAACAGATAAAGAACAGATAAAAAACAAACAAAGATTTATATTTTAATAAAAGTAAAATTAATAAAATATATTACAATAAAAAACATAAAAAATTGCCAACCATTCAGTGACTGATCAAGATACGATGCGAATAATTCGCACGGGTCAATCTTTTTATAAAAATGGAGAAGGCGTCATCTATTGACAATGTGTTTAACTAACATGCACGACAGCTGTTGGATTTGTTTATTATTTCTCAAAGGTGATTTTTGTTGCCAATTATTCGCACGGGTCAACTAGTATTCTAATATTTGCTAAATGTCAGTTATTGTTAAAATAATAAATCAACTACGAATCCAAAAATTTCAAATCCAATACTTTAATTAATACTGAATTTATATTCATGAGTTAAAAAATGATTTGAGATTTAAATTTGATGTATAATTCATTTATTCTTATTCGTATAACTCTTATCTATGAATATATTTCATCATTAAATCTCATAAGTTGTTAACTACTGTAAATTAATTTCTTAAAAATTAAGATGTAAAGTTTTTGAATTTTCATGAATATTGTCAATTGTAAATTCATTAGACAAAATGATTTATTTAATTAAAACTTGTAAATTAATTTCTATAATATGCTTTCGTTTCTACCAACCACTATTCTTAATATATTTTTTATATATTGTCATGTTAAGTATTTTTGCACTACAAGATATAATGAATACTATTTGCTTCTTTTAAGCCAAAAACATCGGCGATACATATTGAGAGCTCTGGACTGGCCTGTAAGAGCCGGTTCAATGCCAACGGAAGTTGTGGACTTTTTTCCCCCATTGAATTTTCCTCCATTCGGGTCCTAAGATTCACCAGGCCTTTGTAGAATGGATCAGGCTTTCCCAGGAGTTGAAGGTGGGCACCACCCGATCCCAACTTAATCCTGCTGGTCAGAAAACCATACCTCTCTCGATCACAAGACCACATAGGCCTGTAAGGGAATACTTTTAACTGAACTTAAATTATCTTGAATTTACCAATTTTGTATTGGTAAACCAATATTTTCGGGTTTAAGAATAAAAACCAAATATTTAAGCTCTCATGTAGCGTCATCTTACGATCGCTTAAGTACACGATCCCGCGCTCAACTGAGAACCTCTTTATTAGACACGATGTTTATCTCACCAGACATTGTTACCAACCTACGTGTTGCCAAAACAAACGAAATGTCACCAGATAGTATTCCAAGTATTTATAAGTTATATTAATAATAATATCTATGAAATTCGTAGGGTACGGTAACTTTTGGCCTATCCTGTATATAAATCTCGCGATTAGTATTCCTACAATATGTGTAATGAAAATCACTTGAAATGTTACTCGTCTTTGCTGAAAGTCACCATGAATTCTATAGTACTGTTGGTGGCATTCCCAATGTCACATTAGCTGCCCGATGCTTCCCCGCTATGCAACAAGCTCTCCGCTCTTTAGACTGGTTTAAGGAAAGCAACGCCGGAAAGCACTACTTCGCAATGTGACATTGGGAATGCCATCCACAGTACCTTTGAGATTCCTTCTTCAAACCCATAAATCCGACACCAATGTTACATGATTTACAGATCGACTAAAAATAGAAGCAATTACAATTTCTTCACTGATTTGAATCTCTCCTCTGCTTATGTCACAGTAATGGATATTTCCCAATTATGCAGACCTGAGAACATGCGTTTATTGAAAATCATATCTTGGCAGTATCTAAAAGATAATCGTTGATTATGGTAGAACACCATGAGAAAAACTGAATAATGATTTCCCTGCAATATGTTGACAGGATAATCGGATACATAATTCGTTAATAGAGATTAAAAATTTTCCAAATGCTCGCATTATAATCATGCAGCTCTATTCTCCTATATCTGTGGCTTGATTCAAGAAAAGTTTGATGAGTTAAGTCTTTCAATCTTAGTTAAGTCCTTCAAAAATAATGACTAGACAAAATGAATGATTCTGTAATTTATGTAAATCTATCTTTTTATCCAACGAATTTTGAGAATTGATTGAATATTGCTGTATAATTTTGAAATGTTTTGCTCTAAAGTTAAAAAAAATAGGTGTAGATGAAGTTGCTTGAAGAGACAAGACTAAAAAAAGTTTAAATTGCGATCGATATAGGATAGGAAAAGCAGAAGGACTTTCCTAGGTCCTAGGCCTCCGTTATCAAGAACTATTCAATAAGTCAGGATATTTTATGACCTGCATCCCTTGAAACTCCTTTTCTTCATTCCCTTATGAATTATGAATAAAACAATCACATAATCAGAAAATACAGTCCCAGTCTAAATAAAAATATTACAGACGAATTTATATTTAATACCTTATTTACTGAATATTTCTAAGTTAGTGATTTAGTAATAATTAATTTTTAGTTGAATTTTCGAACTCGCAATTATCTTTCATATTTCTTTCAATACAGAATTTAATTAGTTTTGTATTCAAAATTTTAAAGCAATTGATTTTAAAAAGATTTCTGGGGCCAAGAAAAGCCTTTCTAATAAAATAATAAAATTTCAACTTCCTATACCTCTAGGAAAACAAACCAAATATTCATTCTATTTATCTCAGAACGTTGACTAAGTTTTCAAACATTAAAAACAATAAAGAGAAGAAAAGAGTAGATAAACAACGGCGGATAATGGGAAACTGAATGAAAAAAACTGAAGAGGAAACACTTGATGTAAGAGCCTCGAAAAAGGAAGGACATGTGATACTGCGGTATTATTATTATTTGCGCCCACTGAACCTAGCTCTGATCAAGATGTTAGTTTTTGGGGTGGAACGCTTGTCAAAAACTCATCTATAAACCAGGAAACGCACCATGAAAACTTAATGGCATTTCTCGTAAAAACATTAAGCTTGTTGTAGGCGTAAAAGAACACAGTACTGGAGCTAATGTCACGTGCTGCTTTACCTGCTTCAGAATTTTCGATTTTCTGTGAGTCAAGCGCATCTCCCCAGAGCTCCGAAGTGCAAATTTTTTTAATGTTTCATTAACATTTTTAGATTAATACTTTTATACATTTTAATAATCATTAAGATAAAAATCTTTTAAAATTTGAAGTGAAATATAAAATCGATAATTTTTAAAGCCCAGCTATGGATGACCATGCAGTAATTAAGCAGGTAGAACTGTTCTTTTAAACCATAATTGAAACTTTTTCTTTGTTTTTAATTCATACGTAAAATTAATTTTAATTTGCCAGCAATATTTTAAATATTGTAAAAGAAATTTATAACCCACAAGTTAAAGTTTGTGCTAAAATAATTCCCATAGAATGTGTAATCAAAACATTTTGAGTTAAAAAATCCAAAACAAAATGGAAGAAAGACCATATTAACATTTTAATATAAATTATTTCTTAAAATTTCTGTAATTTCAAGAATTACTGCTGTCTTCAGATTTTTTTTCAGTTAGGAAAAGAT
>JAFIDM010012231.1:62586883-62662354 GCA_023159025.1 Thereuonema tuberculata | reverse complement strand
TCAAAATTAGAGTTATTCAGGATTACTTACTAAAATTAATTTACGAATTTACTTTACTTTAAAATACAGATAAAATATTTTTCTTCCGCATTCCTCCCTTCAAATGCCGCTTGGGTCTATTGCTCTAATCATTCCTTCCATCTCCTAGCTTCTCTACTCAAATCATTGTGTGAATACTACAATAACTGTAGTATTCTACTTTATTTGAAATGAAGAATTGTCAAGTTTCAGCTTTATTTATGTAAGTTAGTTATTATCGTCTGACAATTAAGCATCTCTTCCAAACGCTACGTTTATGAAATTAGATATAATTTAAATATATCGTATCGTAAGTATGTTCTAAAGGAGTCAGAAAGAATTTTATTCAGAGTGGAACCTGCCTAAAATAAATCTTTTCTAAATCTTTTATAAATCTCTTGGAAATTTTTTTACTAATGTCTTTATGATTATATTCATATTTGTAAATTTCGACCAAATTAAGTTTCTGAATTTCAGAAATTTCTTGTCAACTTATATAATTGGCAAGTTCGTCTGTCTGTCTGTAACTCGATATAATTAAGATATTAAGATAGATCCAAGGTTCTCAATGGTACCATTGATTAAGGGTACTCAAATAGGATAAAATATTAGTTCATTTTGTCATTCCATGTTGTTTCCATGAAATTTTAACTGAAATTCTGACAAAACATACGTTTAAAACCAAATAATTTTGTTACCACTGCACCGATTTTAATGAAATTTGGCATACTTACTCATTTTTTTACGCTGATTTTGAAACTTAAAACCATTTTTGCCGTAGAAGCTTCGTTCACAAGTTGGCGCAGTATTTAGATTATACAAAGATGAGTTTTAAATGCCTTTCGGCGTTATGAGTCAAAAATAATAATTATTCTTTAGATAAATTAAACTTTAGTAATGGTTGGTATTTCGTTTTTCTTTTTGGGTGGAAAATGATCCTTTAGATTAAACTCTCAGAACCTATACTACATATGTACAGGTAAGAAGTAAACCTAAATAGGTCTGATAAACATTAAAGAAAAAAAAATTGCAAATCAAATCATCAATCGTATCAAATATATATACATATATATATATAAATTGGCTAAGTTCTTCTGTCTGTCTGTCTGTAACTCGATATAATTAAACTATTAAGATAGATCCAACGGTTCTCAGTGATACCATTGAATCAAAAGTACTGAAATTGGATGAAACTATTAATTCATTGTGTCATTCCATGTTGTTTCCATGAAAATTTATTCTTGGGAACTGACCTCGACAACTGAAATTCTAACAAAACATATGTTCAAAACCAAATAATTTTGGTTGCATTGCATCCATTTTAATGAAATTTGGCATACTTACAGTTGTTTACGCTGATTTCGAAACTCAGAACCA
Organism: Thereuonema tuberculata; assembly: GCA_023159025.1. Classification (NCBI taxonomy): domain Eukaryota; kingdom Metazoa; phylum Arthropoda; class Chilopoda; order Scutigeromorpha; family Scutigeridae; genus Thereuonema; species Thereuonema tuberculata. The sequence continues at coordinate 62,660,959 of JAFIDM010012231.1, read as the reverse complement.
TTTTTGCCGTAGAAGCTTCGTTCACAAGTTAGCGCAGTATTTAGATTACATTTACTTTATATTTGATAGTTGATAATAAAATGATTTTTCAGATTTTTTTTATGTATGTCAGTCGACAGGCTTTGCTGCTTGTTCTTTCAAGTAAGTCATTTAGAATAAGTTATTGTAGTACATGTTTACATAACTACAGCAGTTAAATACAAATCATTTCTAGCTGTTGATAAAACACAACTTTTACAAGAAACACATTTCATGTAATATAAGTAAAATTTATCATTGTAAGGTGAGAGATAGATCTCTCGGAGCCCACGATACTTAAAGGTGACAGACAGTTTCAGATATTAATCTAAATAATCCTAGTTGGCTTTTCAAATAAATATTAGCGAAAAACTGAAATCGTTACATTGAACGGATTCATTAATTTCAATCTAAAGTTTACTCTTCTAATCTATTTCATCATTCGTCAAGGTTACAAGTTCCATTACAATCATCTTTTGCAATCTCCACTTCAAAGAAAACTGGCTTTTCTTTGAATCTCTCCGCTTTTAATCTGGCTTGCAGATGCAGTCCTTCCTCAGAAAAACAAAACAAAAATAAAATAAAAAACAACCACAAATGATATGCTTCGAGGAATTTGATGATATCCATGTATGCGTGGATGGCATGATAGAAATAAAAAGATTTTACTTTAGTTTTGAAATTTCAGTAATTAATGTCAATAAAATACTTGTATTTACAATTTTAAAAATATTAGTTAAAAAAATTAACTCGTGTAGCATTTTGAAAGCTTTGTAATGGATCAATGCAATAGGTTAATTATTCACATTTTAATGAGTTATTATGTATAATGCATACAATTTCTTAATACAAAATTTACTTTTTGTACATTATAGGACGGGTATTCACCTTATAATGATCAACAACGACTCTGAATTTTAAGTGCATAAAGTGTTCCATGTTAGTAAGGAATTTAAACTCTGTAAATTTAAATTTCATTAATTTTTCTTTATATTAATCTAAATGACATACACCAAATTTCCAGCACCTATTATACAGGAGTAATTATATAATTACACTTTATAAGACTGGTTAACATTTAAAAAAAAGAATCAGAATTTACTAATTCTAATACTCTAATACCAATAACTAAAAGTATTAAAGTCTTAAAATTAAAGAAGAACAATTTTAAGCTCTTCTGTAAAGTTTAAATTTTATGTTTAAAAAAAATTCATTTTTATACGTGAGGAAAAACAAAGCGTTTAGAAAATGAAAATGTCAATCCTTGATTTGTTAAGATTTCATCTAAGATTGAAAATTTGTTGATTTGAGTTATTAAATTTCCAAATTTTAAGTGCGGAATAGGAATTCAAGCGGAATACAAAACAAGATAATTAATGCTTTTAGACAGTATCAAAAGCAAAGCGGACCCATGATACGTACAATTTTATAAACAAAATTTTATCGGATGCGACCACTTTTCACTTCCAATTTCCGATCAGGCAGTGGTCCTAGAGGTCTGATTTTTTGGACCTGGTGACCTGCTTTTTGATGCTGAACACAATGCTGAAGGTTTCATTCTAAGGTCTCTAACCGTTTGGCCACTACAGAGTGTTACATCCAGCAAGCATACCACTTGTGACCCAACTTCCGGTCAGGGAGTGGTCCTAGGTCACCTGCTTTTTGATGCTGGACACAATGGTGAAGGTTTCATTCTAAGATCTCTAACCGTTTGGCCACTACTGGGTGTGATATCCAGCAAGCATACCACTTGTGACCCCAACTTCCGGTCAGGGAGTGGTCCTAGAGGTCTGATTTTATGGACGTGGTCACCTACTTTTTTGTTGCTGAACACAATGGTGAAGGTTTCATTCTAAGGTCTCTAACGTTTTGGCCACTGCAGAGTGTGTCATCCAGCAAGCATGCCACTTGTGACCCCCAACTTCCGGTCAGGAGTGGTCCTAGACGTCTGATTTTTTGGACATGGTCACCTGCTTTTTGATGCTGGACACAATGCTGAAGGTTTCATTCTAAGATCTCTAACCGTTTGGCCACTACAGAGTGCATACCACTTGTGACTCCAACTTCCGGTCAGGGAGTGGTCCTAGAGGTCTGATTTTTGGGACGTGGTCACCTACTTTTTTGATGCTGAACACAATGGTGAAAGTTTCATTCTAAATCTCTAACCGTTTGGCCACTACAGAGTGTGACATCTTACTTTTTTTTTAAATTTTGTATAAGCATATCAGATGATTTAAATTCAAAGTTGCCATCTAACCTTCTATTAGTTTGAAAGCCCATCTTTTCAAGTTTTCATCTTAATAACTTTATGTCCATAAACTGCATCCTAGAATTTTTCTGTCATTTCTTTTTTAATCTCTTGAATTACCTCTCTTCTATTTGTAGCTAATTCATTCTTTTTTCAGACGTTAGTAATTGAGATAAACTTGCCAATTTCCGAAACTATGATTTAACAGAAGCAAACGATGAGGTTCTTTTTTTTTGAGCGATAATATTCTAGGGCTTTTTTTTGATACTCATTATCTATTAATATTTTTTGCTTAAGAATTGGAGAAGGATTGTACTCACTTGCACTTGAATTTTGTTGTGATCCTATTTGCGTTTTCTTCTGATTCTTCATATTAGTCTTCTACTATAATTAGTTGAATCTGTGTCAAAATCTTTAATAAATACTAATCCAGAATCTGTTTTGATATTACTTTCAGACGAAGCACAAATGGTATCGGGAAATTTTCCGAATAAAAGTTCTTCATCAGTTGAAGATCAATTTGTGTAAATCCACTTAAATGTTACAGCAATAAAATAACATTTGATGCGTTAACTGGCATTATATGTGATAAAAAAATCTAGTTAAACCCTCTTTAATTATCTCTTTATTGTAAAAACCATTGTTGTTCTAGTCTTCTGTAGTTTATATAAACAATATGTGGACAAGTCGATTTTCGTTGCTTTAATACCTGGGGAGGCGATCGGCAACCATATCTGAAAAATTAACTGATATACTGTATAAGTTATTAGTATTTTCGTAAAGTAAGGAGAAAAGTTGAAAGATAAATTTTGGAGTACGATTTACATAAAACTGACTGAAGTTAACTCAATTGTAAATGAACAATAAGTAAATACAAATATACCAAAAAATTAAAGATATTATACATTTTAGGAAAATAAATAAAATAATATACCGGTATATCAACTTTCGGTATTTGTTTTGGTTTATTTAAATATTATTTTGCGACTGATTTTGGTAATTTAATTAATAAAAATCAACAAATTTTCAATCTTAAATGAAATCTTAACAAAACAAGGATTGATAGTTTTATCTTCTAAAAGCTTCATTTTTCCTGAAGTTATTTGGTAGTTTTTTGTTTCTTTTTTCAATAATTTGATAACAAATATGAAGCAACCGTTTGCACAAAAACATTAGCAACAGATTTAAGAGAAAATATTTATTATATTAAAAGTACTAATATAAATATTAATAAATATTAAAAATATTATTATAAATATTATTATAAATATTTATTTATTTAAGAGAAAATATTTAAGAGAAAATATTTTCTCTTAAATCTGCTTCTAATTTTTTTGTGCATACGGTCACTTCATATTTATTATAGTTGTATTTAATATTCATTAATTTGATAATACATTTCGTATTTCATTGATACACATTGACATTTCTTTATTTGTAATTTGCTGTTAATTCAAACTTCAGACGTAAAAGACATTTATCATGATGAAATGTTACATAAGTATTGAAAAATATTTTGAATTGTTATTTTGAAGAAATAACTCCCTTTTGAAGTTTTAATAAGATAATTAAAATCTTTTGCGCAAAGCCATATATGCAGGCCGTTATAGAAATGCGGAGGGAGTAAGTTAACAGAAAGGAACATCCATCGCGTTTTGCTTTATTTTTTCTATTCTGCTGCTTCGATTCTGCACCTAAGATTTTGGTAACTTAATTAAATATTAATCCTTCAAAGTGTCATTAAAATTGGCTGTTTCCATGTTCGAGAGGTTTCCTTGTAAGTTAAATACTAATACAAAAGTTATAAACAATTTAATATTAAATTTTGTCTAGACTACTAATTAGTCTAATTTAATTGCACATAATGTCAATGTGCTAGCAACCTTACTATTTATTAACTTAAATTCTATGTGCTATTTTTAACTTAATTACTATTTGAATCACTAAAACACTATCAATTTATTGTAAAGAGAAATGACAAACATAAAGAGATTAGACGGGAAGCGTCTTAAGAAACGATCTAGATGAAGCAGACACAAAATAACAGTAATGCACGGCGCTTGCGGTAACGTACATAGCGTACGAAAACTGTACATAACTCGGAATCCAGCATCGTAACTGGTATGATTCCAATGCAAAGTCCGGGGTAGGACTGTATCTATAAATTAATTTACTTCTAATACAATTAAACGAATATAAGTTTTAAAGACGTGCTAATACTTTTTATTATGAGCCTATAATAAAGTTGGAGGAGATTGATCAACTAGCAATGAGAGCGGTCCAAGAGCTTCTCGTGGAAAAGTCAAGTGGAAAATCGGCAACAGAGTTCACCATCGTGTTCAGAGATCCCACAACGTATGAATAGGGCATTGCCAACTCCTTCCTCCTCCCCCATGTTCCAAATATTTGGCATTGATTTCAACTTTTAACTTACATGTTAGAAATGCAACCATCTCATTTCGATTGTCAGCTATAGTTTGTGGTTGCTAGGATTGTTAAGTTCCTCTTTTAGTGCATCTTTATATTAAACATAAAACTATTAACCTTGCTGTTAACTTAAAAAAAATATATTTATTACTTTATGTAATAAAATTGCTAATATAAAAAAAGACAAACGAAAAAAAAATTCTTTAAGTTATTAAGACATAATACCAGCTCACACATGTATTTGAATAGTTCCACAATCTTTTAATTATCCTTAAGGTTATATTCATCTTATTTATTGTTCTTTAAGTGACTTCTCCTGATATAGTTCACGATTCAACAATAAATTAAATTCCATTTTAATAATCTATCCCTATCTTCTCTCAAGCCTTCTCTACCCAAATACTTTCATTATAGTTGGAAGTTAAATAAACTAAAGCAGGAAAGTTATCAATGTAGACGACTCTCTGATAAGGTGATCTTTTTTCTACACAAGGACATTCCAACAAGTAGGACTTTCGGAGTAGGACTTTCTTATCCTCCTAAAACAATGAGAAAGTCATTTGGGAAATTTATTTATAATGTCATAATTACACAATCACAATTTGGTAAATGGATCCTTTCTTTAGCATCTCTAGGAACCGATACTATCTTAAAAATTTTCAAATGCCACAGATACTATCAGCAATCAAAAAAAAAATCGCCTTATAATAGTCCCAACCAAAACAAGAAAATAGGACCGTCATGTCACATTTAGTAAATGTATTAAATTAAATTGTTACATAATTTCTGCTATTAATAGTAATTTTTGTAACTAATATCTTACAATATTACAAATTTAAGATAAGTTAAAAAACGTTTACGATTTGTTTGGTTGTTTTAAATTTTGATCGCCTATGGAAAGCTTTATTAGTTAAGCAGAAGTTGTTAATTAATTTTTATCAAAAATTAAAACAGATAAGAAATAAAGTAAAAAAAAAAAATAGATAATTTTTCATTCCTTAATTTCAAGATAAAAAACTCGCTTACAATTCAGGGATTTATTAATTGTAATTTCATTAAAATAGTAACTAATTGGCTTGTGTTAAAATGTGTAAAATCCTACAAATGAAGCATATTAACTTATCATCTACTTTTTTTTTTCCAGTGGAATTTTTTCGGTGATATTCTCCTACAGGAATTCCATTCTTACTGTCGAAGAATTTCCAATCTACATATGTGAACTTACAAATTATTGAAACTATCATAAGTAAATATAGTAATCTTGAAATCTACTTCAATAAAAAATCTTACAACACAGGACTAATTAACGAATTAAAATCTTAAAAAAAGAAAAAAAAAATCATTCCACAGACTAGTTTCGGGTTGCCCCTAATGCAACCCTTTCTCAATATGATGAGTCATCCAGCAGACGCGTCTCTTTACAGCACTAGGCAACCAATAACACTGGTCTACAAAAAAAACCTTTTGTTCTTTCACAAATACTAAATAAACGGGATCTAACTATCTTTTCCAAGCTGAGATCAAATATATTCCCAGATTTTTTCCATCAGGCAGGGTTTTTTGTGGCAGGTGTTTAAAGTTTTAAAAGAATTAGTGCTCACGAATCACTAAATAAATATAAGGCTAAGTTTTGGCTTACCTAAAAAGTTGCATATGATGATTTTCGGCTGTAATTTTTAGTATTTAGTATACTGAATTTTTTCTAACAACAATTTTATATTTTCATATATATCTTATATTACTAGGATGCGCGATAGGTATTGATAGTAATTCATTCCCGTTATGGAGTAGTATAGCCTTCGAACTAACTTTCGATGAGTCTATGAACAACAACATGTCCAAGAGCCTGCATTACTGAACAAACATTATTATAAAAAACTACATGGCCTTCTTTAGAGAAATCGTCACTGAAATCACTATCGCGACTACGATAATCGCATATCTGTATATCTTTTTGGAGTAGATTCCAACCTTTGAGCCTGAAACTTAAAAACTCAGCCGACTGTTTACACAAATTTAAATCCCGTATAAGATCATTAAGATCTTCTTGAGATAAAAAATGAGGTTCTAATGAACTACTTTCTTCAAATGTAGGGTCACTTCTCACCTTTCTTTTGTCTTCAGTAAGAGCTGCATAGTAGTCGGAGTTATCACTTAAGGTCATGAAATCTGGACACTTAGGTATAGGATACTCTTCACTTGTGGCACTAGTCTCATTGCAGATGCCAAATCGGGACACTTAACTGTATATTTTGTTTTGGACATATTTCTTTTAATGTTAGTTAAGCAGAAATAACAGTCAGTTGAATAGTCCTTCTATTCCCTCCAAATCACAGGGACTGAAAACGGTATATGATGAGTACCTTTTGTTCTATCCACTGAGAAGCCTAACACATGATACACAGCATACATTTGGGGCCCAATCTTTATCAGAATCACCAGCTTTATACCCAACATAAAGCTTAAAACATTTTTTCACAAGTGGTGTGAAATTTCGCCTCTGAGACTTGAAAGTCAGTTCTTCACGGACATAGCAGAAATTGTTTGGCTGATTTAAACGCTTTCTTGATATATTGAAACGTTTATAAAACTCCTAAAACTTACAAATAAAAACAATATACAGCAGAAAACCACTACATGTGTTGCCAGGCTCACTAAATTTCAATACGGCCATCTGCTTACTAAAACAATGCAATATTTGAACATGTTACAACTTGTTTGAACATGAATAAGTCTGTACAGAGTTAGAACATGTTTGAACATGAATAAGTCTACATGGTGCCAAATTATTCTGAATAAAATTACCACTTCTATAATTTACAAGAATTATAATAAAAAAAAAACAACCTAATATACAGAAGTATATTACACAAAATTTGCCCTCACCAAAAAACTATAGCTGATGGAAAAATTCTGATTACATATTTGAATTCAGTAAACAAAACTACACTAGAATCACTATTTAGTTTTGTGAAAAAAAATCATGTTGACCAGTGGAATCGTATCGTTTCACACGGACTGTGTCCTCGCAACCTACGACATCAATTGCGGATACAATATGGAGAATTCTGTAGAGACTTGCCTGTTGGACTCCTCACATCGAGAAAGAGTTGCATTAGGGGCAACCCGAAACTAGTCTGTGTAAAGTTTTCGTAGAATTTTTAAACATTTTAATTCCGTAATTAGTCTTGTTTGTTGTAAGATTTTTATTGAAGTAAATAAAAAACGTTAAGTAAATTTAACGTTTACACACGTTAAATACAGTTTTTTAATCTTGAAATAAATATAAATTATTCCAACCAGTGGTTTTATTTTTTTTTATTTCCATCCTGATTCGATCCCGTCGATCACATGCACCTTGACAGTTTAATTTTGTCCGATAGTTGTCTGAACACTCACGCAGAACTCGTGTAATCGCTAATGATTATTCGTGCACAGTTTTAAGGTAAAATATTGCTAGTTTCATATTTATTATTATTTAAATCTCCAATAATCTTGACCCGCTCTTTCTTCAGATAGAAGTTATGTTTCTGTGCTATTGTTTCACCATTTATCTAGAAATGGAAACGAAAACCAAGAACTGAAGATTACTTAGTTGAGTTATTTTTATCAATAACACTTTAGAATTACTAAAATAGATGTTAAACAAACACATTAAACAAACAATTACAATTAGACTATTGTTTCTTTCTTTTAGCTGTTTTTAATATTGAGATGAAGAAATATATACATAACACGAATGTGAATATTTTTATTACGTATATTTTTGGAAGGATATAAAAACAGCAGTATAATTTTTCAAAAAAAAAATGCTCCCGAAAAATAACAAGAAGAAAAAAAAGGATGTTTTTTAGAATTCGCGATGTGGTAACTAAGTTCATGCTGAGTGAAACAATGCTGAAGCGGCGGTTTTCGTTGTCTTGCAGCGGTGTCTAACAAAGGTGTAAATTTGCTAAGGCAGAAGACGTACGAGGATGGTCTGCTTGAATAATCTGAAATATAAGAGTAGTAATTTTTTTTCATTATTGTCATTAGAAATTTTGCTTTTGTAGGCAAATTGGAATATTTCCTTTAGAAGTTATAATAACTTTTTTTCTTGTTCAAAATTTTTATTTTTAGATTTCAGCTGCTAAATAATTAATGACAGCAAATATTAAATAAAAGTCTAGTTTAAAATAACCAAATTAATTTTAAGAAGAAATTTAATTAATGAAATTTAATTAAAGAAAAAGTTTTTTTTATTAGAATGATTATATTTTTCTATACAAAAGTAACATTTTTTAAAGCTATTACAGTTAAGCTTTAAAGCATTATATTTCAAAAATTAATATCGATATATTTCAGATTATGTAGGGTGTTTCAGAAATCCCTCCGGATTACTGTAGCTCTTTCAGAAATCTGTAACTCACAGACGAACTGGCCCACAGAGATGAGAGCGTGGCAGTGAAAAAAGTACATACAGTAGAGCATCGATTATCTGAGGCAATGCTGCACGGGGGGGTGTTCGGATAACTAATATTTCGGATAGCCGATCATTTACGAAAAAATTGTCATAGGAGCAATATGAAACACAGAAACAGTGATACACATTAAACACAAAGCCTTATATTGTATTTTAAACATTGCTAATAATGGTCCAAGTCACGTTTTAGATAATAAATTACCTTATTTTAAATCCGTCCTGTTACTTCGTTGCGTTGTTTTTGTCGTTACGTGTTTCGGGAACTATGTCCTATCATCAGATCTATCACTCGGAAAGAAATTAAATTTTTAATTTTAATTTGCAAATTAATTTTTTAAATTTTTGGTCTACTGCAACGCCTTCGGTTAAACGATGTTTCGGTTGATTGATAATCGGATAATCGATGCTGTACTGTAATCAAGTTTCTAACATAGATGTCCTTCTCTGGTAACTCGACAGACATCAATTCTGTAATTTAGCTCTTGCCACACAAGTTGCAACACATCAAAATGGATGGTGGCAACTGCAGCCACGAAGATCTCGTAAATCACATGGTAAAGGGGGTTCGTTATCATTAACATAGCCCCAGAGGAAAAAGCCACATTGGAGTGAGGTCGGATGACCTGGGAGGCCATGGAATAAGTGCGGAGTTTTCTTTAGACGTCCAATCCAACAATGAGGTAAAGTGTTATTGAGGTGACGGCGAACGTCCAAATGAAAATGTGGATGAGCTCCGTCCTGTTGCAAAATGAAATTGTTATTATCCTCATGTAACTGAGGCAATAGCCATTGCCGTAATATGTCTAAGTAAACAACACCATTAACACTTTTCTCGGCAATGAAAAAATTGTCTATACACTTTCCGAGATGAAATTGTACAAAACATATTAACCTTGGGGGATTTGTTGAACTGGTGGACGAGGATTTTTCGTGCCCAAATACGCACATTATGGCGATTGACCTTGCCAGAAAGATGGAAGCATGCCTTATCACTGAACGCAATCATCTGCCTCCTCCTTCAGACGTTCTTGAAATTGCAAACAGAATTCATAACGGAGATTATCTTCAGAATTAACAGCCTGAAGCAGCTGCAACCGGTGTAGTTTACAGACAAGTCTTTTGCGTAGGATGCGCCAAACAGTCACATGAGATATTAATAATTGTCGGCTTGCTTGATGTGTTTTTTTGAAGACACCTGGTAAGGGATTCTCGTACGTGGTCTACAGGTGATGGCCCTGGCCTGCCTGTTCGGTTTGCGGCACACAAAAGGCCTGTTTCCTCGAGTTTCCTATACCACTCTCTTATTGTTTTGTCCATCGGTGTTCTGTATGATACTTGGTTCCGAAAGCACGTTGCACTTTTACAATTGACTCGGTTTAGCAAGTTGCAAAACACAAAACGATTTCTTTTCTCCTGAAAACGCCATGTTTCAATACTACTGCCTCCTAGTGGAGAAACGAGTAACTAAGCCCCATTTGACAAAAAAAAAACCTTGATTATTTACTTTTTTCACTGCTACACTTTCGTCCCTGTGGGTAAGATTGTCAGTCAGCCACAGACCTCCGAATCCTGGAGGGAATTCTAACACACTCTGTTAAAGCAGATCAATCCTCTTTTTCTTATTTCTTCTGCGTCAGCAAGTCGGCACATCATTATTGTTAGCCACCGTCGCAAGGTAACCAAGAGGTAAGAGCTAACAATAGTTTTATCCCAATAAGGACTCAGTCACAACGCGACCTATAAAACCCCCTATTTTTTATTACTTTTAGAGGCAATTTATATTTATATATTTGAACTTGGTTTTTGAATATCATTTTATAAAACATATGAATTAAAAATATAGGTTCAGCGGTAAAAAAGCTTTTTAGTTTTAAATTTTTTGAGTACAGCAATGAGTTACATGTATAACTAATATTCGGTTATTTACTATCTACATGTGAGAATAAACAAATATAAAAAACTTAGAATAAACAAAACTTAGATTAATTTGTAGTGAGATTTGTTTAATTCTTGTAGTTGTAATCATAAGTCCTTCATAAGTAATCTGAAATATTGGCAAGAAAACAAGAATGACCATGAAAGTTTCTCCAATGATATAAGGAAAAGGGAGAAAGTTTTAAGGTAATGTTCTTGTTAGATTCAATTGCGTTCCAGACTGTAATTAGGTCTTTAGTGAGAGCAATAGAAAACCAACACGTTGTTCAATCACACTCCTTGAGAAGCCCACACATTCCTCCCGCATTCCTTAGGCAGCTGAAAGCACGAGGCTCTGAATCGTGCAGCATATTTTTAGGATGAAATTGTAAAAGAAAGCTAATTTTGACAGTTCATTAATAACTTAATTTAATGATTTAATCAGTTTTAAATGAAGTTTGCTTCCAGAATTAGATTTTACTAAGAAAACTGAATTCCCTAAAAGGAAAAGAAGAAAGTGTCTTGAAATTTTATTATCGGTTTCTTCTTTATGAAGATTTATGAAGATAACTGATTTACGAAACCTGTGGGCCAAATTAAAATATGAACCCTTTTTTTTTGTCTCCATCTCCCCATCCCTAACACTTTACTTGCTCAGCCCTCACTATGTTATCGTTAGCTGACCGTACATCTAGTTATGCAAATTTCATTGACTGTCAATATCATTTGACTGCAAATTCGAAGTTATCTGAAGTTTTCATGCTCAGTGTAACAACAGCATTTGAACATTTTTTTTCTCTGGAAAAAAAAGGAAACTCTCTTATCACACACTAAAATAAACAAAAATCAATTCGTGCTTCTAATTTTATCATTGACGGGGAATCTAGAATAACTATTTCATCATTATTATGGATCATCAGCCAGGTTTATCCCACAATGACAAGATCGGAGAGCTTGAAAGACTATGAACCACAAACCGCATCCGACTGTGGGATCCAACTAATAAACAAAGTAAAGAAATAACCTGTATGGAAACATGATTTCTGATGAAGACCCTCAACTCAAGGGTACAAAGTGGCATTAAATTATAAAGAAAGTGCCACTAAAATATGGTTAATCATAAGAAAAAAAGTTTAACGTGCAGAGAAATTGCTGGGAAAAAAAATCTCATATCATGCACTAAAATAAACAAAAACTAATTCATGCTTCTCCTGTAATTCCCCGTCAATGACCAAATTAGAAGCATGAATTGGTTTTTGTTTATCTTAGTGCATGATGGAAGATTTTTCCTTTTTTAGATCCAACATATTCGGGTGCGGTTTTGGGCTCCATAGTCTTTCACGCTCTCCGATCTTGTCATTACGGGATAAATCTAGCTGATGATCCATAATAATGGTGAAATAGCTATTCTGGATTTCCTGTCAATGACAAAATTAGAAGCATGAATTGATTTTGTGTATTTTAGTGCATGATGAGAGATTTTTGCTTTCTTTTTTTTTTCTAACAATTCCTCTGCATGTTAAACTTAATTTTTCTTCTCTGTTTGCTAATTTGTCTATTTGTATGCCTATCACGTTAAACGACAGAACAAGATTTCTACAAAATTTCGTGGATTTCTAGTTAAGATCCAACTTTCATATTCAATCCCTATTATGCAATGTTTCGCTAAGCATATACTTAGTATTAAGTTGTTGTTCAGAGGTAATCATTGTTTTTCCATTAAAGAATGGATATAGTTATTAAAGAAGACAAATTAATCTAAAGTCTAGAATAAATGATGAAGAATATTTTTTGCAAAATGAATAATTGTTTGACAAAATAGCATATAAAATAGCTTTCACTGTTTAATAATAATTGTAATACTACCAGACTACTATTACTACTACTACTACTACTACTACTAATAATAATAATAATCATAATTCACGAAATCTTACAGATCCACTTCAACATTTTCTTCTGTGCTTGTTGGTCTTTTTTGCACATTTGTCTGTTTATCTGTAAGTACTAGCACTACGTAATACATCTGAATGATTTCATAAAATTTGGCATAATACTTTCTATATCCAACTTAAAAAGAAATGTTCAGTTATTAGATCCTTACCCCACTCATTATGGCCCTGCGGTTGGCGTTGTCGCTAAGACATTGGCCTCTCAGCTCTGAGTACCGAAGTTAGCTTCTCATGTCGGTTTCGTGATGGTGGACGATCGGCGCTATGCAGGTTTTCTTGGTGTTCTCCCATTCCCCCTGCACTTCTCCCACCATTCTTTCTCAGTCTTTTTCTCTGTCTGTCCTTATTTCCGTGGAATTGCACTATAGACCGACGGTCGCGGTGCTCGGCTTCCCTGCCACCCACACTCACCACATAACGTTACATAACACCCACTCATTCCTCAAAATTGATCCCGAGACCTCTCTCTAGAACTTCTTCATAATTTAGTATCATTATTTTTAACTCTCCTTCTCTGACCTTCTTTCGCACAATATACCAAATTCTTCTCCAGCACTACATGCTCAGCCTTAACTATGTGATGGTAGTTGAGCTTATAAATTAAAGTATTTCATTACATGCTTATATAGACTTTGCAGTGAAGAGAGGGTAGGGCTCGCGACGTTCCAATGATATAAAGTAAGGTCATGTGGTCACTCTGACGCCCACTCACCTTTTATCTCCCCCTCCCCCCTCCATCTCACAAAAATTCCGGCAGCTATTTTACAGATGAACCATTTGGAAAAATATCCGACCTCCACCGGGAATTGTACTTGGCTCCCCTAGCCCGCAGTCCACTGAACCACCAGATCACAAGCTGAGCGTATACCAAGTAATAATATCAATAATAATAGCTAGGTAAAGTGGAAGAGTTCATTTTTTGAGGACTGGAAGGCATGGAGACTAAAAGAATTGTACTTATGTTTTAAATCGGACCATAAATAACTTACGTACTTATGTTTCTGTGTGGTAAATGGGGGGGGGGGGCAGAGAAGCCGAGCACCGCGAAACTTACATACTACATTCAATAGCTAACAAGATCGATAATGGAGAGTGAAGGGAGGCTCCTTACAAAACTAACTCAAACTAATCTTTATAACTATGCAATTAAATATCCAAACAGGAAGATATCTCTCGGAAACGAAGTAAAACAAAAACTATTGATAACAACAAAAATCAGAAATCTAAATATTTACAGTGAAAAAAATTATCCTATGAATTACGTTTTTAACCAATATTAAAATGTTATTATTTACAACATTACTTTAGTTGAAATCTTTTTGACTTAACTTTTTAACTTATTTTCAGTGGCAGATTTCGAATCATATAAGAAGCACAACTAAATCATATTACAATAATAAGAACTAGTCAGTACCATTTCAATTTTTCTTGCAAAATTAAACTGTAAATCATTTTGACAATGAATAAATAATATGTCATCACTTCGGCATCAACAAAGCAACCGAGAATACTTTTATCAATGCATATCTTGTAAACAAAAATCAGAGCATCTTGGCAGACCTAAGTTTCCAATCAGCTTCCACAGTAATATCCATTATCTCTTTCGCCGGGGGCGTGAAGCCATTTCGGTCAGTGCGTGGCCATTGGGATGGTGGTGGACCTATTCTAGAGTCATTGGCGACCTTTTATGGCAGAACATCTACCCACCGGCCATCGCTGAGCAGTGACAGGTGCTGACACTGTTTCCAGACGAGAAATACCGTCATCCTAAATTAGCTTCAGCAGAATCAATTTTCTCGCTTTGGTACGTCCACTGCAGATGAATCACCTGCGCTGTTTGCACTCCATCTTCTCCCACCGTTGCTATTTTTCTTTTTTTTTTGTTTGCTCTGAGGAAAATTCTATCTACAAAACATACCTTGAACAACAAAATATCATGAGGAAAATAGGAAACTCAAAACTATAAGCCTTCAGTTTTCTTACGTAGTAATCTGCATTAATTTAAAGAAAACAGAGTTAATTACAATCGAAATTGATCATCAATAAATTTTACTAGATAAAATTATTCCTTATTTGCTTTCATTTCGCTTTTATTCCGCTAATAGAACTATTATTTTTACAAGATTTTTAGTATTTCTTGTTAACATCGTAGTATTTTTATATTTGTTTGATTTTTATTTTTCTTTAAATAATTTCCCACTAATTTTCTGTAGAATGTGTTCTAAGATTTTAATACTTGATCTGGATTTATTATTGATATCATACATAAATTTAGCTAATCATAAATTGAAGAATTCCTTATAAAAAATTAGGTTATAAATTTAAATTCAAAATTTAAAAATCTCACTTATTATTGTAAAATGATAATCTAATTTCTTCAAAACAACTCAACTTAAAATAGGTAATTCTGTAAAACAGAAAATATTTCCTGTAGCTTCTACAAGAATCTTCAACTTCAGATTTTCAAATGCCGTTAACATACACGTTAATTGAATCCTTCACAAGAATAATATTGTACCGTCAAAAACCAACTTATAAAACTGATAATACTTTTTTCTTTGTTTATGTCTTTAATTATGATTTTCGGCATAAATTTTGAATTAATTCTTTACTTATTCATTAACTCTTCTCTTCTTAAGATGAAAACTAGTTTGATTTCATTGTGTTAGTACATGTAACATAGTTCATAACAGCAGTAAAGCTCACACTAACATAGTACGGATTAGCATAAATCAGTTATTTTTTTTTTGGCAAGTAATAGCAATTTTCATGTGCAAGATTCCATTAACAAGCACTAATCCAAAATCCTCTTCCATAGAATATATCATTGAAAAGTTATATCTGATGTAAATATCAAAATTGTAAAGGGAATAAATAATTGTAAATATCAAAATTGTTCTTAGAGTACAAACTTTTCACTTCGCGTCGCACAGACCGAAAAGTCATAGTTATAAGTAGGGATTGCGGATTATTTGATACAAAAGTAAATAAGAAAATGGAGTACTGCAATATGATAATTACTAAACAACATCTTCATTTAAAATTTAGATATTCGTTCTGCATATGATTATACAGTGTGACTAATAGCATTTTATTTTAAATAGCAAGTTTACTAATGCCATTTTAACATCATTTAATTGATGCAATGGCAGAAAAAAATAATAACCTTTTGCAATATTGATGGCTAATTTGTAAAACTTCAGTCTTTTACGTTTCGCCCCTACAAATGTCATTTACTTTTCAAATTCAGACTCGTTTTCTTTATCTTTAATTAGGCAATATATCGTCCAAGTGTTTAAATTAAGATTTATTTAATTTCCTAATGAGAACTTTCATTAGTCTACATTTATCTTTAAAAGTTTTTATATCATTTCTGGTAATAAGTCTAAATATATAAAAAAAACTACTTGAATCCTAGATAAAATATATAATCTAAGTACAGTAAAACCCCGATTGTCCGAGTCCCGATTACCCGAGTTCCGCTTTAACCGAGCTATCAAATATTTCTAGGATTTTTTTTTGTTCTACATTTTCCATTTTAAAACTTCCGAAAAAAAATTCTGAAATTGATTTCGCCAATCAACGAAGAGGATATAAGTGAATGGATAAACGCTAACGAACAACAAGACATTACACATGAAATGATCGTCAATAAGGACAAAGAATCTAGCGATGATGATGAAGACAGTGACGATGAAAATCGACATATGAAAATCTCCCATACAGATGGACTGAAAACTATCGAATGTGCTATTGAATATATAAAACAACAAGAAGAAGTGACACCAGCAATCCTGTTATCCTTTAAAAAAAAATGGCGAAACATTGCTGCAGAAAAACGCCAAACTAATGTAAAAAAAAAAAACAATTTAGGACTTTTTTCAGTAAAAGAACTCTTTTAATTATCGTAACAATATGAATTGCATGTGGTGTATCTGTATAACTTTTCTATTTGTTAAAATATACATTTAAACCTACACGATTTATTTTATTTATAATTTTTTCTTTAATCGAGTTTTTCGGTTATCCGAGTTAGTCTTGGTCCACATTAACTCGGATAATCGGGACTCTACTGTATATAAAAAGACAAGACGTGTCTCACTCACTCACCCACTGATCAACGTCCAGCCCAAACCGTTAGACCTAGAAAGCTGAAATTTTGCACAGAGGTTCCTTTTATGTTGTAGATAAGGAATAAAACCGGATTTTGCGAAATTCTCACGGGTTCGGGAATAACGAAAATTTATTGTCGCTTTAAAGTTTTCTAATTTCCATAATTATTTCCGTAACTATAATTAGTAGAAACTTCCAATTTGGCATGTAAGCAGATAATTATAATCACTAACACCCTTTTTCAGGATTTTTCGAAATTCCCGAGAGTTAGTGAATAACGAGGGTTTTCGCTTGAAAGTTTCTTATTTCCGTGTTTAGTTCCGTAACTATAATTAGTAGAGACTTCAAATTTGGCATGTAAGCAGGTAATTATAATCACTAAAACCCATTTTTAGGATTTTTCAAAATTCCCACGGGATAGGAAAAAAACCCTTGCTTTAAGTTATAAAACTGAAATTTTGCTTCAGTTACTATTGTTAGGTGTTAGAATATGTTATCGTGAAAATGAGAACTACACAAAGATTGTTATGCAACAATTGGAGCTAAAATATTATTCTGCACAACAGCGCTACATATGCACCCGGTGGCGACAATGGGAACTATACAAATAGTGTTGTGCAACAATTGGAACTAAACTATTGTGGTGCATAATAGCGACGGGGTTTTCGGGTTAGATATAGATTTGTAATGATCAGATGATTTTTTACGAACTAGGAAAGGTTTGAAGTGATGGGGTTATGACGTTACAAAATTCGAATAATCTGGAACTAGGGGTGTACACTGGGAGGACAGTGAGTGGATGGGCAAACTTGGTTCAAAGATACTTTTACGTGGTTTTCGGTATAGATATAGATTTGTAATCAGATCGGACCTTTTGAGTTGTTGTTGTTTTTACCAAACGGGAAAGTTTCAAGTGATCTCGCAACCCGAGCGAAGATCGGGTCGTTTTGTTAGTCAATAATAAACATTAATGTAAAATTAAATACTACTGATAAATTCTCATTTAAGACTCAATTCAAAGGTTTAGTTCCAGTTTTTTGCAACATCTCCATATTAAAAAAAAAAAAAAATTGTAAAGCGAAAGTGATACTTTAATAAAAAAGTTTAGTAATACAGGAATAAGAAATTCAAAGCAAAGCATTTTTAAATTAGATGTTAAGAAACAAATTAAACGTAAGACTATATAAACGAAAGACTCAATATACTAAGCATGATCTGAATATATTATAAACTTCCCCCAATCTCACTATCTATAAATCCATTAATTATTATAGTATGCTTAAGTCTAATAGATCTTAAGTTACAATGAAAATCGTGAGGAATGTATAATCATAATGTTGTTAATACTGTAAAATTTTCCAACTACGTATTTTAAAGAAAATTCAATTGATTGTCTTTATAAATTTATATATTCTTTCTTTCTAATACTTATTTTCTAACTACAGTTTAGACTACATTTCTTATATTACATAATAACAAGTGCAAATGATAATGTAATGTCAAAGTTGGCGTAATTTTCTAGTTCAATTTTAAGGTAGTTTTGAGTCTCAAAAATCTGTGAAGGAATTCTTCGAAGAAAAAAAGTGGAGAAGATGATGTCTCAAGTAACTAATATCCATGGAGAGACGCCCGATCTCTTGACAGCAGCAAAATGAAGTCGGCGTACGTGCTCTGTTCTAACCTATGGCTTTGGCAATTCCACCAGGACCTCAATTTTGAACATCGCGGTCGCAAAAGTACATATCACTTTCTATAAATAAAGTCACTGTTCTCTTTTCAATCCAATATTGCTCTCGAATGGCTCAAGTGTGTGGGGGTTTTTTCTTTGAAAACTGGAATTCATAATAAAACACATTCTTCTAACTGACAACGAATTGACTTCTGCGTTTGGCGCTGCTTCATACAGTGGAAATTGCTCTTTCCGTGTGTCTCTATGGTGGCTTATGTTTTTCTAAGGAAGATAAAAATAAATCTGTTAACGGTTATTTCCTTTACATCAGGAAATCGATAATGCACAAGAAAAAAAAAGTAAGTAAATGAAATAAAAATAAAAAAGAGCTGTTTTATTCTTCTTTTGACTTTTTTTAAGTAATAATTGATTTTTTTTCTTGAATAGTTAACAAGGACAGTGTTAAAAACTCTTACACACATTTAATAAAGCTTCAATGTATTAATTCATCTTAAAATGGTAATAAAAATGTAAAAAAGACATGGTTTTGTTTCCTTTCTTTCCGCCAACCATATTTTCACTTTTCCGTTGGTTAATGTTTTCCTCATTCCGCGGCCATCCTTTAGACATTTTTACCTACCTATTACAGCTGTTTTTATCTTGTCATTTAAGCTGATGATATCCTTGTAGGTTTAGTATGTTGAATTTGTCCTTGTTAAGTACTTTTAAGTTTTTATTACTTTTTTAAGATGATTGGATACATTTATTTCTATTTCAACTCGCACACGTTCAATTTTGATAATTTTTCTTGAGTAGTTTTGTAAATATTATAAAAAATATTTAAATTTAATGAGAGTAGAAAAAAAGTTTTTATTTTTATTCGGAACCAGAAGTTCTTCAAAGAATTCACAGCCTACTTTCTTTAAAATGCTGTTATTCAGATTTTTTTTTATTATTTTTTTTAAAGTCGTAAAAAGTTTCAACAAAGAAAATTCCAAGCACATACTGATATCTGCTGAATAAAAACAGCTAATTTTTTTCTGTAAAATAAAAAATTCAATCACATTAATTTTATTATATCAAATCACGCAGAACAAATCGATTAGCTAAATGGAATAATACCGTTAATTATGTAATGGTTCTAATACTTTTAGGGGAATTTTTGTCAAAAAATTCAAATAGAGAAAAAAGTAGATCGTCTTTTGTTTTTGCACATTTAAGTCTCTAGAAAATTCATTAATGGTTCAAAGTTATTAGGAAAAGAGAAAACACATGCCTACACACAGATTGATTTCTGCTATTATTTGATTTCTGCTTCACTTTTCTAGGAAAGTAGTAAAACAAAACTAAATAAGCTTTTAATAATTTGTGTACACCCGTTAAACTTGTTTACTTAAATTGTAGATTTACGTAAATTAAATTTTTCCTATTTTTTTTTTTACATTTATTTAAATTAAAAATAGTCTTTTAGAGGAATGGGAATCAAGCATCTGAGTGGGCAACACTAAACTTTTTAATAATTTTTAGTTTTTTTAATGAAATATATTATTTATTTTAGTTTTAATTCGAGATAAAACTTTTATAGAAGAAACTACGACTACATCGAGAAACTTCATTTTAAGGGTTTGAGAAAGGGAAACATTAACCCTTAGGAACATTCTAGAGAAGAATGAGTGTAAGAATTGACGAAATTAATGAATAAAGGATATAGACAGATTTACTTATATGAATTTCCCAATTTCTACGTCAACATTAAATTAAAACATTATTTTTATTTAAGTTTTTTTTTTTTAGGAATAGACGGAGGCAAGGGAGGGGTTATGGTGCTTAAAATACAATCTTTCTTCCCCAATTGTCAACCTGACCTAGACGTTATTCACTTACGTCCTTCTTGTTGATCTAGTCACGATGTTGTAACCGTTTTTTAGTGAAGGGAAAACACTGTACTAATAAGTTGGGTAGGGCTCTATAAGCCCTGGTGAAGGCAACCACCTAGTCCTAAGTGTAATCCTGGTCCGCCAAGATGGGATGTGGTTGGATACCTTCCGAGTGAAAAACTTTGTTTCTTAGAAGAAATGATGATGCAGATGGATTTAAAAGACAACGACTTTAGATGAACTAGGTTGACTTTATAAGCAATAATTCTTTGTTGAACATGAAACTTTGAATACAAAAATAATAAAGTTTTCAAAAATTGGAAGAAAGCAATTTAGACTTTATGGTTCTTAAGCTACGCGAACACCAAGCAATTTTTCAGCAACTTAGTCCGATTTCGACGTAACGAAATGATATAGACAGTCTTGAGTCCGTTTATTTGCAACTTAACTGCAACTTTTGACATGCAATTCGAGTTGTTCCTACACCTGCAACTCGAAAAATTGCACTGACGTCACTGGGAATTACCCAATCACAGGGCAGCGTTGGAACACGTCAGTTGTGAAACCACGCCCATGAAAAAAATGGCGTCGAAAATGATTTCTGTCGATTCGTTTTGAAGACATGCTCATACTTAATGAATATCAGAGTATTGCGAGTTTCTTTCATGCGTAAATAAAGTTTATACTGAAATGCATTAATTGTATGCGGCAGAATTTATCAGAGAGGTTTCAAAACCTCGATTTTTTTCGGATTTTCCACATCGGGTTTAGGAAACGCATTGCGTTATGGGATGGCTGCTGACGCGGTAATGCAAAAGTTATGACGTAATTCATACATCACCAATCACAGAGCATGGTTTCTTATTGGCTGTTGGTGATTTGTTACTTTTGCTTCGAAATAATACCATGAAATTCAATTTCATAGCGGCTTTTTTTCAATTTCAAAAATATTTATCGTATGTTGCAAATCAATCACTCATATAATATGTTTGAAACGACATAACCGAATTTTGCTTGACGTCACACGTGACGTATTTAAAAATCTGCGTTGTCATGGGTCGGTTGTTCGTCCGAGTTGCATATCAAGTTGCATCGTGCTCGGGTTTGACAAAAGCTTATATCAACTCGTGACGTCAAAATCGGAGGACTAAATTGCTGAAAAATTGCATGGTGTTCGCGTAGCTTTACTGAAACTAATGCAAAAGGAAAATGGCCTGAAAAATTAGATATTTTTACATTTGGAGTGGCATTGACAAATGAAAGAGAGCAAAAGCTGGAGTGTCAGTTTTAATGAAGAATAAATGGAAGAACTGCATTAACAGTAAGACAGAAACAAATGAAAGATCTATAAAAGTGGTCCTTCAAATTTAAGGCTATAAATTTGTCATCATTGGGACTTACTTTCCATGTGAAGATATTCCTCTTGATGAAAAAATGAACCATTTGAATATCTGAAGCCCCGCGAACATCATGCAACTTTCCAGCAACTTAGTCGGCCGATTTTGACGTCACGAGTTGATAGAGACAGTCTTGAGCCCGTTTTTCAGCAACTTGGCACCAACTTTAGTCGTCCGATTCTAGTTGTTCCTACACCAGCAACTCGGAAAGTTGCTTGGAATTCGGTCGGAATTACCCAATCACAGGGCAGCGTTGGAACACGTCAGTCGTGACATCACGCCCATGGAAGATATGGCGTCCAAAAATGATGTTCGCCGATTCGATCGAAGACAAGCGCGTAAACAATGAATTTCAGAGTATTGCGAGTTTCTTTCATGCATAAATAAAGTTTATACTGAAATGCAGTAATTGTACGCGGCAGAATTTATCAGAGACGTTTCAAAACCTCGAATTTTTTCGGATTTTCCACAACTGCTGGTGGAAACGCATTGCATTATGGGATTGCTGCTGACGCGGTCGACTTCATGTCGAGTTGCATGGTGTTCGGGGTTGACAAAAGTTGGCCAACTCGAAGTCGGCCGACTAAAGTTGCTGGAAAGTTACATGGTGTTCAAGTAGTTTTAGGGATGTAGTGGAACCGGTAGGATGACAGAAATTGTTAAATTGCAGGTGCTCAATATGTTTCAACAGTGACGGATTTATCCAGTGAATATCAGCATCTGTTAAGGCTCTGTTAAGCGCATTTTTAATGCCAACACTACGAATTGTGTCTTTTAATATCATTAAGTCCAATATTTCTTCTTTCATAGTTACATCACAGAAAACGTAACGAATAAATACCGCACAAATTTGAGTTAACTTGTATGTTTGTGAATCCGTCAAGAGCTAAACTGAAAGCAAGGCAATTTTTGTACAGCATTTGGCATTTTACTACCAACATCAGCACTGATATGCAAGTTTGATCTATTAAGTTTGGTCTCTCCGCAGAAATGGCGTGGTAGCGTGGCTGCTATTTCTGCTGTTAGTCCCTGAAGTTTTGTTTTCTTTGGATTTAACTCTGCAATAACTTCAGCTATAGTCATCTTAATAAATTCACCATCAGCATATCGGCAGTTAGCAGAGCGATATTCCCTACTATAACAAAACAAGCTCCAAACATTTTATCGGCTTCCTTACTGAACGTTGTCAGCAATCTCTATTGGCTATTTAGTGATGACTTTAACCCTTTTAACTTGTTTTCCGTAAAACTGGTTTAAGTGGACAATCAGATAAAAAATTGTAATTTGTTTAATAATAATCACTGGAGTTGTAATGACTAAGTGTCATAACGTAGATAAGACAGAAAAGTTTACTCCTTTGAACGATGAATGCAAAAGCTTCCTCCCATTCTAATTTAAAATTTCTATTTTCATCTTCATACTTTCGCTTCTTACAATTTCATGACACCATCATTCTTCAAATTTTCACAGACACTTCTCAAAAATTAAAGTGAAAAGCAACAATAAACATAAACACGCACAACATAACCAAACTTAAATAGCCCAGCATCACCTTAACGCTTCGCTAATTTCACAAACCCTAATATAACCATACAGGATTCCAGACAACGCCCAACAAACTAACATTGTCAGCATCTGTACAATTACTGATTCTCAAGCACAATTCCTCAGTAAGACTTGCTGATCAAAATTTATTTAATCCCTGACCCAAATCTAACATTAAATTAGATTTGAATTCTTAGTGTAATCATATGCACTCGTCATGAAAATTATCTTTCATCTTAATCCAGTGTATACCCGGTATATTAATTATTATAAAAGCTTGAAAACTTTTTACTCACCTTTTATAATAATTAAGAAGCAAGAAAGAGCCCAGCCGACAAACTTCCACAAGCCACGGTTTGGCCAATAAAGAAGACTCAGATATAAACTTGATTTTACGAATGAACAGAGAGCTATTACAGTCACTTAAAAGTATTCATGGCAGTTGATTTGTTTGTTTCCTTGATTGTAGACATAATTCAGTTAGGCTAAGCTGCGCTAAGCTCCTTGTAAATTTTGGACAAAGCAATATTTCCATTCCAGTGCTTAAAATAAAATTACGAAGATCTTTTTGTTTGAAGATATTCAGAACTCTCTTAATGATAAATTAGTTGTTCCAGGTGGAATTATCATGGGACTTCTGAAATTTGGAGGTTAAAAGTTAAAGTCTCACTACAGACCTACGTAGGCTGTTGTAGACGTGGGAAATAGAGCTCCCAGTGTTCCCTGACCAATGAACTAGTTGGGGTTGCTTCCCGACGCTCTCCCACCTTCAACCACCACGAAAGAAAACCAGTAACCATTTAATCCACCCAGGGCTGGGTGGACTATTGAGGAGAATTAGCATGGATAAATTCCCGACCACTGCCGGTATCGTGGGATTGAACCGAACTCTTCCAGACCGCAATCAATAGCATTATCATTTGACTACTAGATTCACCAATTTAAAAGTAATATTGTTTCAGTGATTCTAACTATTCAATAAAGTAATAGACGGGAGTTACATAATGAATGAATGGAATTCATTTTATATATCACCTATAAAACCCAAATAATTCCAAATATAAGTATCATGGATTCTGTCAGTGGAATCTTTAACCGGATTATGAGAGATAGAATACAATTAATGGCAATTCCAGTATTGTCAGAAGAGGAATCTGATTTTATGGCAGGAAATCATTTATAATCTAAAATAGTTATCAGGAAAACTAGTTGCGGGGAATAAACAACTACAGCTATGGGAAACTACTGATACAGAACTTAACTCCGGGATTCTGAAATCTCTAAATTCCTTTAAATATCTCGGGTCCACGATTGACAACACAGAGGAATATGATTTTAATGTTTGCTTAAAGCATATCAAACATCAGTTCTATGAACGGCAGATGTGGAGATGTTTTAAGACAAACTGTAAAGATGGTATTAAGTTGATCATTGAAAACATCTTGACAAATATGTAAGTATTCGCTCCTCACTGATCGTCAAAAGAAGTACTTTAAAACAGTGGAAACGGACTTATTGAGAACAGCATGCGAATTACTTTAATAGACTGACTGGAAATGAATTTTTTAGAGCTGAAATGAATATTGATGAATCAGTCACTGGTAGGATGGAAAATCGTGTGTTAAGGGGTAAGGTCACGTTTGCAGAATGGAAGACGAAAGGTCGGTCAAAAGGATTTGGGGTGGTCACATCCAAGAAGACGTCCAAGGAAAACAAAGAAACACATGGAGGAGATTCATTGCTATGGAGAGGAGAGACTTGCAAAACGTACATTGGAGAGATCGCATAGTAGACAATCTGAGAATAGGTAACCGCTATCTAGTGGAGACATCTGTGAAAGGAAAATATACTATTTAAAAAGGGTTTCAAATAAAAAAAAAATAGATTTTCGACAAGTTGCCATTAATTAAGAAAAAAACCCAGAAAAATCATTATAAATCCGTAAATATATGATTAATTTATGGAAACCTTTAGCATCTTATATTTTTTTTTAAACCCAAAAAACATATTGTATGAAACACTAATTTCTACCAACAATCAGCACAACAACCACGATTGCTACTTACTACTTCTAACGCTTGCTAGAGAAAATTAAACTGTTTCCTATATTCCGACTTCCTTTAATTTCTACTTAAATTAGGTTTTTTTATTTAATTAAAAAATCTTTGTTTTCGTTTATGCAGAGAAATAACATTTTAAAACGATTAAAATTAGGAAGAGAAAGGTGAAAAAAACCATTAAATGAACAATTTCATTTAATGAGCCACAAACAGAAATATATCCTTTCATACGACAAACATTGTGCAAAATTGGTATATCTTATTCAACTGACTTTATTGAAGAAGATTCAAAACGACTTAATGAATAATCAAATTTTATATGGTAGTTTCATTAAGTTTAGTTACCAATCGTAATTTTAAAATTACTTAATCTTCCTAACATATTAAAAGATAATATTGCTTTTAAATAATGTACATGTGGGGAATATTTTCATCTTTTAATTGAAATTAGTTCGATTTTGTTTTTTTAATTAATTGGAAATAATGAAGCCACTAACGAAAAGTTTATTTATTGAAATGACCTATGATTATTATTTAATACATTAAATTAGAATTAATTTCAATTACAACAACCGATTAACAATAACTTTTCAATAACGTATCTAAGCTTCAGATCACTTAAACGAAAATTATTAAGTACGTTAAACTGACAGATTTTGAATCTAAGAAATTAAAATATTATCGACTACATTTTGGAAGAACCGATATTCTGGAACATTGAAATGAAAAACGAAACTATAACGAAAATATACAAAACAAAACAAAAAAAAAAAACAGATGATTTTGACGTTTTGGGTGAACTTTCCTCATGGATGAGAGTTCATCAAATATCAAGGCCACCAATTTCAAATATCAAGGTGGGATTGCAGCGGAATACTCCCTTGGCTCAAGGACCCAGGGGGTCGGGATCCGAAATTAGGAATGGCAGCAAAACATTAAAAAGAAAATGGAATTTCGATAAAACGAAGTAAAGTTGAGTTTATTGTTGCTGACAGTGAGAATTCGTCATTAAAGAAACTTTGTTCTTTTGGATTTCAATAATCAAAACAGCACTAAAGGTAATAAGACTTAATAATTGATAACATGTTATTTACAATGTTTCTGAGCTAGAAATAAGGATTCCCATCATTTTTCTTTTCTCCTCTTAAATTCTTTCTCTTTTCCTCTCGCGCCTCTAGTTGCAAAATGAAAGGGCCTATTGAATGCCTGACATCATTGGAGAGGGATCACAAGGTTTGTCATTCCCTGGACTCATAATGACTCTTGGTGGCTCTGGTGATGGATCATCTCGAAACTTGGCATACATATTTACAGACAAGAGACTATCTATAAACAAAGATTTGAAAAACTTAAGATGAATCGTAACGAAAAATTTTCGCAAGAAAGATACAAAACACAAATTTTTTTTTTGACTAATTTTTGGAAAAAGGAAAATTTGTCATATGTTTTCTCTTGCTTTTATATCCTACTGAATAATTTCCAAAAAAAAAAGAACAACAAGGAGACGTTTCTTTTAAACTTTTTTTTTTTCCTTGTGCTCAAAATCAAAATGAAAGGAAAGGAAAAAAAACCCAGAACAATTTAATGAAAATAAATATACGAAAATATATGTAAGCTTATGTATGAATATATATTTATGAAAATAAACCTTTTTCGTTTCATGTAAAACAAGCCTACATGATTTGAAGTCTTTTCCATCCAAGTTGATGTCACTTCTTATTAATGTTCGTACCATATAAGGATATATGACCTGATAAATAAGGATATTTCATTAGTTGTGAATTAGGGATGATGAAGAACTGATGTGTAATTGGTCATGTATGCTCTTGCGTTACGTTTTATGAAAAAGGGGATTAAATTAATCGGATTATAAATATAAAATAGGACCATTTTTCTGTAACAATTTGCAACTTGAGGAGTCTCGAAATCTGAGAGCGAAACCTGTAGCTTGTATTTTTATATGTTTTAAATACTGATTTTTTAAAAGAATGCATATGACTATTACCAAATTTCAAATTAATGAAAATAGTTTTCAATTTTCTGTCAAGACATTGTCTTAATCTATAGGGAAAAATAGATGTTTATCTATGGAATTTTCTGTAAATCTTTTTCTATAAAAACGAAATTCTCAATCGTAAAATTTGTGAAATATTACAAAAATCTTATTTCTGTTTTTCATTGCTCAACTTAAATAAACACTAAATTCTACTTGCTAAAATGAAACACTGTTTTACGACTGTGGTAATAAACCCGTAGAAATTCACTTTTATTCAGTGAATACGAAATTTCTCACCATTCATTTAAACTTTTACTTGAATGAAATTTTTTATTCTTAGTAGAATTTTCAGACATGTTGAAATCTAAAAAACTTTGAACAGTATTTTACTTAACTTTGTTTATCTGTATTAAAAAACCTCAAAAGAAGATCTTTTGATTTTTGACAACTATTCCAGTTGTGACGTATCTGGAAATGATTTAAGCTTATGTTTTTGTTCTTTTAACGTCATAGCACAACCTGCAGATGTTGCTAATTTTTCATTTCCTTTCTCTTACGTCACTGCGGCATCAGTGTTCGTTTCACATTGCATTACACATAAAAGAAGAATTTTAGGAATTAAAAAAAATACAATCTCATTTCGTAAATGGAATGGAAATAAATTATGGAGGCTAAAAATAAAACAATTTGACTAATAAATGAACAATGCAAATTCATGGTTCCTTTCATTGTTTTACTGTGTGAAGCTTAAGAACATTAAAAAGAGACAACAGAATTTTTCTTTAAAAATGTCATTGTAGGTAAGATGCTATATTTGGAATCTTTCGTCACTACTTTTTATTGCACCTCCTTTTGTTAAACTTAAAAGCATTTGAAAGTTTTGCGAAAGTGAAGAAGACCGTATTTTTTGTTTTTTATTAACATATTTGAAATGCTATATAATGCTTATAACACATTCTAACTAATTGTACTCATATTTTAACTAACTGACAAAAATCATATTTACTCAAGTTCTTTATTAAAAAAAACAAAACTTTTAAATAAATATTTTAAAAATAAATAAAATGAAATCTTTTAAAATAAGCATTAAATTTATTTGCCTAATGAAAAAAAAATACATATAACATAATATTTCCTCAACATATCGTGCTTTCTAAAAGATATGAGAAGATATATTTATAAACTTAAATTAAAATAAATAGCAGAATTTTTAATTATTGATTTTTTAATCGACATTAATGCTTTCTTACACTTTTAAATCATATAATAAATTTTATTGAACTTAATTATAAGTACTGTATTTTAAATAACAAAAGTTATAAGTAAGGTTTTTGTAAAATTTAGATTTCTAATAAAAGAAAATTTTACTCTAATTATTTAATTTAAATTTAATATTAAAATTTAATATAAAAATTAAAAATTATAATTTTAATTCATATTAACCTTTTATTATTTTTATCATACGTAATTTTTATCATGCACTGTGATTTATTTTTCAATATAAATTAGTTTATATAAGATTAAACCTTTATGTTATAATATTTCTTTAAGATAATGGTATATAATACAAAATTCCATATATGGTTACAGAATTTAATGAAAAGTATTTTAACTCACTTGCTTTTTTCTAAAATAAAATCTGATTGAGGAACAACCCTAAAAACGATTTCAGTTTAGTATCTTGGATTTGGAGTCCTATGTTGAAATCGTCGTGAACAAGATGTAGGCGTTTCCTCAGAACCATTCACCAAGAAAGAATGAGTCTCTCATGCGCAGGAAGGATATCGCTCAGTGGGATATTACAGTCATATGGAAGGATGAGAAACCACAAGAACGTCACGAAATTCATCCTAGCTGAGAATTACTTGTTTATGATCATTCACGGAAATTTAGAATCTCTTGTAACCAGCGCCTTATTAGAGAACGACGATTCATCTTCTTTCTTTGGACAGACTGATTGGCTAACTAGGAAATTCAATCGAGCAATTTCAACATAAGATAATTAGCAATCTCAACTAGAAATTGCTGTTGGGAAATAAATGAAAAAGAGGAAATAAATGAAAAAGAGGTAATAAAAAAGTAATAAAACAGATAAGAAGAAAGTTAATAAAAATAAAAATCTCTCAATATATAACTCTGTATTAAGTTATTTTTTTATTCCTATATAACTAACAATAAAGTTTCATTGTTTGCTATTAATTTAATCTAGTTAGTAAGTAGTAGTATTGTCTGTCAGAAATTCCTAAGAATTTTTATAAGTATTTAACAACGATATTGACGTAGCTTTCATTTTATAATATCACTGGAATAATGAATGAATTAGCCATCTAACACTGGCCTACAGAAATTTAATACGGCTACAAGAATTACCGCATTAACATAAAGCCAGCCAAAAGTTTCAGCATTGTCTATAATAATTAAACATTAAACCTTGATTGTCATCATGAACAAATAATAGTTTTTTTCTCAAACAAATAATAGTTTTTAGCGACCCATTTGCGAGCTACTGTGATAGCGACCAAAATGGGTAGCTATTGCAGTAGTTCTGTCTGTCCATCCCTAATAACTTCCGAACGAAAAGTCGGATCGACAAACGGATTTCACCATTGTATTCAGAGGCCCAAACAGTGTAGGGATGGGGGTATTTTCTAGGAGCGACGCCCCCCCCCCCCCTAAGCTCGAGGTATTTGGCATTGTTTTCATTGGATTTCCTGTAATAGCGTAAATGTTAGAAATTTAACATTTCAGTCTGTCAGCTCATTTTAGTTGTCAGCTACAGCTTGATGCTTACGGTCTTCGACTCATAGACTGTCGGTTCGAATCAGTACATCACATTTTTTTCTTTCTTATTTTTTTCCTAACTTTTTTTTGTAATGTACTTCCTTTTTTTATTATTATTTTTAAATGTTTTATATTTTTATGGCTTTAGCACAAAATTACATTCACTTGTTAATTTGTTACTTTAGAATTATAAGATATTAAAAACAATTTCTAAATTTTTCAAAAAAAATAAGTTGTAAGCAGTTTAATAGTGAAATCATTAAGCTTTAGAATAAACCTTGAGAAGTATATTAGACATTGATTCCATAATTGTATGTAAAATATTAAAATAGCCTCTGAACAATAGTACATATTTCCGATTGGAAGATGCTCCCAAGATTTCATTTTAATGTTAGAATTTATATCCATTTTACGTATCCGTCGATTTATAAGGTCGATAAAAGCCATCCTCGGAGCAAGAACCTTTTTTTTTTTTTTTTTTTTTTTTTTTTTTTGTCTGTCAAAACTATAAAAATGGGTGATCTAGAATTTTCTGAAATAACAGACGAATCATGTTCACAAATCCTGATAATTTACAGCAATCATTCGTTCATTATCAAATTCATACACTTTTTAAATAACTTGTTAACGTTTGTAGATCTTATTAAATAACAGTAGATAGTAACTTAATAAAATCGGTTTTTTAAAATGACATGGATCAAATTTTGCAACTAGAAGGCGATTTTTATTTCACAGTTTATTTCACGAAACTTGATACCGTCATCGATAATAATAATCAATATTTTAAAGTATCTTCTCACATATTGCTTCAGTGTTTAGTGGTTAAATGTGGATAATTTAAAAATAAAAATTGATTCACTGGCATTTTCGTTTTTATATCTCCTGTAAGTTAAGGTTTTGGTCTTTTTTCCTAGGAAATTTCCTAGGATTCATCAAAACATTCAATATGTTTATGTTTGTCTCTAAGAAATTTCATCGATTGCATGATTTGAAACAAACGCAGAAGTTCGTTTTTACAGACAATGTTTAAAAACAAGAAAAAAAAAAAGAAAAAACACCGGAGCAATATAAGGATAGTAGAATTCAGTTTCATTCATGAACTTGAACTTATATATAAAAAAAAAATAGTTCCATTTATACTGTAGACTACATGAATAGTTCTTTTCAGAACTACAATCTGATTGAGTCAACTTATAGAAAAAATAATAGAAAAATAAGATTAATACTTTTTTTATAAGCTAGAATAACGCTG
The DNA here is from genome assembly GCA_023159025.1 of Thereuonema tuberculata. NCBI lineage: Eukaryota > Metazoa > Arthropoda > Chilopoda > Scutigeromorpha > Scutigeridae > Thereuonema > Thereuonema tuberculata. The sequence goes on along the minus strand of JAFIDM010012231.1, from coordinate 62,629,248 downwards.
GTGTTTTGTTTATTTTTTTCATTTTTTTTTTCTTTTACATGTATAATAATAAAAGTTTTGAACTCATACGAGTGTTTTTAATTGGTACGGAAAAATTATACTTTTTTTATGATAGTCTACATAAATATTGAAATAAACTACGTCTAAATAAATAGTCTAAATAAATATTGACTGCTATATTCAGTCCATAAAGTTTACTAGTTAAAACATAGTATAAACTTTTAGAATTTGATTTTTTTTTCTTTGGCGAGCAATCGATCAATTTTTTTTTTGGTTAAAATCAAAATATTACGTAAAAAAAATTTAAAAGGGCGAACCAGAAATGCCACATTATTAATATTTTTACCATCAGATAATGTTGTAGTGTAAGGGAGCTTAAGAGAAGCTTCAAGAGTTGTTGGATTTCAGCTGATGTAAAGTAATCGCAGTTGCCAGGACTTTTTTAGGTAGTCTTTCAAATTTTCAAATCGCTATAGAATTAAAACAAAAATTTTCTGAATTAATTGATACAATTAAATACTGCTATCAGGGTGATCTCCAGGTTTATAAAGAGTTCATCATTATTATATTTGACCTGGGCTGATCACTCAAACTCACTATCTTAATGATTACTGGAACACTGGAGCACTATATCTTCTATTCTCCGAACTTATATCTGTGTATCGGAGGTAAAAGGCACTATGCACTTTTTTACGAAATTAAGGTTTTAACAGTGTCCTATGCAATATTTTTTGTTTTTTCAGAGGTGCAAAGCACTATGTCCTAAGCCTAAAAATAACATTAAAAACGGAAATAAATAATAACGGTATCAACATCCTTGCGATGTAAAGAGCACTACTATTAAAGATTACCGAAATCTAAAATATGTTTGTTAGATATGTGTAAACTGTATGTACTATGCCATAAAAAAAAAAAAAAAATTACAAAGAGTGTCAATCAAAGTGCAAAATTTAAGAAAACATTTTGTAAAAGAATCATTCAACTGGCGGTGGTATACGAAATTCAACCCTTCTATGTCGTTGCACCTAAACAACATTAACCACTTTCCACTAACACTTCAGGATCCATTTACGTTCATCGAATGAAAGTCTCACCGCTATTTTGGTTTCTAAACAAATGAGCAACAATGAGCGTGTTGCTATGCTTTTCCAGCGCCATCTGGATCATACACAACTCACCTTATATTTCTATCTAATTTCGTTGCTGAGTAATACGTTTCAAAGAGTGTATACTTCAATATGGGACACCCTGTATATATATTTCGAGTTATTCTTATTTCGAGTTACTCTTATTTAATTCCTTTGTTTGTTTATTTATGTTTATTTATGTTTATTTATGTTTGTTTATGTGCATTTGAAAAATTTTCTTTTTCTTAAAACAATTTTAAATCAAAGTAAAATTCTACATGTTTCGGATCATTGTGCGATCCATTTTCACAGAGTTACAAAATATACATTAAAATCGTAAAAAAGGAAAACTGGATTGAAATATAAACAATATGACATAATCTCACAAAGAAATGATTACAAACAATCAACAAATAAGAAACATCATTCAAATCAATTCGAAACCACCTCCAGACATATATGAAAGTTTCATATCATTCCTTATTTTATCTGATATTCAATAAAAATAAGATAATAAGTGATCAGTAACAAAAATGAAAAGTCGTAAGTCGAACATCGGAGCTTTCTAAATGGTATTCGGAAACTCGTAATTGTTAATCGTATTCTAGTACACAGTGGGTTAGATGAATATTTATGTTAGCAATTTCTAACTTAATAAAATACCCAGTCAAACAAAGTGATAACAATTAAAGACAAGAAGCTCGAATGACTTCCTTAAAATTACTTTTTCTTAAAATTTCTTTTCCTTAAAATTTCTTTATTTTATTCTTCAGTTTTCTTTTTTTAACTCCTGAAACATAACAAAAAGCGAATATAATTTCGTGTTAAATCATAAATTTTAGCGCGACCCATAGTAATAACGTAAGGAAAAATAAAAAAAAAAAAGTTCAAAAAAACAAAAAATACGTTGGGAAATAAAAAAAAACCAAAATAAAACCCACCCGTACATTCAGAAAAAAAATTGAGAGAAAAAAAAGCAAAACAAAAAAAAATTAAGTAAATACTGTGTACAGTCTAAACCGACAAACTTCAGTGTACGAGTCCGAAACCTTAGCCATCAAGCTGTAGCTGACAACTGAGATAAGATGGCTGCATTTCTAATATTTAAGCTAATAGCGGAAATCCAATGAAAACAATTCCAAATATCTAGAACACGGGAACGGGAGGGGTGGGGGGAGAGCTTTTGCCCCTGAAAATACCCTATTCCTACGTTGTCTGGGCCTCTGAACACGATAGTGAAATCCGTTTGTCAATCCGTTCGGGAGTCTTTAGGAGTGGACAAACACAATAACTACCGATTTTTGTCGACCAATCGTAGCTCCCAAATGGATGGCTAAAAAACAAGAATCATCCGTTTATTTTTAACTATTAATATGTGCTGAATACAAACAATAAATATTTTGCAAAACAAATGCAAACAAAATTATTATTATTACTTAATTATAATATTCTTTTTCTTAATATTAATGGAATTATTATTTTGTATACAAGACAAGTAACTTAATTGCTATTTTTATTAAAAGAGTTAATAAAAATAAAGTAGAAGGCCATTGTTTAGATTCTTAAGGCTTTTCTGTGCGATTTTCATCTCCTTCATCCGCTAATTTCCTAATGAAGATTACATTGGAAAATATTTCAAATATAAAAGTTAGATAGCCTTTAGTTCTTAAAAATTTATACCAATTTTTGAAAAGATACATCCACTGGTTAAAAAGTTATAAGAACACTCATACACATGCGTATTCTGACTGATAAGCCTACTGTCCAAGTAAAGTTGGATTAAGAAATCTGACTATATAGTGTTTCGGTTAAAAGATTCTATGGCTTTATCAAATAAGAACAATAAAGATATTTACTAAACTAGTAAATTTCAAACAACATAAGTAAGTAGTTGAGGCAAATATGACCAATGCAGGCAATATAGCCACTTGGCCGTCCTGCCGTTAATTGAAAAGATATGAAAAGATAGGAACCTAAATGAATTTCTTAATTAGAAGGCTTGATGCGGGCATTACTGGGAACTGATGGCAATTCAACTTGAATGGCAAATTGACATCACTCGGTTGAAAATCGATCCTAGGAATAGTGACCTCTGTCCGAAAGAACATCTGCCGTTTAAATTGTGATGGCAGTCCTTGACGACCAATCGTGTGCCATTACAGCATCCTTTCTTTGGATTGAGAATGAGAAGGAGCATCACAATTGATCTTTCTTCAGAGTCAGCTGATGAGGTTACATGCCGGAATTGTGAGTGTGAAGAAGCTCTGCAGGATAGTTTCGTCCATTTCTAAGCTCATCCGACAGTAATACATCTGCGCTGCAGTAGATGTGAGACTAGATGGGCAGCTTTCTGCTCTCTTTCAATTTTATGAAAGAGACAAACACATACAGAAGTGGAAAACTATATATAAATTGTTTTGATGTTTGCTTTGATTATTTAATGATTTTTTCCAACCCTCTAGATACACATATGATTTAAATTGTAACATTGAAATAATTTTTGTAGAGGCCCATGGAAATTAAATAATTATCTTTGTGAGAATTTTAATTTGATAATACATATAATTTTTCAATCCAAAATTCACTAATCATTAATAAAATATATTTTTCCTAAAATAATGAATCTTTTTTTAATTTAGCCCTATTACCTTCATTTGGTCATATTTCCTACACAATGCAAGCTTTTTCAAAAATTGGAAAAAAAAAACCTTGGGTTTAAAAAAAGGTCTTGAAATATTTTATAAAGAGCCACAGTTCATGCCCACACATTTACTTTTTTTTTAGTGAATGCCATAATCCTGAAAAAAAAAACTAATTTTATCCCGATTTTTGAAGATGATTACTTATACACAAGTACACATCGATACTTCATTCGGAAAAACATATATATAATTATAATTTTGTTTTATAGATAAAAGTTTTCCTGTTTACACTAATTAAAACTAGTAATCTTCACTGTTATCTATTAAATCTTGACAAGTATTTCGTTTCCATTCGATTCCTTCTGGGACAACTTTAGAGAACACCCAAGAGCTTTCTGGGTATCCTCCAACTGGAGGCGATTTCCCCATTTCAGCAATTGACCATTTGCAAATGAAATTTTCAGTGTCCATGAAATGACCAAAGGAAGGCAAAACACCTTTGCTCAATATTTTTTCTTTCCGAAGGGATTTGCAAAGCAAAGTATACTGTGCTATCAAAGTTTATTGACAAATTTATGTAATGTTGTATTCAATTTCCAGAATTGCCACAATAATCAATTGATTGTTTTTCAGCCTTAACAGTATGATAGACATTTTTTTCTTTGTACACCCACACCTTGCAAGAGGAATCCAATTGGGTGATAAACCGTGATTTGTAAGGTTAGGGTTCTGTCCTTAGCGAAGATGAGAATTTTGCTTTTGTTTTCTTCTCCCTCTTGACTAACTCCTATTTTATAGTGAGCTGAAGTCTTAAAGGTCGAAGAAGCGTGGTACAATTCGCGTCAATGTCAAATAACTGGTAAAAGCTGTGATAATTGTTTTCTTATTCTGTCATTTAAAAGATACTAAGCATTCAATATCAGTGAAACCCATTTTGAATAATAAAATAATTCCTAACTTAATATTACTTTCTATAATATTACTTTCTATAAGAAACTATACCTACCAAAAAAAAATACTTTGTCTATTACATAGTTTCAGTAATTAAAAATAATAACTGGTTGAAAAATAATATTCCACTTTGTAAATGAAATAATACTTGCAATTGAATTCACACAGTTGTAAAAATAAAAAAATAAAAATTATCTTTTTCTAAGCTTGATGTTATACACCAATGGTTTTGAATACAAGGGTTAATAATGTTTAATCTTGTAGATATGTATAAGAAACTATGTGATAATGTAAAAATAGGTGATAATTCTTTTATGTTGCACACTAATAAACAGTGCAAAATGAAAAGCAAATTTTAATTTTTTTTTTTTTTTATTTATTTATTTATTTTTTTTTTTGAGATATTATTATGTATTCTATTTGATTGTATTCTGTTTACTTTAATTTGATCTAACCACATGTAACCTTGTAAAGTTATTTATCAATTTAACTCGTTTTTTCTACCACAGAGGGCATTGTAGTTCATTCGCTGATTGGTACTTCAATATTTGCATTCTGATTGGACCAGATCCTTTAGCTACGGGGTTCTCCAAAAAAAGGGTAGTATCCCATGATTGTTCTTTTTTTACTTAGCTGTATAAATAAGGTGCTGTTCCTATTTTGTAAATCACATTGAGAAAGGCTTGTAACTTCGGCAAGCCGAAACGTCTGTGTATTCTGTATTTTTAATTTTTTATAAAGTCAATTTTTTAGAAATTGTATGTTTGGCCTTTTCCAATTGAAAAATAATATTATTTAAGCCTTTATAAGAATTATTTCAAATATAAATTTCCAGAAAACATTTTTCCACTGATCGTTTGGAGTAGATTAATATATCTTTTGGAATTCTGTAATTCATTAAATAAGTTAAACAATGACATTTTTATTAGAAAATACCAATTCATGTATACGTATTTCTACAGAACAAGTAGAGGAGGAGAATAAAGATTTAATGTGGGTGTAACAATAATATACTCAGATACTTTTAACAGTTGACTTTAATAAAGTGTATTTGGAATATTTAGAATACTTACTTTATGATAAATTACTCGATGCAGTTCTCTCTATATTGGGATGGTAACATTTCTCTTCTCATCAATTCTATTTGTTAGCTTTTAAAAAATACACGAAATATTTTTCCTGTCTTTGTGAAATGTACTTTTATTAACAGAAGAAAGTTCTGCAGATTTAAGTTTCAGAATTCACGATTAACAGATCAAACAAGAAGTTTTGTTTGGAGAAAATATGAAGAATCCTAAGATCTCATTCAGTACGTTAAAATAAACGATAATTAGGCCATTATCGATTAAAACGATTTTAATCCACAATAATCTTCTTATCAGACATTTACATAATCCAAGCTAGGAAAATTACAAAATCACAGCAAAGGAGAGGTTGAAAATCTTATGAAAAATTTCGTTATATATGTATTTTACAAATCTTTTATAAAAACATTTCTTTTAATTTTGATACCTATCTTTCACATTACAGATTTGACATATCTAATCTAGGCCAAAATTAATGATGAATTTTTTTAGTTTAAGTTGTTTTTCATAGAATCATGAATGATTAAAGATATCACTATTACTTCTTTTTCTAAATTTCTATCCATCAGCAAAATCCATTCTATCCATCAACACAATTTTTTTAAATGAATAAGGCTGTAATGAATTATTGTTTTTCATTACCCTCCAAAATCAAAGCGGCTTCTTGAAAATATGCTTAAATTAAATCTTATTGAAACTCAAATTATTTTTTATTCTTCTTGAAAATACGATCAATCTTTTGTATTGAATTTTGTTTCGTACTGGTCCTGTATCGTTGGTAACAAAAACTCCTACAGAAAGCTATTGAAATCCAAACAATTAATTCCTAAAAATTAATGTAATCCGGTTCGCAATCTCCGTCGGCGTGATAGGATATGATTAAATTCACCGGATTTAGAAATCTGAAATATTTGTCATTTTTTACGAAATGAAAAATTTGAATATTTTGCTTGTAGATATTAATTTCGAAATTCACGGACACGTTTACTTTGCCTTGTTTCTTATGCATTAAAAAAATGGAATAGTATCAGCAACGAAATCTCTCAAAATGCTGAATTTTAATAAAATTCATAAATGCAAAATTACTTAGATTTTGTCTTCAGTAACAGCAAGAGTTTAAGAAAAGCAGCTTCAAGTTCTGTCAAAAACTTCTTAATATATTTTCTTGTATAATTTTTAATTTTGTATCCTTAACAATAGCGAAACAAAACAAAATAAAATTAATATTTGCTCCTCGTTGGCTTACTGTAGTAGATCAATATCAATTTATTTATAGAATTCATTATTTCGATATTGAAGTCAATAAGAAAATTGAAAATGAATTGTAAAGCATTCTAACTATTGCAGAAAGTTCTGTGTTATTATGTCAAGAGATTCGACATAAAACAGCAGTAATAGTCTCATTCTCTTCCAATCTTGCCTTGTTTGCCAGTATTCAATTGTTGCATGATGAATAAACATCTCGCAGAACAGTAAATGCTCTTCAGCAGTGCATATTTATTGACAGGTGTTCAGAAGTTCTTCGGTCGGATCTTTGCATTTGAAAATTGTATATGAAACATAGGTGACAAAAAGTAAATTAAACATGTCTATTCTTTGTTACATTTCTTTGGCCAACATACAAAAAAAAGCATTATTTTCCAGAAATTGAGAATGATGCAGCTTATTTTTTATTTAATTTGTGTTTTTAATCTTCAATGATGAACAAGTAATCTATATTACTAAAATCTTTTATTTCTCTGTCTGTCTGTCTGGCGCAATTTTCTGTGCGAATGGAAAATAGAAATAATTTTTACAATGAAATTTCCGCGACGGGAATTGAACCTGCAACCTTCTGATCCGAAGTCGGATTTGTTATCCATTAGGCCTTAGGGACTACAACTTTTTTCATATTGTTTTTTGACTTATATCTCCGCAATTGTTGTGTTGTTGTTGTGCCCCAATGTTAGTGCAGCAATGGAAAACGGTTTTTCATTTTTTATTGTCGAGGAAGTCGACAAATTCAAAATGAGCATTATTGAACTTCAAAATAATGCGTTAACTGCTTTCTTTGGAATCGAGTTTTGTTAGATTATCTTAAATTTTATTTTCTTATTATTATTACTTTTAATAATTGAATTGTACCTTATTAATATATTTTTGTAAAAACAACTAAACTTATTGATTCACGTGTTTTTGAAATTTGTTTAAGCTTCCAACTATTTTGTTTTGTTGTACTTATTTAAATTTTATTATGCTTGAAAAAGAGATGGGTTGAAAAGAGTCTTCAAAACTTAAAAAATGTTGCTTTAACCCCTTTCATTGGAATCGATTCTTGGATTATCTCATATAAACCATCGTTTTATCATCGATAATCAATTAGTATCGAAATGGACAACGAAATGGACAACTTCTTTTTCAAAGAACTGTTAATAATGTCGTAATCTCGGCCATTCTTAACTACAGGTAAAATTTGTCTGAAGTCTACTCCAAAGAGGAAAATTTGTCTAGATTCACAAGTCATCAGAATTTGGTTATCTTCACTCAAAAGAATAGTCACAATCAAGTCGTCGCCAGGAGTATCGTATATAAGCTACGATCTTCATTTAACATCTATATCAACCAACGTCCATCTAAATAAATCTCTTCTTCAAATATCTATAACGAACAATCTGTACACGGGAGATGGCCTAGTATTAACATAAAAACAAAAAAGAACTACATTTTGAAACTATTTAATTTATCAAATTTTTCTTTGTAGCAATTCCTCGCGGTTGGCATGTCATTAAGGTATCGGCCTCTCATCTGTCAGGACTCTGGATTTGGTTTTCAGGTGAGTTTCACGATTAACACTGAGGAAATGTTATCTAAGTCTTCTCAGGTTCTAATATTTCCCCTGCACAAATTACACCATTCCTTCTTCATCATTTACTCCTACATCCTTCTTGTACAAAAGTAATTCAATAGATCTAAGGTCGCGGTGCTCAGCTTCCCCGCCGTCCATATTCACCTTACATGTATAAAAATATTGTTTCATCAACTTTAATTGAGAAAGATTTTCAGTATTGGTATGTCCCCTTAGTTATTTAACCTTTTTTCCGGAGAGATGACGCAAGTGAAAACAGGCGTAAGTTGACATTATATTTTCCCTTACCGATCAATGTACTACACTCTAATTATTAAATATGAGCATAGCTGACATAAATAACACATTTATAACTAAAAAGTAACGGCTTTAAAGTAAGTAATAAGCAAGAAATAACAAGTCATGTAATACATATGGAAGTAAATAACTTTACTGAAGCAACTATAGTAAAGCATTTCGATGTTCTACTCAGCAAGTGCTTTTGGAATTCGTTAATACAGAACGCTTCGCAGTTTTTCTATTCTCCATAACTGCTCTCTAAAGAGGTGAAGAAAAAAATAAAAAATGTTTACTGGCCTTAACCTTCTTTTCCTTACATGGATTGACGGATGTGGTTGGCGAAAAATAATGATGATGCAGGTGGACGTTAATTGAACGTATGTCCAAAGCATGAGGATATAAGTCAAGCGTAAGATGTAAATTGAAAACGTTTTTAAGTCCGAAGCGTCCGTTATTCCACAGGCATAATTATGGTCAAGGCGACAGACTGCCGTGCGACTGATACTCCATAACCTGGCTTCGAATTCCGTGGGATATATTCTTCTTTCTTTGAATATGTTTCAATTGCTTTCAAAGATTCGTTCTCATATTTGTAAAGAAACATAACAAACAAGTCCAAAGCGACGTAAATCGAAGCGATGTGATTCGGGGTTTAACTGTACTTCAGGATTTCAGATTAAATGAATTTTCAGCGAATAAAAATATGAAGATAAATTGGAAGTGTTTAAGCAGATACTATAGTATACAAATTTTGAAACTTTTTCTTTACATATTCTTTACTTTGTTAAAAAAAAAGTAATATAATGAAAAGAAAAAAATACATAATTTTATAAATATTTCCAATATTTATTATTTTAAGTAAATATTCTGGAAGAGGCATGTTTCAATTCATAATCTTTAGCACGTAAATTAACAGAATTTTGCAATTTTCAGTCGGTATGCACTGTTCCATATTAATAACTTTCATCTTTACAAGTTGTATTTATTGTGCAAGTGAAAAAAAAAAAGCCTTAAAAAGATCTATTGTACTTGAATACTATATCAAACATAAATGAAATCTTTATATCGGCAGATTTTTACAATAACTTACTTAGAAGATAAACGATCCTCAGATCAGAAGGATTTCTAGACTCCCTTCAATAATCATAAAATTGGCAGAGATCCATCTGAAATATTAATGATTTTCTTAATAGTTAATGGGTCTTCAAAAACAGTAACAGTTTTCTAGAGATTTTTTAAAAAAAAGCTAAAATAATTCATGTAAACTAAAATAATGTGATTAATAGACTGTTTTAATTAGAAATGAAAAAAATAATACTTAATATTTCTAGATTAAAATATCGTATTTCATACTGTTTCTCTTTCTATGATCGATGTATTTATTTGAGAAAAAGGACTAAAATTTTACCGAAAACAACATTGCAGCAATTCGTCTAACAATCCATGCGCTTTCTCAGTAAAGCTAATTTATCTGGTTGAGGCAGCGCCTCTGGTCTTGAAAGTGAAAATGAAAGTAGCTTAAGTTTCAATTTCGAAACGCAATAATTTGAAATGTAGTGACTCCTTTCTCGTATCTAGCCAACGCGTAATGCACTTCGGAGTGAGCTGAAAGTGCTTCACTTTTTAAAAATTAAAGTTATTATTATATTTGAATAGCTCTTATTTTTGAATTCCTCATAAGATTTATTTCAGGTTATTTATAAATGAAACAAATATTCAGCAATGACACTTTTGTTCTATTTCATTTTAAATAATTTAATCTCACTCATAATTAAAGCTTAATTACTTTCATAACGTAATATTTTGTACAAAATTATTTCTGTTATCAGATCTTTGGGAATAGGTTTTTTTTTTCCGAAACTGTTTGAAATTAGTGTCAAAGACACTCTATTTTGCAGAATAAGGGAATTCCAAACAAGGAATGCGTAAAGAAAATCCATTTTAATGAAATGGAAGTAAAGCTGTGTGGATCCAAATGATTAATAAATATCCTGTGAATTTTAAAAATTTTACTATGTTCTCTTATCATTACTAGCTAGTATGCTGAAAATTAAGTTCTGTTTCACGTAATTTCAGTGTTTCCAAAAGTTCCTGTAGAGAATTAGAAACTTTCATGCTAAGTATGAGAATGTTGCGTTGTTAAAAGAAAATAAATTTGGCATTGAAAACGAGCAATTTCAAAATTTTCTATCAACAGTTTTTATGTCTTTTTTATTTAAGTGGTTCACATTGCTGGTATGTAAGGCACATCTGAAACGAAAGGAGACATTTTTATATTATCTTTTAGTTAGGCCTATATTCGAACATGGAAAAAAAAAAAACCTTCAATCTTCCTCTATAAACTTCATGTGGCGATATACTATCAAAAGAGAAAGGAAAAAATATTGCTGGAGCCATTGTTTTGATTAAATTTTTAATTTTTTTTACGTTTTCTTAAACGTACTTTTTTTATAAAATTCATTATGTATAGCTACAAATTACACATTCTACTTCAGATGTTAGTTAGTTTTTGTATCCTGATCGGTCGACAAAGATTTGAAAAAATTCGGTGGGCATATTTTGTAACTAATAAATATATATAAATGAAAAGTGTTTTATTAGTTTTTTTCAGTTTTTTTTCACTAGAAACATCCTGGAAGGGATATAAAGCTAACGTAATCTTACTTAATGTTAACGTAAGATTTCCACTACAATTTCTTGTGTAATTAATAATTTCTTATTGTTTTAATAATTGAATTGTGTCTTATTGATATGTTTTTGTAAAAACAACTAAATTTATTGATTCACATGTTTTTTGAGTTTGTTTAGACTTCTCACCATTTTGCTTTGTTGTATTTATTCCAATACAAAATGTACAATAAATAAATTTTTAAATACTATGATGTGGTATATGGAGTAAGTAGATGATTTCATCAGTTTCGTTGCGTCCTATTAAAATCGCCTGTGGTTTACAATGTTCAAAATGTAAGATTAATTAAATCCGGTAGATTCATAATCAATTTAATACTGTGAAAACAGATTGTATTTTTATTGGTATTAACAATAGTGTAACGTTAACAATAGTTTAATGTATAAAACAATAAACCCGTGTCGTAATAAAAAGTGCAGCGTGGATGTGATACACATTCGAAATGTATCGATTGTCTTCAAGATCGGTGATGGCTGTAAACATATGATGCTGCCGAAGGAAGACATATCGAAGGATGATTCCAATGTCTTATGATATGGATTGGACGAGTCGAGCCGTTGATCAATCCTTGTCATCTAGATTTTCAAAAACTTCTCATTACCAGTAGTGATATATGCAGAGATCATAGATATATGCAGAGATATATATCGAGAATCATGAACGACAAGGAATTCGATCATAAACATCGAACCCATCACTGTGAACACGACAAGAAAGAGGTAAGTTATAAAAAGTTTAAGTTTAAAAGTCACTACGACTAACAACATGACTTTAACATCGAAACATATCGGATGAATAGTGTTAATTAATAACGAAATCTTAGTCATTACAATTGAAGCATTTTATTTAGCTTAGTCTGTATCAAAAATTAATAAAAGAAAAGAACGTTTCAGTAACTCGAGAGCTATAAACCACAAACCAAAATAAACAGCTCGTAATATCTTAAGTCTTCTATATTTAAATAAATGAAAACATCGATCCTTAAAACTTCAAACCATCTTCAAATCTTCTCGATATTTCTATACTCTCAACGAGTATTTCCTTCAGGAGAAAAAATAAAATCTTTCTTACATTTAAAAAAAGCAGAAGTGAAGCATAATAATCCAAAATAAAAGAATACAATAACGATATATATATTATCATTACAAATAAACAATGAAATAAAATGCAGTCACAATAAAAGAACATAATAACGCTACAACATAACTTCGTATCATTATTAATTAACTGCAATCATCTTTTTTTTTAAAATAACTGCAATCACATTTTATGAAATTAATTCATATTTTCAAATTTAATTTTGATTTAACGTATTTATCTCTGTTTATAATTTTCATAAATAATCAAATGAAATCGTACTCATTTTTAAAGACCTATCCTGGTTAGTACAATTAGCTATATTATTAATGAGTCCAGATTCTACAGATTTTTTTTCCCTGTCTTACATCAAGTAAATTTGAGGTTTTCTTCTGTTTCAGATTCAATAATAGAATAAATAAAATCTTGCTTAAAACATACTTATTATAATATTTTTTTCTCATTAAGATGTTAGGAGAAGGTACGAAGCTTTTCTACAAGAAAAGAAAGCGCGAGTAGAAACTTTTCACTTTTAATGTGGTTTTCTATTTGACAACTACACTTAGATAAAAACTATAAAGCAGAACGGAGGTGGGTGGTTCGATCTGTTCTTCCTTGTAAAAAGTTTAGGTAGAAACAATTAAAGAGATCCTTTAACATTTAAATGTAATTAAATATTTAAGCTAGAGACTAATGAAGCAATAATAATTATCAATTTTCATATTTTTTTTGCATACCATCAAATTCGAAAACATTTCGTACTAATCAAAATCTTTAGGATATAAGATTTTCAGCATTCTTTCGAAAGTTTCGAATTGAATTTGTAAATTTAATGACGCCTATTTCTTAACGTAAAAAAAATAATTAGTGCTACAGGCAAAGTTTTATGCAATCGATTTGTAGTAAAGTGGGGATTCTGTCCAGTAAAATAAAAAATCCATGCTAGTAAACGTACAATTGGAATATACAAAGCAAAAATATACGAGCCTTATATTTGTTGGTTAGTTTCCTGTTCGTCATTATATAAATAACTTAAAAGTAATTGTCGTGTTATAATTTTTTTTTTGATAAATTTGCAAAAAAAAAATATGCATTTAATAAGACAGCTAAAATAATAGCCGTAATTTAATTAATTTTAAATTAACTGATTATTTTATTAACTATATAATCCTCCCTCACTAATCCATAAGTTTAGTTAACGACTTGAAATAAATGCATAACATAAATTCTGAATTACAGTTTCTGATTTTTGACAGTTCTTTTATTATTAGCTTGATAAAAGAGTAATTTACGTTTTGTCATGTGTTAAACTCCATAAATAATTAAAACAATCTGCGATATACTATTTCTGTACTTCAGCAGTATCATTTTTATTTCTATTTTTAGCTAATTTCCTAAGAAAGGGAGACTAATCAAACTAGTCAGTCTGCAAATTTTCAGAAATGGAAAATTTCTACTGTTTGTATTCAGAAGTTATTCTATTTTTTTTTAAAAAAAAGGAATTTATTTTGTTTTAAAATTACACTTTTAGTCGTTTTATGATTTGCATGATGAATTTAAAAAACAAAACAAAACCGTAATACTCCAAGTTTTTTCAGAAACTTCTTGTACTATTTGTAAATTATCTTTCCAGCTTTACTGTTTCAATATAATGTGGATAAAGTGAAAGCTATTCACACAATAGACATTCACATCAATTTAACTGGTAAAAATAGTGTCTTATTGATGGTTTATCTGATGCATCTACTTCATTTTGAGTATATCTCCATAAAGGTTTTATCAATGAAACTTCACAGTCATTTGAGGTAGGATTCCGATTGGTGACAGTGAGTGCAATAGAGCCGGCATCAATCTTGCTCGGCCATCTTCCTATCAATAAACTGCACTGGTCAAACAACTTCCTCGGAAAAGGGAAGGGACGCCAAAGAAATATCTCGGTCCTGCACATATATGAAACTATTTCATTTTAAAGTTATAAGTATAAAGTTACATCAACAAAATATTTAAACTTTGTTTCTTTTTCAACATATGCTTACTGGAATAATAAAATAAATAATGAATAAAGTTTCAGTCAAATCAAGACGAAAACCTTTAAAGAACTCGCAGACTACCTTTAGAAAAATAATCAGAAAAAAGGAAAAAAAAAAAAAAGCTTTTGAGACTCTTAATTGAAAATTTTAAAAATTAACAAAAGAAATTTTGTAAATCCGATTTTCGATTAGCTTTTAAAAAAAAAAAATAAAATTCAAGTTCAGAACTTGCTTTTTTGCAACAGAAAGAATGATTAAAAAGTTTATTAAAGAATGATTTAAAAAAACCTTGGCTGTGGTACCATAGCTATGGTCAGTTATGATTATCAATGATTCAATATTTCAAAAAGAGCGGAAAGATATAAATATTAAATAAGACAATTTAAGTTTTAAACAAGAATAACCTAAATGAAATATTACTTAATAAATTAATAAAAATTGCAATTAAAAAGTTTAGTAAAGATTTAAGAGATTTAGTATAGTTAGTAAAATTCAATTCTCAATAACATAAATAACGTAAAAACATAAAATTTTTGATTGAATAATTGAATTCTAAATTACTGCTAGCTTTTTATTACAAATGTTTTATACTTATATATTTATTCTATTATTTGTGCTTACTGTATATATATTTGTTATGATAAGTATTTTCTATTATAAATAGTTGTAGATATGTATTACATTACATGGCTAAGATTATACGTCGTAAGCGACTGCAGTTTTTAGATTGATAGGCTAGTCTTGCTATAGAAATATTCAGATTTCTCAGAGCTTTTTGGTAAGTTACACTTCCGTCCGTGAAATTGATATAGTGAGAAATAATTCCAACAATGTCCATCTGCAAATGTCAAGTCTTTATAAAGAAGTTGGTTGCAATTGACAACACTGCAAACAAGGAATATATTACGTAGATACAGGGTGATTAACGAAGATATGCAGAAACTTCAGATGCGCATTCTACATGTAAAAGTAATGAAAAAGCTATATAAACAAAGGTCCGGAAATGCGTCGGTAGCGAGTTACGGTTAGCGAAAGAGGATAAACATCCTATGTTTATATAACTTCTTTTCATTACTTTTACATGAAGAATGCGCTCCCGAAGTTTCTGCATATCTTCATGAATATAATCGGAACAATATTCCAAATTGGTTCTTAATCTATGCTTATCTACTACGAATAAGAAATTACATTATCTATATAATAACTATTACGTATATCAAAGGAAAAGAAATGATGAAATTATTAAAATGTACAGGTGTCGTTTTTCCGAGTAAAGAAATTTCATATTTAGTTTGAAATGTCTCCAATAGATGGAGACCGTATTCTGTTAAGAAGAACTGATAACAAATCATTGATGCAGACAGTGGCGGCCTCACGTGAGAGTTTCAGTAATTAAGACTTTACTTCTGACTGTTGTGAAAGGATGATAACAACGACTAAGCAGTTTTTCTTCTTTTTTTTTTTAATTTTCTTTTTGGTGTCGACACTTATTAACACTTTTGTTGAATTAAAGTACTATTTTGGTTGTATTGTTATGACTTTATATGATAACTCTGTAACTTGTAGCATTCTTATCAATAAGTGAATAAACTGGTAAAATTAGGCGCAATTTCGATTGTTTTGTAATGATTGAAAGAATTCATAACGATTTTAAAGATATACTTTGCTAATAACATTTGGTTGATTTCACTTTACTTTTTTGCAGAAAGAATCCTATAGTTTTTAAACGAATATTGAATTTCTGGAATTACGTTAATGAAATATTTTTTTAGACCTTTTACATTGAGAAAAACCCTTGAAAAACTCGGCATTGCTCTACAGTTTAAAATTAGATTGTGATTGAAATGTAGAAGCAACTTCTTACATCCCTAATACTGCCTTCTCTTGTATTATCTATATTTCAATTTCTATATCTTTAATAAGGTTTTGTAACCATTTCACTTGATTTTTCGCATATAATCTTTCATTCTAGTTGAGAGAGTTATGACATCTGTTAGCCAAATCTTCATAGCTGAAAATAATTGAAAGGCTGCCTCTGTCTGCTTAATTCTACTGTTACTTTCTCCTTAATGCTGTAATAATAATGGAACCATTCTTACTGCTTTCTAGGCCCTACTCAATTATACTCGAATATACTTCATGTTGAAAGGATGGAGAAAGTTCTGCCTATTTAAATGAAATAATTTTAATCATAGTTTACGGACTCGACATTTTTACAAAAGCTTAATAAAAATTAACATCACTATAGAACTAGAATGTACTTATCTTAACTACTGAGTAGTAGTATCAAATTTTGCTTTCATTTTGACTAAAAAGATTCTGTGCGAAATGCTTTCAGTATCAGAAAAAATGTTTTGATTTTATATAAAATTTTAATAGGCTCCTCCTGAGCATAGCAGTCTTGGATTTCTTGCTTTCAGAATTATGTAAACAACTTAAGATTTAGTATTGTATTATAAAACCCAGCAAAAGAAAAGATGATAGGAAGAGAAACAAGGTTTTCTCTAGTACTTCTTTAAGAAAAATGAACTTTTTTCTTTTTAAAAAAAAATTAGATAGAATTAATATATCTTTAAAAATAATTAAATACCTTTGAGATCATAAAAATCATTAAAAGAAAATTTACAGTTACAAAGTGAATTAATAATTGACAATAAAATATTAGGTTATTTCTACGTCTTCAGTATTTAGATGTTGACATTACTTTTCATTCAGAAAGATGATTTCTTTGCAATGAATGTAAAATAGACAAAGAAGAAGTGGGAAAAGAACCACTGTTGAAATAATAAAAGAAATAATAATTTCATGTTAATCCTTAACGTCGAGTTTTAAAAGAAAGAGAACAAAAGCACAAAAAAATACGATTGGTTGAATGTAATTTCTCAAAGTAGTGAAACGATGTACAAAGATAGAATAGAATTAGAAACACGGTAATGGAAGTGAGTTGAAGATAAACATCAACGTATAGGAAAAACAACAACACCAATATATCAATGTAAATGCAGAAAACATACACGTAAAATCGAAAATCGGAGAATAACGAAGTAAAGAAATACAAGCCTGAAAAAGAATGAAATGTAGGAAGACTGGGAATAACAAGACGTTCCTGAAAGAATTTTCAAGCCTATTTCTCTTGAAATGTTATTCCTTAATTTCTTTTTTAGTTGTTCCACTTTAGATGGGTTTTCTAGAGTCGTAAATTTTACTCGTTTTTTTTTAAAAGTAAAATAGCTGCTCATTACAAATAGTAGAATTCTCCAAGTCTAGAAAAAAACAACAATTAACTCCTCATGATTTACTTAAATTGCTTTAAATCTTAATTAATTTTAATTATATCAAATCGCGCGCAAATAAGTTTTTGATGTAAGCCGATTAAAATCCCATTTTAATGCTTTCTGTGAGAATTTGTGTTATCTTCTAGCGCTAGTTTCTCGACAAGAACCCATTAGGAAAAGAGAGGAAATGTAAAAGTTGAATCGTCTATAGTGCATAAATATATAAATCAAGTTTCAAGAAATTTATTTGGGGTTGGGTCCATACAATACATTAACATAAGCTAACTGAATTGATGAGCCTAAAGTAGGCTAAATATGTTAGGAGAGGAAAAAGTAGAAAAGAAAGAAAGAAGAAAAAACAAACTGTACATTCCTTCTTATATTTTTTTTACTAATTTACATCTTTTAGTTTCTAATTTTTACTAATTTTCACTTTAACATGTAAGAGATCATGAAATACTTTATAGAGTTGCTTACAATTTAAGGGCTAATGTAATTTGGACGATGATCCTTAATTTTCATCCGTTCTCGATGAGGTTTGAAATTGATCGATAAATTTTAGTAATAGCATACGAACTGGGAGTAGATCTTGACTGTATGAGTCAAGGTTGAAGATGAATTTAATAGCAGCTAAACGTATTAGCAAAAGGTGTCTTACAATCAATGGCCTTTGAAACGGGTAAAAGTATAGTATAATTTTCAATAAATTTTTTACAAATACTTTTACCTTTTAAATCTTTGCAGATAATCTTTGCATATATCAAAGTGCATATATCAAAGTCAGTGTACACTCGAATGTTTAACATTAAATGTTCGTTTATATTAAGGCATTGATTTTTAAAAAATCATATTTCTTGTCATAACTTTTTGGCTATAATCTATAATATTAATTTTCACCAAAATTGACCAAAAGTCCACGAGTTACAAATGGATAGATGAAACGGATTTTCTTCATTTCTTCTTTTTTTAAAAGAACATGCAGGGATATCTATTATAAAATGGCTTATTTAAGTAATTATAATAAAAAAAATTGCATTAAATTTATAATAAGTGATATAAAAAATTACTTGGATAATCTACCTAGAAATGTTTCTGAAAAGTGTTAAAATACAGAATACGGGATTAAAGAAAGATACTCTTATAGGTGAAGATTTGCCATGAAGATATTATTTTAAATCCTGTTATTCCCACAGGAATAAAAACAGTAAAGGAATAAATTCTACAAAGATTGAATAAGTCTAAATGTAATCTTTAAGTATCGTATATATTAAAGCAAAGTATTTTAGATTAAATATTCAACTGAAAGAGTAAATATGTTCATAACATCCATAAACAAATAATTGTATATTTATACATTCATAAAATACATAAAGTTGAAAACTATCAATTTAGATTAAATTGCATTTGAGACAGTAATTATCAGTGAATCAATTTTTGATTTTTGAAACTAATTACACATTAAAAAGCAAAAATTGAAACAGAATTGAGAAAGTTTTGAAATTATATAATGTAACGAGTTATTATTAATTCTCTAAAGTGCAGTTTATTTTCCAGAATTATTGAAAAAATTATGTTAAGAAAACATCTTTTTTTTTTAACATCTGTTTGAAATCAAAAGTATTTGGTTTTATTTTCTGAATGTTTTTCTCTTAACCTGTCTCTAAGCCACACTCTACGAATGAATACTCAGCAATATAATTCACTAATGGAGATCTCTGACGTCAGATTTTAATTTGCGATTAAGCCCCGTTCCAGGAAGTCATTTTCTTATTTCGAATTAGTTTTCAATGAAAGGAGGCCATCTGTTGATTAACGTTATCTTGCATTTTAAGGAATGAGTTTTTTTTTTGGTTTCCTCTATGGTAAATAAGCAGCAGGAAATCGACCAGAATGGAACTGATGATACAATTCCAATCGTTTTTAGGAAATTGCAATAACCATCTTGGAGATTACATGAGAATTAAATCAGAACTATGGGTTTTTGTAAAATCAAAATTAACGTTACTTCCTCCTGACTGTTTGTTTGTTTGGTAAATTAATTAATTTTTTTTAAATTTTAATCGTTTAAATCAATATTTAATAGATATTTAGACCTTAAAATCGATATATACCATCTAAGACATTACTTCAATTTAGGAGTTTTAATTTGTTGTTTTAGGGAATTACAATTTCTCTAAAGTTTGTTATAACTATGTAATTAATGTAAGAAAACTATCATTCTAACAAAAATAAATAATACTTTATAATAGATAAATGCAAGTCAAATAACAGAGAAATAGCACCAATTCTGTGTTAATAAATTGTCGTTTTAAAGAGCATCATTACTAACAAATCAGTCTATTTAAATGGCTCGTAAACCAATGAAAATTTACAAATATGAACAATTAGACTAATTTCTTGCGAGGAAATCAAGCGGATATTAATTTCTGCGCAGTTAATTGAGGCATTCATAGATACTTTTAGACTTCATTAAATTCATTAAATGAAGTATCAAGTTTTAATTAATGAAATATAAATATTGTTACAATATGTAGAGAAAGTTGTCACAAACTTTGTTCGATAAAAGTCATTCCATTTCATATATAACCACTTCTAATAAAAAATTTTAGTTATTAAATTTGAGTTAATTAGATTCCTAAAACCAATCCGGAAGTGGTCAAAATTGAGCTTTTTTTTACTTTTAAACTAGCAGATGACGCTGCATTAATTAAAAGAAAAGATTGATCGGAATTGCCAAAAGTTTTATTGAGATTTAAGTAGAGGTTTAACGAAAAATAAGCCCACACTAGAGAAAGAGTAATACAACCGGTTTCGCCTTTTGTGTGTACAAGGCTTCTTCAAGTAATATTGGAATACATAAGACAGTCTTTATAAGCCCTTACAGCACGAATAAGAATCCGTGATTCAGCAAGTTAGGCTATTAAGTCTGATATTAGTATAATATCTGATTATGAGGTTACAACTAAGGTTCAACTAAGGTTGAAACTAAGGTTACAAAGCCACAGTGAAACGTGTACATTTCATTTCATACAACCAATACAGCCGAATGATGAGTATATACATTAGATTATTTTTCGACATAGTCTCCATATTGGTTTTGGCACTTGTGGGCTTCGTGGGATGAGTTTGAATATTCCCTCCTGGTAAAAATTCTGTCCTTGCGTGTTCAGTCACGTTATCGCGAAGTGTTTCACCTCGTCGTCTGAAGCGAATCGTCGGCATCCTAGGTGCTCCTTCAAATGAGGAAACAGGTGAAAGTCGCTGGGAGCGAGGTCCGGCTATAGGAAGGGTGGTCGATGATGTCCCAGCGAAACTGCTTCAACAGTATGATGGTCTTCTAGGCTGTATGAGGTCACGCATTGTCGTAAAGGAAGATGACGCCATCGGTGAGAAGTCCTGGTCGTATCCTACTGATAGCTTCGCACAATCGTGTCAAGGTCTTGCAGTATCCGTCAGCTGCTACTGTCTGCCCTCTTTCCAAAAACTCCACGAGGTAGACACCTGCGCTGTCTTAAAACACAGTGGCCATCACCTTCCCGGCAGATGGCATCATCTTAAACTTCTTTGTGTTTGGAGAGGAGGGGTGTTTCCACTCCATTGAGGACCATTACTGCTGGCGGTGTAATGGTGGATCCATGTTTCGTCACCCGTGACAATGTGGTGAAGAAAACTGTTCCCTTCCGTAAAGAACCTTTGCAAAAGTTGCAGACTTGCCTCGATGCGCTTCTCTTTGTATTGGTTGAACAGATTTCATGGAACCCATCGGGAACAAACTTTTGGGTACTCCAGAATATCGTGAACAATGTGACGAACGCTTCCGAACGACATTCCCAATTCTATCACCATATTCCATAACGTGATCCTCCTGTTATCCTGAATCAGCTCCTCCACACGAGCTGTGTTCAAATTTATTGTTGCCATGCTGGGTCGGCCACTGTGATCTTCGTCGATGACGTTTTCTCTACCAGCCGCAAACTGTCGACATCATTCTGCGACATGCTGACGTGACATTATAGTCTCTCCGTAAACCTCTACCAGATGCCGGTGAATATCAGCCGCGGTTACATGTTTCGCCCACAGAAATCGAATAACGGCGCGGATTTCTTCGCGAGACCAGTTTTGCAAACGAGTCGCCATTTCTACCCCTAGCGCTGTATGTGGCGGTTGGCTGAAACTCTGCACAGTTGCCAACGACACACTACTAATTTCTCTATAACCGACGAAACTCCCGGAATATCGGCCTTGTAATCTTAGTTTCTGATCTCCCATCCTATATAGAATAAAAAAACCTTTACAAAGAATCATAATTGCTTATTATTGCTTTAAAAGTAATTGCCTATTATTGCTTTAAAAGTAATTGCTTATTATTGCTTTAAAAGTAATTGCTTATTGTTGCTTTATAATGTAGATAATTGCTTTATTCTTTGACTTATTTACTGAAAGAAATATTTAATAATTAGCATTATCCGTATATCAAATTTGATCCATTTTCAACATTGGTCAACAGATGAATTAACAAGATCCAAAATATTTATTTCTGATATGTATCAAATTTGAAAATTTGCTTAATCTATTGAATTATTCTGTGAATTAAATAAGGAATTAGTATTTTAACCACAACTTGACTTTAAAAAAAAAGGCATCAAAATCCAAAATCGTAAAATTTTGTTCTTGATTTTGGAAATTTGTTTTTAAGTTATTTTTATCAGTACATTTAGGCCATTATACAAAATAATGAGGCAAAGGAGTGTATAAATATTGACAGCTAATCAGATAAGAGTAAACAGAAATTTTAAGTGCTATTGCAAATATAAAGTTAAGTAGATCATTGTATATAGATAAATTTTGCATTTATCGCGGGCATTTTTAAACAAGAAACATGAACATAGACAGGAACACAAATTGATAATCACTAATATCCATGGAATAATCATGAAAATCGGTTCATCGTTTACTTTTTCCATTTAGAAATTAATTATTTTTTATTTATTACACTATTTTATAGAATAGTTTTGAGAAAGTAAAATGAATATAATAGCAATAAAAGAACATACTGTCCGTTTTTGTCTATCTGAAAATGAATAGTCAGGACTTTTTACACTAAAAATGAAAAGAAAATTACTGTAGTTAGCTATGGATTCATAGGATATGGATTCAAGTACAGATAGATGGCGTTCAGATAAATTAAGAAACCTCCATTGCATTCACAATATTGAATGACAGATTTATTACTTTCATTTCTCATTTTAATCGAGTGCCATTCGTTGCAGATTAAGCGAACGTCGACGGGATGCAAATAATTTGCAGCTCACCTTTACCATTGAAATGAATGATTATTAAAATGTATCTCAACACCTCATCTACTGACAGAATTGATCTTTTGATTCAGCAATTGTTGTTAATCGTCAATTTACGCAAGTTCTGAAGTGCAAGATCATTTTGGATTTTTTATTATTTTATCAGAATAGCAAAATCAGCAGTTATATAGAAATTTAAAACAAATAAATTTCTAGCAGTTATTTAAAGAAATTTATAACAATTGCCATTAAATAAGCTTGGTTATCGGAGCAGGAGAAGCTGGGTTTAGTTGCCAGTAAAGGTCGAGGATTTTATGGTGAGATAAAGACGGGGAGAGAGTCAGTTCTCAAACCTCAACCGTTCGGCGTCTGATCGCACGAGCCTTACCTGCCGCGCTGTCTATCCTTTACTGAGAATCAAAGCCTTGCAATTTTTTCCCTATGTTTTGGATAAAAGACATATGACAACAGGCTGCCAATAGAATTAATAAAGGTAATTATGGTTAAAGAAAATCGTTGATGAAGGTATAATTTTGAACAATTCGCGACCAATTGTTAACCCCATCGGGTTAAAATAGGGCAGTATTCACTCCAATATCCTCCTCCTACATTAATAAATATATCATTTACTTTTTAGTGTTTTCCCACAATTAAGAATAACTTTATTTTTTATATAATTTTTTTTTTTATTTTCATTGTTGTAATTACAAGCAATAAAAAAGTAGAAAAAAGCAAAAAAAAATATTGCTACTAAAACGGTATTTAACTTTATTTGGGTCATATGAATATTTTAAAGCTAATTTTAATAACTCTTAGATTATTAGAAATGTAATGACGTCATCTGATTTCAATATTTTATTATTCAATTTCACTCTATTTTTCTGATTAGACAGCTCTTTGCTGAGTTCTTAATCCTTAGCCTCTCTTTTCTTCATAAGCAGCATTAAAGCTATAATTCTTGGTTCCATCCAATCACGTATTCCCATCCCCTGGGAGTTGGGATGAGAAACTCAAATGAAGTGTCGAGTGAAAAATTACTCAATTATGAAATTGATTTTTTTTCTTTTATCTATTTATGAGGAAATGAATTTAGAAAAGAAAAATCAATAACTACATGAATGAAGAGTAAACTACCCTTAAGCCAATAATTTATTTAAAACCAACAGTTTCATTATGAAAATATAACAGACTATTTGTTCTAAGCAATCCAAAAATAAAAGAAATTTCCATCAAAGAAGTTTACAAAATATTACAGAACTTTTGAAATTGTACTAAGATGGTAGACCTCACCAACTTTCAAACAAATATATTTAAAATATATTTATTTTAAAAAGCGAATTTTCGGAAAATTGCTTTTTTTCCTTTTCAAGTTTTGTTACAAATAATAAAACAAAATAGCGAGGTGTTACACATCAAGTACACATCCTAGACATAGTTGTAATCAACAATAACTTACTCTTTATTAAACTACAATCCCCTGACCACTACCTTGACAACACTCCAATAATTGTTTGAATTCTTCAACTTTAGCTAATTTTTCATTATTTATACGTAAAATAACCCTATCTTTAGCTAAATTTACTAATAAATTTTCCACTTCTAAACCGTGATTCCGATTAATTTTAGTATTCTTAGTATTTCTTATAATCATACTTTCTATAATTTTTCTTGTTTTACTATCTTTTTCCATGAATAGCAATTTTACTTCATCACTAATGTTGTGCCCTAATTTACACCAATGTTCAGCCACATCAGATCTATCCCCTTGTTTATTTTTAATGCAATAAATGTGCTCCAAAACCCGCTCCCTGATAAAGACAAACATTATAGAAAAGTCACAAAGCGACCATATGATCAACTTTAGATAGGGGCATAGTTCAAAAATAAAAAGGAGTATAGTTGAAACCTTTATCAATAGGATAGATAGAGCTTCAAGTTCTAATGAGGAATTCAGAAATGAGTAAAAGAAATTATGATGAGGTATTCATTAATAGGACCATTAGAGATTATGAAAAACTCAAAATTAAAGAAGTGGACAGTTATAATAATGAAACATTAATAGTGCCGTATTTAAATAAAAGAAGTTGGGAATTAAAAAGAATTTGCAGAAAATATAAATCAACTTAACCTTTGAATATAATAATAAATTAAAAAAAATGCTATGTTAAAAATTAAACAAAAATGAGAACCCTTATAATATGTCAATCATTAGGGTCAATCTATAGATTTGGGTCAATCTACAAATTAGAATGTTTAAATTGTAGAACTTTTTATTCTCTACAACTTAAACTGGAGAGAGTAAAAGGACTATCAGGCTGCAAATTAGGGCACAACATTAGAGATGAAGTAAAATTGTTATTCATGGAAAAAGATAATAAAACAAGAAATATTGTAGAAAATATAATTATAAGAAATACTAAGAATACTAATGTTAATCGGAATGACGGTTTAGAAGTGGAAAATGTGTTAGTAGTTAAAGTTAGTTTCTCCCTTCGATAGGCCATGGCTGGCCTGTGGGATCGCAGGAGGTCAGGCTCCCGCAGCTCGACCAACGGGACGAAGTTGGGGCCGGGGGGTCAGCCCGACGCCCGCCCGCCTTTAACTCCAGGGAAAGAAACCCGGTACCCATTCTACAGAGGGCTGGGTAGACCCTAGGACCCGTTTGGAGGAGAATGGAGCGTGGAAAAATTCCCGCCTCCGCCGAGGCCGGGAATCGAACCCACGACCTCCAACCCGCAGCCAAGCGCGCTGACCACTCGGCTACCGGGCCCTCTAAATGTGTTAGTAAATTTAGCTAAAGATATGGTTAGTTCCTGTATAAATAATAAAAAATTAGCTAAATTTGAAGAATTCAAACAATTATAGGAGTGTTGTCAAGGTAGTGGTCAGGGGATTGTAGTTTAATAAAGAGTAAGTTATTGTTGATTACAACTACGTCTAGGATGTGTACTTGATGTGTAACACCTCACTATTTTGTTTAATTATTTGTAACAAAACTTGGAAAAGGAAAAAAGCAATTTTCCGAAAATTCGTTTTTTAAAATAAATATATTTTAAATATATTTGTTTGAAAGTTGGTGATATCTATTATTTAGTAACTAGCCGGGTACCGTCGCTTCGCTCCGGAACCCTTGCGTATATAGCATTAAAAAAAATATATATTTATTTAGCAAATTAATATTGAGATCGGAGAATATACGACTTTCCAGCCCGTTGTGCCCTTCTCCACTTAACTCAGGTGTATTGCGGGTTGGCACCACACACCTGGGGTTGCCGTCGTACACTTCATCGTCAGTTTGCCAGATTATTCCCTATCCCGAATTTCGAAAAATCCGGCCTTATTCCTTGTCTACATCATAAAAGAAACCTCTGTGCAAAATTTCAGCTTTCTAGATCCAAGGGTTTGGGGTGAGCGTTGATCAGTCAGTGAGTGAGTGAGTCAGGACTTTTCTTTTTATATATGTAGATTTTCATGAATTTTGTTTTGTTAACACCATTGATTAGTTCTTTATAGATTATATTTGGATGTGTTATTTTCTCATTTTCAACTGTTATCCGATTCGTTCTTTACATATTATTCCTGGTGTTTTGATATCATGTTTATTTATGAAAATATGATCTATATTTGTTTTCGTATTTCCATGAATTGTACAGTTTCTTGTTGTTCCGTAAAGACGATTTTTGAAACCATTATTGCACATAAGTTTTACGTATTTCTGTACTACATTGTTTTTATTCATTTTGAAAATATCTATATTTACGTCGCCAATCAGTAGAGTTGGACAGTTGTTTAATATATTTTCATTTTTTATGAATAGATTCTCTATTTCAGTAACATTTTAGTAATTTGTAATTTAGCATTTTGCTTACAGAATGACAGACAGAATAACGTTTTATAATATACGTTTTTATAATATATAATAATAATAGCCTGGTACCGTCGCTTCGCTGCGGAACCCTTCCATATATAGCATTCAAAAAACAAACTTTATTTATTTAGCAAATTAATGTTGCGATCGTCGGAGAATATATAACTTCCCAGCCCATTGTGGCTTCTCCGAATAACTCGGATGTATTGCGGGTCGGCGTCACACACCGAAAATTCACATTTTTGCATGTATCTTGCAAACGCTGAAGCGTTTGTGAATAAGTGATATACCGTTCGATAGAACTTTCAAATGCCAACATTTTCTCAATATAATGTTCTCTTCCATCTTTTATACTTTTCATTTAAATTGAGAAAAAGTCAAAATTTGACCCTTTAAAAGGCGCCATCTTGGAAACCAAAAACTTTTTTCGAAAGATTTTTGTAGCATTTTCTTTGTCTTAAAACGATCTACCTTTTATTCATGTACATGACCACTCTATCTCTTATAATTTGGTCAGAAAATTGGAAAAACATAAAGTCTTTTGACAGACAAAATAACGCTTTTATAATATATAATACGCAAGTAAGCAGAAAGGAGTTAAGAAGGAAATATCGACTTAAAATTACTAAGATGGTCCAAAAATGGTCCGATTTTTTTAATTTTATATACATCGGATGACTAGATAAAAATTATTTAATTTAAAGATTAGTTACTTCAAAAATTAAAATCTTTTGCGATTGAGATTTGGCACAGATTAATAGATGGATGTAATCCATAATTGCTGTAAGTTTCAAATATCTAGATTTTGCAGTTTTGTTACAGCTAAAAATTAAAAATATGTATCTCTAAAAATAACATCAGGAGGAATTGATTGAAACTTCACATGCTTTATTTTAAGCACATGATCATTCTGACCACATCAGTTGGCAAACTGCCCTCAAACGTTTCTTCTAAGGCAATATCCTTCCCTAATTTTCTCTTTAAGTCCATTTTCCATGGATTTCTCTTTCTGGCCGTAGCGCCGTGAACCTCTTTTGTGGGAATCCCATACTGAATAGTCGATCGGATTACAATCAAGGGACTGAGGCGGCCATAAATTCATTTTAATGAGGGGTCTTTTAGGTATTACATACGCATATTTTTAGCCATTTTAGCCCCCCCCCCCTATCTCGTAAACAAAAATAAGCAGATGCCCTACCCATTTTCCCCATTGTTATTACTTAAGATTTGCCAAATCATTAACAGAAAACATTAACAGTAAATATCACTGAACAAAAAATTAAAACAGTCAAAATTACATGATATTTACTACTGAATTAAAATGTAACAAATTAAATATAAAAGTAGGCATGAGATATTGAGGAAAAAGTCTATCTCGCGCAGCGCACACTCAGGCATGTATATTTGTCTGTCTATGTAAGCATTGCTTTGATTCCCCCCTCACCCTTGTTAGTAAAAATAAGCAAAGATTAAACCCCTCCCCTTTAATGCTTGCGTAACACTTGAACGGCCCCTGAAATTAGGAGTCTCTTAATCTAGATGGCCTCTTGACTTGCTTGGGAAGGTGCCCCATCTTTCTAGAAATTGTAGTCCTAAACAGGGTACAACTGACGACATTCCGGGATAACCTATATCATTCTAACTCCCTGATTGATATAGCTGTAAGAGTTACATTCAGAGTTCACTTTAGAGTTAACTGTAAAAAAACTTCTTATTTTTTTATTTTTAAGACTTATGTGTTGTAAATTTATTACAAACAGTGTTACATTTATGTCATACAATTACAATATCTAAAGTTTTTCAAAAAACTGGCCGGGATACTTTTTAATTTTGTAGCTGTAGCAAAACAGTAGAACCTTAACAGCAGTTATGGATTACGTGTGCCAAATCTCAATTGCATAAATTTGAAATGTTGAAGTTATTAAACTTTGAATTAAATAGGCTTTGTTTTGTTTTTGGCCACCAGATATAAAAAAGCATTTTTCAAACACTAAAGAAAAACAAAACTTTTTTCGCCCAAGCAAATTGTAATACACTAGACTCTTGCTAATCCGACCATTCCTTGCACAGAGCGGTACCAGGATAGCGAGAGTGGCGGATTACTGAGAGTGATAAAAGTAGTTTAATTCTTCATTAAATTTAATGTTACAAGTTTACTGAATATATAAGCATACAGTTGTAGTAAAAGATAAGCATATGATACTGGTAGAAAAAATCAGTACGTACTATAATGTCTAATTTACAACAATGAAATGATCTTTTCCTATCATTTTGAAAAAGGAGACTGGTCTTATCAGCATTGTATACACTGCAATAACAGTTACGTGTACTTCCTTTACAAGCTTCTCCAACAGCTCGTGACTTCACCAAGGCTGAACCCCTCTTTTACGCCATGGCTAAAGTCGGAGGCCGGATAATTAATTGGCCGGATTAACAAGAGTCTACTGTAAAAATAATAACAAAAACAGCAATTAATAACCATTGCTCTGAATTTCTGTAGAGTAATAGACAGTATTAAATTGAGTACTTTTTAGAATAAAACTATAGTTAGTGAAAGAACTTAAAGCTTAATTTTCTGAAATGTTCTAGAATTTCAGCAGATACTGCATTAAAGTTTTCAAATGAATCAGCATCATTATTCCAATTAACCTCTGTTCAATTATAAGAGAATCTTCGAGAACTTGAGAAATATTCATGGAGATCAGTATCTATCTTGGGCGTGTGTGTGTGATTGGTTTGTACGATTTCGGGAATGATTAAAAATATTCTGATATTATTGGTTGATGACATTCTTACATATAAAAAAAAAAGACTAAAAAAAAAAAAAAATGATGAAGATTATCGAACATTCCCCTTACTTGGTTCGAACAGACAATTTTATAGTTCCTGAGAATTAATGGGAGCTAAAAATAAACATTTTGATAACCATTAGGCCTTGAAAGAGAGAATATCGTTGATTGAAAATAATATTTCGGAGAAATTTCCATAGTGCTTCCAGAAAAGGTCCTGACAAGCAATTCAGGTAATTGCAAACCTTTTATATATTTCTTTTACCAATGCACCTAAAATTCTGAAAATTTAAATGTGAACTTGTGAAGCAACTGGGATTTATATTTTATTGTTTTTAATTTTCAAAATATTCTGTAATTAACTAAATTGTAATTCAAAAATTGTTAATTCTAATACAATATATTTCTATAAAAAAAATGCTTCAAAACAAATTTATTTTTGGAAATGAACAGCATCAAATAAATTTGCATGATATTTAAAAAACATTAATGAAAATGTTTTTTTTTTTACGATTATTTAATAGCTCTTAAAAAAAAAATAATCTCAAACAATTTTAAAAAACACAATTCTTATTTTTTTTAAAATTAACTTTTGCACTAATAATAAATATTTTAAATACAAATCATTATTTTACAAATTTTTTATCATTTCAGGTTTTCGTAAAGTTTTTTAAATTGAAAGTATCGAGTAATACCTCGTAAACCCCACACAAAACTTGACTGTTTTTGAATTTTAATTTAATTAATTACATAATATTTTAAAAAGTTGAAAAACATATTAATGTCAAAAATTTAACCAATGTGAAAAAATCAACCAAATGGATAAAGTACACAAAATAGAATGCGGAACGTGTAGAAATTTTTGTATTGGAGAAACTAAAAGAACTGTTCTAGGACGGGTCCTTGAGCATAGGAACAATATCAAAAACAAACAGATAGAAAAATCTAAATTAGCTGAGCATAGCCTCAAATATGGACATCGCATTGATAAAGAAATTGAAATCTTATGTACAAAAAAAAAAACTAAATTAAGGAAAATTATTGAAGTTTAATAATAAGGAATTCTAATGAAAAAAATATAAACAGAAATGACGGAGTAGAATTAGATGAAAGTTTTATAAAATTAGCGAATAGTTTAATAATTGCATCTCAAAAACAATCTAAAAGAAAAATAATTTGTAAAGAATTAGCCCAATAACTATCAACTATATTAACATCATGATCTAGCTTTATTACTTAACTGTTATATTAATATTAGAATCGTGTAATGTGATGCATGATCTTTTAATTATTGTTTAACTCATTATTATTAGTTTAAAAAATGAATTACAGTAAAACCTCTCAAATACAGCCCTCGGTAATCCGGCCTGGTCCTGAGTATTTTTTTTTTTTTAATAACTAAATTCGTTTCCATATTTTGAGTCAACTCGGCTGGCGCGCAGAGAGTCTGTATCGAGTTCTGAGAACACAGTGTGAGTCATTTCAGTGCAAAATTATGAAAATGGGGTTAAATTAATTAAACCTGGCATTATGTCTTCACAAAAATTGAGCTATTACCAGTTATTTTAAGAACATACTCTGTAGTCCTGCTTTTCTGTAATCCGGTCTACTGGGCGCCACATTGAGCCGGATTTGAGAGGGCTTACTGTACTTGAAAAAGGAAGAACGATGTTTTTCCTTCCAAAAATTTGTATACATTTACTTTATATAATCTCATAATAAATAGAAAGTAATAAGACTTTATTGTAAAACAAAAATATAAATTCCAGATGATTCACAAGTTCATATTTAATTTTCAGAATTTTAAGTGCATTGGTAAAAGAAATATATAAAAGAAATAAAAGGTTTGCAGGCGCCGGAATTGCTTGAGTCAGGAACTTATTTATAATCATCAGAGACCTGAGCATTATTACTTTCGTAACAATTAACCTATTTTCTTAATGAAGTGAGACTTATCGTTTTCTTGGTATAGGTTCTTATATCCCTCCCCCATCCACAAGTAATAACTTTTGAATCGACCAATGGTTTTTTTTTGAAACTTGGCTACTTATTTCAATACACGAGACTTTTAAATTTTCCATGCGGGTTTTTGTTGAGAAATTAACTCGTGAAGGAGCAAAAAATCCCACCGAAAGCATTAGAATTGGCAATGAATTCATATGGATTTCTAACACTCCATATTAATTCGTTAATAATGTTTGTGTTCGTGCTCTGATATGATTAAAAGTAATTGGTTTTATAATAACATAAATTAATAATGTTTATTTAATGAACTCTTCTGTAAAATAGAAAATTTCTAATATTTATTTTCAGTAGTTATTATAATTTAAAATTTCAGAACGTAGGCTTTTGATTTGTTTAGCTTTTTAAGAAAAAGAAAGAAATAAAGTTTTAAGTAATTACAGGAACTTCTTGTTAATATACAAATGTTTATCTGTCTATCTTTCTATATACATACACTGTAATGCGTGTATGTGTAAGTTTATTAATTGGAAATTATTTTCCTAAATGAAAATAAAATTCATCGGCTTCAATTCATTAGTCATTGCCCAATTCAGTAATTAATTCAGACCAAAGTATTTCCGTCTGAATAAATTTCCATTAAATAGGTAAATCCGTATATAATTACATTAATTCGTTTCATCAGGGATTTATTCGTTTTATTTTAGGTGAGATGTAATCGAAGGTATTAAATTACAGAAATCTTTTCGGATTGCATTGTAACATATACATATCGACGCACCAAGAAGAAATTATTCAGTTGAGACAAAATTTGGTACGTTTAATGTACATGTACCGAAAACGAAATGATTCGAATTTCAGAACAATTGAATGATTTATTGGACAGTAAGAGCTACATAAAGTTAACAGGTTAGTATGGAGTTGATCCACCTCTGGCGTGGATACAAGCTGATATCCAACGTGACATTGATTGAAACAGTTGGCGGATGGTGTTCTGCGGGTTTTGTTGCCAAACGGCCTCCGATTGCTGGGTTAATTCGTTGACATTCTGGGATAGTTGCACATCATATCCCAAATATGCTTAAAAGGAGAGAGATCTGGCTGACCAAGGAAGTGTATCGCAACCACCACGAGAATCAATGGAGAGGTTGGGCGTTATCTTGTTGAAAAGTAAGCCCGAGGTGCCGCGAAAGGAACGGCAACACAACGGGCAGCAACATTCCGGGCAACACATTCCGGCATCATACCGCTGTGCTGTGATGGTGCCATAGAGGACTATCAAAGCGGTCCGGCTAGCAAAAGAAATGGCAACTGAGACCATTACTCTCTTTTGTCTGGCCGTGAAAGCGGAATCCTGTTGATGTGCGAGCCATCTCTAACACGTCTGCGCTGGTCGTCGGGACTGTGTTCAAACAGGACTCATCACTAAAGACAATTCGTTCCCAATCAGCACAATTCCACGTTGATCCTGCAGGCACTCTGTAACAGCTCTTGATGATGCGTACTGGTCAGTAGTAGGCGGCGTAATGGGCGCCGTGAACGTCGTTTCTGCTCGCGTAGTCTTCTACTAATAGTCCGGGTGGTCACTTAATTATTGATCTTGCGTTCGATGGTTGGTAGCGACGAATCTGGTGCTTTAACAGTTGCTCTGACGATCATTCTATCTTCCCGTTTTGTCGTCGCCCTAGGCCGTCGGCTGTCCTCTTGTCGCTAAAATGTGTCGTTCAGACCCATTCCTGTCAGCACCGTCTAATAACCGCATCGCTCCGACCCAAATGCCGAGCGATTCGTCGTTTTGTCTAACAAACCTCATGATGGCTTGTCCTTTTTCAAAGTCCGTCATCTGGTCACAGTTGTCGCGAATTCGCCGACGAGGCATTGTTACAGTCAAGATACGAAAACGGAATCAAAAATCCACTGGAAGTTTTTTTTTTTATTCGCTCTTTATATACAGCATTACGATGCTCAGTTCCAATGCGCTGTAGCTCCGGCTATTCATTCATTGGGTGCGAATATTTGATCATTTGCATATTCGGTCGAAAGGTTTTTGCATGTGAAGTTTCATTACTACCGGGTTATTTTTTCGGGGTGCGTCGATTTATTTTGTCAAGAGTATATTTTTGATCTATAAGATGAGATTAACATGTTATAAGGATTACTGAACTGTTATCGTGATCAATACAATACAATATACAATACAGCAAAAGATTTTCTATTATCAGGAGAAATTTGACTGCTTCGCTCGTACACTGAACCTTCGTCGGGAAATATAAAAATACACATACAGGAGAAGAAAGCAGGAAGAAAAAAAACAGGAGAAGAAAAAAAAGAGAGGACAGATAGTAAAACGTCAATACAAAATACAATATAATTAAAATGAGCACAGGTGATAATGAGAAAAATAAACATATAGCTATCACATAGAAAACACTAAAGTCTGTATGTATGTTCTATCACATACAAAACATTAAAGTCATTTATACATTTATAATAGTCTATATTACAATGGCCGTAGGAAAGAGGAAAATACGGGAAAAAAGAATAGTTATTCAAAAGAACAAATTAAAAATGTTCATCAAAAGCAAAAGTAATGTTTCTACATAATAAGCGCGAGTGTTTCGTTGTTTGTTTGTTTGTTTGTTTGTTTGTCTTAAAACAAAGTCGTCATTTCTCCATGGATCTTTCCCAAATTTGTCACGGAGGTTCACATGCATCCCAGAATAATGCAAAAACGACGAAAACCCGGATTCGGACTAAGGGGTGTAAACGTGGGAAGGGGGAGGGGGACAAACATTCTTGAAGGGTACGTATATCTCTGAAACCTTTTTCGTTGGAAACACGAATTTGATTTGAGTGCTCTTTGTCAGTAAGTAAACTATTACGTATTCGACGACGCTTGAGGAAGCGTCGACTGTACGGACGCGAAACATGGTCGTTGTAATTTTAAATTTTATTCATATAATTTTAATTGTATATAGTTTTACTTTTAAACAAGTTTTAAAAATTTTTAGTCGAAATGTGTTAATTACATTTTTTAAATAGGAGTGCCGGCTTCGATTTTGATATTTAAAAAAATAATATTTATGTATCTCTATATTAAATTTTTTATTTTGTTTTTGTTTTTTGAAATTGTAGGTTATTACGTATTTACATTAACATTTTTAATATTTTTTTACATAAATCCTTATATGTTATTTCTCAAAGGAGCTTTCGTGTCGGTACGCCATATCTTCCTTAATACTTCATCAAAATCAATGATTGAGACATCATTTTGAAGATTACGTTCCTCGCTAATGACGAAAAATAAACAATTTGTTTAAAATTAATGTTTTCGTTAAAAAACTTTATTTTAAAAACCTTTTTATAAAAATGCAGACACGCTTTGACAGAAGCGACTTATCTTTCGAAACCGAAACAATATTAAAAATAATGCTTTAGCGTTTTAAACTTCAAATATATACTTTTTTTGAATAAAAATGCACTTTAAAATGATATTTCATCGTTTATTTAATAAAGAACAGATAAAAAAAAATAACCAAAGATTTATATTTTAATAAAAATCAACGATTTATTACAATAAAAAACATAAAAATTTGTCAACTTATATTATTCCTCAAAGGTGTTTTTTTTTTTTTTTTTCCTCTTAATACTTCATCAAAATCAGTGAATGAGTTATCATTTCGAAGATTACGTTCACCGCTAACGACGAAAAAACAAACAAATTTTTGTTTTAAAATTCTTTTTAAAAAAATGTAGAAGGCGCCAAAAAATGTAATCTATTCATTTATTTATTTCTACATTACCATTCGGTGATTGATCAAGATACCATGCGAATTATTCGCACGGGTCAACTTTTTTATAAAAATGGAGAAGGCGCCATCTATTGATAATGTGTTTAACTAACATACAACGAAAGCTGTTGGATTTATTTATTATTTCTCAAAGGTGGTTTTTTTTTTTTTTTGTTGCGAATTATTCGCAGGGGTCAACTAGTAACCTTTAATTTATGTATAGGTTTTGTAGAAAAAAATCTAAAAAAGTTAATGTACATAACAATAATAAAATAGTTATGATGAACAGATGAACAAAAAGATGCCTCGACATTTTGTCGAAAATTGTTAGGAGAGATAACGGTTTCATTGTTATTCCGTATCACTTTTAAGATTTTCTTCCTATTATAAAGGACGAATTGGATCTTTCAGGATCATTTTTTATTTTATTGTTTTTAAAATCGGCGGCCCATTCCCGGGATCGAGAATGCTTTTAGGTAAAGCTTTCGCGGAACTGGGCCAAACATAAAGGGTATATTCTGCTGATGATTCCTAATAAGGATGAAACAGCTGTACAGAATTCCCTTTGATGTTGGCTCAATGTGCGAAGACATATTTATTGTCCGGTTGGCGAATTTCTCTCTCCATTTATGAATAATTACGGACGTTAAACTTGCTTTCAATTGAACTTATGATGTTGCCTTTTTGTAATTAATTTCCTTAATGCCTTTCAGTGAAAGGACAAGGGGTTAACAAGGACAAGGGGTTGGCGAATTTCTCTCTCCATCTTTGGATAGTTTTTAATTAATCGTATTCGACGGATTTTCAGTAATTGTTTTTGGATATTATACAAGTTTGTAGGTTTATTAGTATTTTTCGTTATTAGTGTTTAGTTATTAATATTTTTTTATGATGTTACATGTACATCTACATTTCCTCTAGACAAATTTTTTTTTTAATGACAGGATGACGAAAACTTCGACCATTATCAAATTTAAAGTGTTTTCTTAATTTTATACTCTTCGAATTTAAATATAATTAAGAATTTTCTTAATATACACTAGAATGAAAATCTTTGAGAAATTCACAAAATCTGAAATTTCAATAACTATTTATTGATCACTTTTCGATGTCTGAATATAAAAAAATATTATATGAAAATACCAGCTTGATAGTAAGTTCTATCACTTTGCTTTTTTTAGAAAAAAAAATATTTTTAGGAAATTATGATATAATTTCTTTCATCTTCTTTCAGGCTTTTAATTTTCTTTTAGAACCTTATAATATCCTGTTGTTTAGAAAATTTTTCAAAACCTGAATCTTACTGTGGCTTCACTACATGTAAGCGAAGACATGCAGTGAGGACTTTTTTGTGAAATCTATTTTTTATTTTATTTTTAGTTTTAATGTTCCTCAGTCCTATTAGGCGTGCTTACACTAAATGCACATCTGTGGTATAGGTCTGATGAATTAAAAAAAATAAAAATAAAAATAACATTTTACTAAAAAAATTTGGTGAAGAGTGAAAATTTTTTGTAGATACAGAGCAAATTCGGGAAAATTCAGACAATGTGGGCTGTGAAAGCTGCATCCATTAAAAATTTACTAAGAGTGGGATCAAAAAAATTATCTTATTTTTAATTGTTTATTTATCTTTTTTCCTTTGAAAGCTGAAACCTTTTATCAAGGATAATTTACCTTAATAAAATTTAGTTCCATTTAATTGCTTAATTATAGTGAATTGTTTAAAATGTTGGACAACAGAAATTAGTCCAGCATAACAACAAAAGAAATGATTTTAGAATTATTTTTTTTATTTATTTAAGATATATTTATATTTCATGAAAGGATAAATTTTAAAATAAGTCCTTTTTCATCACACAAGAGCTGTTAAGTCTTGTTGTATAAAACTCATTATCAGATCACTTACATTTCTTGAACTCAATTCTTATAATATTAAATTTATTAATGCAAAATTAATATTACGACATACAGTTGTGGTAAAAACACCGGCCTGCCATCAGGCTGATGTGCCGGAACCTGGGTTGAAATCCCTGCGTTGGTAAAGATATTTACTTTCTTTCCCGTATTTGTCTGCTTCTTCGACGGTTTTTTTTCTTTCGTCGTCTCTGGCAGGCTGTAGGATCCACAACCTATAATTTGTGGTTGACGTCAGGAAGGACACCTGGCCGCAAAAGCATTGTCAAACTAATTCTGTACAAGTGACACATGTTTCCAAATAAGCAGCGACTCCACACGAGAAGTTGGAGCAGCTGAGGAAGAACAAAATGCTAAATTAATTTAGGACTAATTCTATCTAAATGTAACTTTTCTAAACTTAACCTTTCAAAGGTTTTAATACTTAAGAAATAATTCGGTAAGGAATTAAAAAAAACGGTAAAGTGTGAATATTATAATTTATAATTATTACGGCTCCTTAATTTGAGAATTTGAAAAGCAATTTTCGGAAGATTTCATTTTTTGCCAAATAAATGAACTAGGTAGCCATAATAGCGTACAGGCCTATCTGAGGACTGCAAATGAGTCGTTCTAATCCCAGAGGGAACAGAACTTTCTCTTTCATTCAAGCCGTACGGTTCAATCCAATCTAAAATGGGGATCGAGTTTATTTCTTTAGTACTAAAGGCGAACTAGAGTCAGTTATCTTTTTTGTTCTCCTCCTGCCATCAATAAAACCTCAAGTTTTTTCCTGAGCCTCCAAATGATGACTATAATATAAAAATTGAATTAATGTGAATCAATCCACTACAGCTTAGTAGAAATTACTTTCTGATTTTTGCAAATTTCTGTTGACTTTCTAGTTTGTGTTCTAGTTCAGATAACATCCACTGGTTCTTATTTAATAATTTTCCAATTTAACATTCGACTAATCAATCGCTTGCCAATAGAATTCAATAACAAATTAATCGATGTTGATTTATCAGAAAATTGATTTCTGATGAAGAAAATTAAAAATATCAATACTTTGGTTCCTTTAATGTTTAAACAATTATAATACGGATTGTTATATCATACAACAATCATATAACCTTATTGTTTGGATAAAAAAAGACGGTTTTTAATGTAATGCCCACTTATTGAGATTTAAAAATAGATACATTGCACGACTTAATTTTCGGTGTTGAATTTTACAGATTGAAAACTCCGCTCAGTTTTAAAGTATTCGATAACAAATATTTAAACTTTAGATATTTTTTTTCCTTAGATTTTACTAAGTGTCACTGTCTTTCACACAACACACAAACATTTACTTAACAATAGAATTAATGAAGTATACATTATAGGCTAATATTTACATACACTTACATAGCAAAATTATACTCAGACATCCTTTTTCCTTACTCAGAATGAAAACGTCTTATATATACCATGATAAAGATTGCTGAAAGTTTAGATTGTTTAGTTTAGTTTTCTTTAAACATTTCACGGAAGCAATGAAAACAAAAGCCTTCTTCCTGTATGGTTAGTTCATTTTTCTGTTATTCTTTTCTTCTGACAACAGGCCTTAAATAAGGACCAACAAAAATACAGTGAATTTCTTAAAATTATTTGCATTTTCCAACAAAACTTTCTGATTGACAGTAACTCGTACTAAAGGTCAAACGTCATACGACGAAAATTTACAGTACAGGTCTTCACAGTTGTTTACAAATCTTTTTCAAATACTACGGTAAAAAATTGCTTTATCACTAAATTTCGATCAGTTTCTTAAATTTTACAAACAGTCAAACCAAACAGTTAAAATTATTCGGTCTTTACATTTCAATTTACCTTTTTTCTGAAAAGAGTTGGTTATACATCTATTTGTAACGTGCATTTCCCACCGAGATAACATTGTTTAATGGGCATCAGAAAGTTGAATATTTTAACTAATACCCAGAGGAAATAAAAATACATTCCTGAAAGAAATAAAGTAGTCTTAACCCAAAATTAATACATTATATAAAGAATACAATATGCAATTCGCTCTTTTTTATAATTTTAAGTATTGCTGAAAAAATAACAATATCTTTGCAAAACTTTATCTTTATAAATTGAATTGAATTTTTTTGATCTTAAAAAAAAGTGGACCCTTAAAATAAGAGAATGTAAAGCCACTAAACTATCAGCAGTAAGACTTTACTTAAATATGAAATTTGATGAAGATCAGTACAGTAATAATTTTAAAGATATACCATTTAAGGACAATTTAATATTATATAATACCAGTATTACAGTACATGTTATAAATTAGTACATTATTCTTTAAAATTATTCTTTGATTTTTCATAGCATTTTCGCCCATATTATGAATTACCTCATAAATAGCGCTGCAAACAATTAAAAACTTAATTATGACTGCACAATATCTCCTAGCAAGAAATATTTTAAGTTGATCAGTAGCTTATTCTTTAAATTTTTACAGTAGCCTATATACTTTTGGCTTTAATTATTAGGCTACAAACAAAAAATTCAAAAAAGACAACGTAAAAAAAGTTAAAGTCTTAAAATTTGAATTTTGATGGTCCTCAGTGCGTTATTCTTTGAAATGTTTAGAGCATAATATTTGATCCATATTTGAAAGTTGTCCAGAAGTTACACAAGTTTGTATCTTCGCAAGGTCCAATATCTCAGAAAGAGGTCAAGTAATACCTTTTTTTTCAGTTTAGCTCGAGGAGGAGTTTAATTTCTCAGGAGAAATTGCTAAAGCACAAATCTAAGTTTCTTTTATATACAATAAAAAAACTTAAAATATAAAAAAATTAAAAGAGGCAGAATTGATTTCGCATTCTTCAAGATGTTGGATGAACTCAACTAAATAAGGAATCCTTTTATATTTACTTAAAAGAAAACAATAATCGATGGAGAGAATAAAACTCTGCTTATTGTCTAATCCTTGGAAATAACAAGTCAAAATGAGTTTGAAAACAGTAAGAAAGAGCAGTTATGAATAAAACAAGATAGGGATAGTGATTAGTAAACCAATCACAATGCTTCGCAATGGCTTCTGAGTCACCTTTACTTTAGAATAGACTGCGCCGGGATGGTCTAGAAAATGCTCGCGCGAGTCTGTTTGCGACCCTACGCTATCTTACCCACACCTATTTATATGGAATAATCGTCATCCTTAACTCAAACCTTGTTAATACACTGAATTTTTAATAATGATTTAAAAAAAAAAAAACATAAAAAAAATTGCCCATGAGGGTATCGAACCCACGACCTTCGCGCTATTAACACGACGCTTTAACCAACTGAGCTTACTGGCCACCTATAACATTCAACATTCAGGCCACCTACAACTGAGATAACAAAAGCCATTGCAAAGCATTGTGCGATATGTGTCCAGAGACAGACAAACCGGAGATATAAGGCGTGTTTCAGAAGCCTAAAAGAAGCCTTAAATTTCTGTTTTACTGTTCTGAGTGTAGGTCAAGACATGGACCCTGATTACCATCAAGCTCTTCATCTACTCAATAGTATTCAGCATCTCTGTCTTCAGCTCCAGCATCGAAAATATACAATTCACAATTTAATTTTTTTAAACTTATACTTATTAGCGAATTAACTGAGATTACCGAGAATTTTATACATAAATTATAGATAAAAAACCGAACTATTAATTTTTAATTAAAAACATGTAACTCATAACTGTCTTTACATCTCTAATCCGTCCTACGCAATATCAGGTTTTATTGGTGTCCTATGTTCTTACCTTGGTTTCAGTACAATAATGTTAAGCTACGAGGGACTTAATTTTTTTTTTCCTAAACTGCTGAATTTTTTTTTGACTGCTTAATTTATTCCCCTAAATTTCCTAATTAAAATTTTTCTAAATTACATCATTTTTAACGGAAAATAATATATAGCTTACATACCAACATTTCGAATTTGTTTTTTTTTAATTAATAATTAATAGTCTTTTCCTTGTACAAAAAGTAGATTAATCCAACAGAATTTGTGAAAAAAGATAATCAAGGCCATCAACAACAATGTATTGCAATAAATGATTGCTCTTTCTGTCACCTCAATCAAGAGATGGAAAAAAAACAAAACTCTATTTTTTTTCTATCAACAAAACATTTCATCAAAACTGTTCAATTCAAAAAAAAAAAAAAATTAGGACTGAAGGAAGATTGGGTTTAGACTTTTAAAGTTTTTTGAAGCATATTATGTCGATCCTGGTAGTAATGATATATTACACACAAAGCATTGCATATTAGCGAAATACATAATACGTCATTGCGGTTATGTTGGACCTTGTGGACGCTATTGATGACGTCTTTTCACCTCTTGGGAAATGAATTACACGTTTAGAGAGGAAACGAAAAAGCTAAAG
Organism: Thereuonema tuberculata; assembly: GCA_023159025.1. Lineage (NCBI taxonomy): Eukaryota > Metazoa > Arthropoda > Chilopoda > Scutigeromorpha > Scutigeridae > Thereuonema > Thereuonema tuberculata. The sequence goes on along the minus strand of JAFIDM010012231.1, from coordinate 62,587,222 downwards.
GGAAACGAACGATGATTCTGACTGGTTCGAATTGATTCCATGATTACCTGCTTTTGTGTGTTTTCTTTGATCGTGGGACAGAGGGGTGTCTTTTTTTTTATCCCTTAGGTTTCCGATGAAAAGCGAGTAAAGCAATGGATGAACGAAAGGCTTTTGAGGGTCATAGAAGAGAATAGGAAGGAAGGAAGGATTTGAGATCTGCAGCAGTGTGAAGAAGGATAGAAGAGGTGAAAGGTTCGTGGAGGCAATCAAAAGAAAAGGAAAGGCAAAGTTAAAGAAAAGGCAGAGAATATGAGTGATAACAAAATAAAAAAAACAAACAAAGAAGCAAAAAAAAAA
>JAFIDM010012231.1:62486771-62576883 GCA_023159025.1 Thereuonema tuberculata | reverse complement strand
CATTTCCAGCACTAATATCAAAAATAGCTCAGTGAATTTGTGTTTTGATTTGTTTAGTTATGTGCGTTCTTTGGTTTATTTTACTGTAAAAATGTACTAACGCACGTTAATTTCCTTGTCTAATCATTTTTCTTTAATAATTTTGTCATATCATCAATTTTTTTCAAATAAGTATCTTGTTTGCTTGTATTCCTATCAATTCTCCTTATAAAATTTTCAACAATATTCTTTTTTATACCTATTCTGTGTCCCGATCGAAAATTCAAAATATGATCACTCTGACAATCTTTTCTGTAATGTTCCATTATAATTCTTTTATTTACATTTATTAATTTGAGATCTAAGAAATTCAACTCATTATTTACTTCAATTTCCTTTTTAAATTTAATATCTGCACTTCTTTCATTTAAATTTTCAAAAAATATGTCAAACTGACGCAAGTCCCAAACCAAATTATCAAAATATCATCAACATAACGATAATATTCAAACCTATGATTATATTGTTTTTCATTTAATAATTTATTTTCAAAGTGATTCAAGAATAAATCACATAAACATCCCGACAGTGGAGACCCCATAGGAAAACCTTTATTTTGTTTGAAAAATCTTTTATCATGTTTGAAATATGTGTTTTGAGTAACTAAGAGAAATTACTATGAAAAGACACTTACAGATAAGTATTAATGTTTTTAAGATAAATTTTATAATTGTAGTTCTTCAAAAAAATTATTAAATCCCATCTTCAATAGTTTGAAATTTATATTTTTTTTATTTACTTTCCTAGCAGTAAAATTATCGTGTATGTTTGTACCAGTAACTTTTGAACCTTTCCTTTTGATAGATCTTTTTTCAAATTTCGATTGTACATTGATGAATAAGAGACGATGTAACTTTTATAAACGAAAGTTTTCTATGTGAGACGTTGCCGCGAAAGTAACGCTAGTAGATGATAAAAATTCCCAATGTACTTTTTACTTTTGAACTCAACAATGGAAGTTAATCAATATGATTAATCCTCTTAATATTTAAGTTTATTATGATATGATTAGAATTAAATGATTTAGACAACTTCATAAGTATCGAAGAATTAATTGAATTAATTGAAATTAAATAGTAAAAAAAAACTCCTTTGACTAATGAAGAATTACTTAGTTGTTTTTCTTAAGAAAACTAAGAATCTATACTGTTTGCATTATTGTATTTGTTTTACAGTCTCGTCTTTAAACAACAAAGGTACATGAAAAGAACGTATTAAAAGCAGTAAGCTTTAGGAACTTGTTTTATGTTTCATTGTGACCGATCAATACTTCATTGAAGGTTTCTCATAGCTGAGATTCCAACATAAGGTTATTTCTTACGTTAAATGTAGAACGTAGTAAATTGGAAACCAATCGACAATAAATTCTTCAATTTAAAATGATTTTTGAAAGTCTCTGTCATGATAAAAGCTTTTACAGTAGTAAATCACTTATTCTGCTCTTTCCTTATTGTCAGTTGAATAATGAATGGACGTGATGCATCACAATGGCTCACGGAAGCGGTATTGATTTTGATAAGAAATAATTTTATTTTTATTTTTGCTTTAGTTGGTAGATTATGGTAATGGAAAAATCTATGTGGTATATATTTTTGTAAAATTCAGACAGATGACGACCATTGCCTCGACATTTGCTATCTAATTTGCTATGACTTGTGAATCAAATCACAACAAATTACATGAAATATAAAGCCACTCCGCAGATCCAACAGCTGAGAAGTTGCTGTTGGAGACTTTGCTTCGTATCTCAGCAGGATATGTTTTCTTGTGCTTTCGGTCTTTATTTAAAATCTATATTTTTTGGTGACAATTGCATAATTTTTTAAATAGAAAACAATTAAAAAAGTATCAAGATAGAACTACACCAGCAACATTGTTTTGTTATTTTCATGATATTTCTAGCAAATTTTTCACCTACGTCAGAAATTTCTTACAATATCGAAAAAGATTTGCCACTGTAATTGCCTGGTTAGCATTTTATTTTTCCTTTTTTTATTCTGTAATTTTGTTTTGACATTAAATCTTGTAGATGTTAAATCTATAATAATGCAATATTTCTGTATTGTAATATAAATATAAAATCACTTGATACTGTCAGAATTTTCGCGAGCTTTAATAAGATTCAAATTAATTGTTTTAAATAGCTCAAGTATTGCAATTTAATTACTTTTTTTTACTTAATTTTTACTTTAGTAAAAATAAAAAAAACCTTCTATAGCAGCTATTTTAATTTAAATGTAAACATAGACTTTTCATTTACATAGTATTTTTTAGGTAAAACAAAATATTGATGACAACATTTTTAAAAAAAAGGAGAGTTTAAGTTCTTTTAAGTATTGGTTTGGCCAAAATCTTCGTTCGTTTTTTTTACGTAAGTTGGATCTAAAAGCACTTCGGTGTTTTTAATGTCATTCGACACCATTTTGTTAGATTGTATTGTGACAGCTGTCATATCAGCGTGCATTTAAAACAAAAACTGATCAAAATTGGTGAATTTTGTGAAGCCAATATAATATTGAAGATGGAAGACAATAAGCACCCAAGACCGCATTTTTCTTTGATGAGCAGGCAAAAACTGTTACAACATGGCTGAGAAGCTCTGATTCACCAGATATTGCACCTTCGGATTTCCATTTATTTCGGTCTTCTCTTAATGGAAAAAATTTCTCTCTTCTCTGAAGGCACCTGGAACATTTTTCTGCTCAAAAAGATAAAAAGTTTTTGGAAAGATGGAATTATGAAGTAGCCTGAAAGATGGCAGAAGGAAGTGGAACAAACCATTGAAGACGTTATTCAATAAAATTATTGGTGACAATGAAAAATGTGTTTTTATTTTTACTTATAATCCGAATGAACTGTTTGACCACCCGAATACATTTATGAAGTTCTTTTTTTTTATTAGAAAAGATTTCTAATTTTTAGTTAATGTTCTCTTTTCTTAATTATTAATAAGTAAGTTAAAATGTACAAGATAAACATGAAACAATCTTAAGTAAATTAAAATACGTAATTCTTAATTAAACAGAAAACGTAATTTACAATTGAACAAATGTTACTACAACATCTGCTGATTGTCATTTGCAATGCTCTATGAATTACGGGAGCCTATCTTCACTTGAAAACCATCTGAACCAGAAAAACAAACACAAACGAATAAATTATCGGGAACCTGTTAGTGAATTCATGCTACAGCGATTTTTCGCGAGGTTTTAGCATTCAAGTGGTTAATTGTAATTTGGTTTGTATCCGCTTTGGGAATTTGATGAATCGATCAATATTAAAACAAAAATATAAGAAATAAAATAACAAAAATGGAGAAAAATTTTGACAACTTAATAAATGGTATCAATTGAGAAAAAAAAATAGTTTCCTACTATATAAATAACTTTTTTAACTTCTACATCAATAATAATAATTTTCTTGGTTTTACTTTGAACTAGCTTTATTTTTTTCAGTAATGTTATTAAAACATGAATGTTAAACAACACTGGTCTGCAAAAAATAACTTTTGAGGACTCTGTATCCGAATCTGACATCCATTGTGCTCTACCACCCACAGTTTTCTAGAGATATGGGTTCAATAAGAAAAATGATATTTTTCTCAGAGAAGATAAATATATTTCATCTATTATTTATTTACATTGCAAAAAGCTTAATCTGACACTAATAAATCCTAATAAATGTATAATTTGTATAAAAAAATTATCTTATATTTAATTTTTGATAATTCTCGTTCCAGCAGTAGTCCGCGAAAACTCTCGTCCCATTTTCGGCTTTATCTTTTTTTCCATGAGGGATTCAGTCGAGACTAGTCATACATCACTTGCGGAAAAAATTCAGATGTGAATATAAGAATTGCAGCTTTAGCGACATATTGCATCCACAGTAAGAAACTAACCGTTCTTCGACGGTTTCTTGATAATTGTCTTCCCTTACATTGCCTTAAAAAAGTTGTAGCACTGTCCCTATTCATTGCTTTCACAAAACTCTTCATTAATCCTAATATTATTTAATTTTAAGAAGTAGAGGCAGCAACAAGATTTTGTGTTATGCACTAATGCGGGATGCGCTATGTTCTTTTCTCCAGAGAGAGCTTCCTTCAGATCAGTTTTTTATCATATTGTATTTGTTTGTTTGTTTGTTTGTTTGTTTTTTTTGCATGGCTATCCCAGAAACCACAAGCAATAACAGCATCAACAAAGCAATTACTTTTAAGTCTGCATAAACACCACCAATACTCCTCGTATTAAAGATCTTTGAAGCAGAAGCATCAAGCTTTGGTATGTTTCTATCATCTGGCCCGTGTACCAATAGGTATCGCAGTTTATTACCTTTGTGTAATAGAACTGCTTTCAAGATTATTTGGAAGAATCAATGAAGAGACTCCATTGTCAGCGTTTAAACAGCTTTAATGTTTTAACCAGCCAGTCAGTGTTCTCGACAATGTGTTACAGCAAATGTTTGGGGCCCAAACTATCTCTTGGTCAAAGACAGCCCAAATAGATATGATGAGCAAGTTCTACCACCGCTTTTCTCTGTGGTTTTGAAGTGACTTCCCCAAATATGTAACAGAAGATGTCAGGTTGATTTTTGCAAGAACATGATCACTATATAGTACATTGTAAAAAATTATGTAACAAAAAATACTAAGGAGATACTATATACGAATCAGCAGCAATCCTCACAAAGCAATGCTAAACTCACAAAACTCCCAAACTTCCAAATTAATTTGATTTAAAAAGAAAATAATGCTGATTTAATTTATTTTTTTAAAACAGTGGAAAATGTTTAGTTTTTCAGTAGATGTCATAATTTAAATGTATATTTATATGTGTGTATATGTGTGTGTGTGGGTGTGTGTCTACATAAAGATTTCCCGTTTTTGTCATTTCACGACTTTTGGAGTAAAGCAAAAACATAAGTTTTAAGAAATAACATTTTAAAGAATGCAGGTTTAAAACTACAAACTCAAATTTATCTTAAAACTTTTTAATTGTTTTGAAAATTAGAAAGCAAGGGTTATAGAAACTATAACTTATGTTTACAAAATAAAAAAAAAAAACCCAAAAAAACAAAAAACATTTAGTCTATTTTCAGAAAGATTGTTAGGCTTTGGCAACTATCGTATATATTTGTGTATCCTCCTTAAATATTCTTAAATCAGCTTATATCAAAGATCTTTTACTTTTAGTTTTCTGTTAATGATTATTTAATTTGCGGTAAAGCTAATTTGTCATTGTAGGGACAATTATAGACTGCGAAGAAACTCTTTCGTTGTGGTAAATCATTGTCGAAGGAACCTGCCAATTAACAAAAATTGTCATTTCGAGTAATTTATAATTGTCAACAATGATTAATGAACTTACGGCATAGGTTGTACAAACATTGTCGAATGTCGTCTTTTAGTTAACTAATTGCATAAATAGCAAATTTTATACCATATCTAGTGAAATTTAATTTCCTCTTCAAATAAATGAATCCAGATATTCGTTGATGAATGTTACTATTATAAAGTAAACATTCAAATTTGATGTAAATCTGATGTCGATAAAAATAAGCATTTTTATTATAATTTTAAAATAGTACTAATAACCATTTTCTTGATATTTAATTTCCAGAACCTGAAGAGGATTCGAATTCTTGTTAATGTTCTTCAAATGTTCAAAATGAGTGCCTTGTATCTGGTGGTCCAGTGGGGGTCTAACCACTATTTTGAAGACTTGAAGATTCAGTCTCCAACAGAAGTTATTTCCTCTTCGCGGGCTTAGGGTTCCCTCAGTCTTCTGTAAATGGGAAACAGGGTTTCTTCCCAGAGGATTAAAGGCATTAGGGGGTGCCATCCAATTTCCATTAGTTCCGATTGGCTACAAAGAAATAACCTGGTTTCATCAAACCACTAGATTCTTCAAATTACCTCGATTTTTGTCTCCGTGTGACCACCCATAGTTTCGGAAATCCCATTTCAAGGTCATTCAACTCGGTTTTGCGACCTTCGTTTGACAACTCAGTTTTGTCGAAAAAACTCGTTATCCCTTCCATTAGATCTCAGCGAACGCAAAACATAAAATGGGCTAAAACGTTATTTTTAATCGAAATTTGGATAGACAATATAAAACACTGAAGACATTTAGATCAAATTGAGGTTTACATAAAAAACAGAATTAAACAAGTCCCATAGAAAATTGAAAAAAAAAAAAGTCGAGGAAATTAAAAAGCCATAATTATAGTCTTACAGAAAAAAAAATCACTTATCATTAAGCTTCTTTCGTTATCTGAATTTGTAAATTTAACTATTTCTTTAATGTATATCTGTCGTAAATAAGTAAACGAAATATCAGATCTTCAATCTTTTCTGCCAAAAAAAAAATGCCTACTGGTGTAAAGTTTTGCGATTATTAATTTCCTCATCGAGTTTCTCGCAACATAACCATCAGTATTAAGCGTTGCTTTTGGAATTAGAGAGAAGTATTTAGATTGAATTATTCCAAACAGCATTGCAAGAAAAAGAACCTCGGTTTTACCCTTTCTATAAATCACATGAGGAACGATAGCTCGTTGACAAAACGGATAAAAGGAAAAGCTTACATGTAATTCTTTGATGATATAGCGGTCCAAACAGAAATCATGCGCTCATCTAAAAATACTTTAGTGATCCCTAAAGTATTTAGATGAGCTGATCCGCACACATTGAACTTCTCCTGTATGATCTCCTGTAAAGTTGTCAAAGCAATGTTCCAAAAAAAATCCGACCTTTCATCAAGGTTTCAAAAAAGAATCTGAATCTTTCCGCCCTTTCATCAAGCTTCTTAATCAATCTCTTCAATATTCCAGCCATAACTGGAAATGAGTTTAGACTTGAAGTTTCACAAATTGTACAGGTGTCCAGATATTGAATTTGCTGTCTGATAAGACAAACATATCTCAAAAAGAATTATAAGGCCTGCAAAAGTAGACATCGGTAAGCGATATGATGCCCATGCAACCAGATGGAATTAGCTCAACTTATAAGTTCACTCTTTGTGATACATTTTTCTAGTTGATTGTCACGAATTATTCCGTGAAATTAGAGTAAAAGAGGCGTTGGAGCCCAAAGTAACCACTTATTTCTTTTTCAGCTTTTTCTCTTAACCAGCTAGTAATACGAACTAAGAGTTGTATACTAAATAAACTTAAGTATTTTTCTGTTTTCTTATGCATTTCGGAAATCGATGTTTATTAACTAAACTTTTTTTTATTGTTAATACAAAGTTTTTGGCAAAAGCTTAATACGCTTATCGAAAACAATAATTTTAAATATATTGATTTAAGTAGCGTTTTTTAGAATAATGAGATTGAATATACTTGAATACAAATAAAATTAATATACAAAACTATTTAAAAAATTGAGTACAAAAACTTCTGTTTATATTCTCTGAGTCAGTTGATTAGTTTAAATGAATAACTCACAATAAGTAAATATTTTTTTCTTATAAGTAGGGTTGTTATCATTTTATATTTATTGTTTATTCAGAAACTTAGAGTTCACCCAGACCTCTGCAGACAGTAAAGGCGGGAAACTAACCACTCGCTTTTAACTTGGGTTCCATTGCCTTTTCTCCAGGGATCCTTTCCTTCATTATCTCTAACAAGGAAACAATCCCAATTAGTTTCGGAAAAATATGTTAGCTATGGCAGTTCGAAGACCCAATTTAGAGATATCCCCTCCCCCTGCAAGTGGTTTCAAGAGATTCCAAGACAAGATAGAAGATGCTGTAGCCGACAGTGGTAAATTACAGAAAAATAATATGGTTCTTATTCAAAATCTAGTTTTTCTGAGAGAAGTGAGAAAATTTCAAGCTGCTGAAGCTTTCAAATAGGTTACATGTATATTCTTTGATGAGACAGTGGTCCAAATATAAAACATTCGTAGAATGTTTATCTTACTGATCAGAATTGAACTGTGATCTCCTGTAAAGTTTTCAACCCAATATTCCAGAGAAGTCTGAATCTTTTCCGGCCTTACCGCTAGGTTTTTAATCAATGTCTTGAATATTCTAGCCATACACTAGCAATGAATTAAGGCTTCAAGCTTCAAAAATAGTTATATGACCAGATATTGAATTCGCTGTCCGAAAAGACAAGTTCGGTCACACATCTCACGAAGTTTTATAACCGTAAAAAGAAAGATATGACAGGCAGGAGCATGCCGGTGTAACCAGATGGAATTAGCTCAACTTTGAAGTTCACTATATTTTGTTGCGGCAAATATTTATTTGCTTATCAAAAACTCGAGTAGATTACAACATCGTTTCGCATCTTCTCTACCGGACTCGGCTGAAAAAACTGCACAGTGAAACGCAGTAAAATCTCTTTTATTGTTGTTTGCAAGTTCCTAAGGTTTTGCCAGGAAGTCTTTCGAAAATTAGGGAAACATTTTCAACTTTGGCTTGATCAGCATTGAACATTTGAGAAGGGAAATTCATATCTCCATCGAGCACCACTTTATCTCGGCTGGAAGAGTCTACCAAGGTATTTATCTAAGAGAAGTAGCTAAGAGAAGTAGCTTCTCTCAACCTTGTGTAATCGTTTTACTGCTCTTGTAGCGTTAGAAGATTGAACTTGTAAACCCAATGTATCCAAAGAGCTGTAGATAGAGAGATTCTACCCTTGCAAAGTCTTACCATGAATCCTTATGGCAGATTCTTTTTATTCCTGGAAGTAGCGGAATGGAATATCTTGCGCTCCTCCCATAAGGAGAAGTACTTATTTTTAATACATGATGGAGACTGTGACCCCTCAATAACTAAAAGTAAGAAAATAAAAAACAAGAATCAAATGTGGAATTCAAATCCTTGGATAGCGCTCAGGCTACCACAAAAGGAATTTGACCACAAAAAAAGAAAAGGAAAAAAAATATAACAAACCCTCTAACGGGTAAAAGAAAGCAATTAAGTCACATAAAAATGCCTTTTTGAGTCGAGCTGATACTCTGGGACGGCCGTTTCGAGCTTATTAGGCTCTCCTCAGCCAGATTCTTGTTTTTTATTTTCTTACTTTTAGTTATTGAGGGGTCACAGTCTCCATCATGTATTATCAATGCCTCCCCTCGTACGCCTTTTGAGTCCTGCACTAGCTGATTAGCTCTGGCTGAGGAGAGCCTAATAAGCTCGAAACGGCCGTCCCAGAGTATCAGCTCGACTCAAAAAGGTATTTTTATGTGACTTATTTTTAATCTTTCTCAGAACAGTAGCCTGTGCAGTAGTCTGTGCTCGAATTTCCATTGCAGTAAATCATTAAGCTTTTTTTCTTCTTAACAGCAGACTGATCCTTCTGTTACTAATGATAGGATTTCGAAGTTTCAGTGGAGACATTTCATAGTGGAACTGTTGCTGCTTCCATAGAGTAGTATTTACAGATTTATCAGGAGAATATTCCTATTTAGATTCAACGGAATGATTGGTTGGATCGCAGAGATCCAAAGACATCTCTTTTTCAATCCAAAACTCCCAGAGGAGTCATTACGAACATCAGTATCTTCGCAAAAAGGAGACTAATGCCTGACAACCACAATATCATATTTGAGAAATTCTTCTTAATTTGATTAAAAATCTCCAACTCTGGATTGAATTTTCGTAAGATATACCAAACTCTTTTAATCAAAAGAACAAAAGAACTTTGAATTTCTTTCTAAACAGAAAAGAAAAAGGGAGCAAATTTATATTGTTTTACATGGGAACTAATCTTAATTCGAAAAGCAGTAGAGAAAGTGATCTTCATGCAGTTCTTTCTCTGTTTGACCTCTTTTGCTTTCTCCCTCCGGCTTCCTTTTCCTCACTCCTATTCCTCTCTCCGTTGTGTGGGCATACATGATTTTGCAAATGACATACTTTTTTCCAAACGATGTTGATTTCCTTGGCGGGTTTACGTTTTGGAAGGTTTACGCGTATAAGAGATTTCTAAGAGGGGAAAAAAATAGGATAAATATTAAATATAAACTTCCCGGTACAACTTTAGAGGTAGATCAGGAATATCAAAACAAACCATACTCATAGTGGAACATATGTCAAATACCACTAATGTGCTGGAAGTTACACTAAGGATCAGAAAGACAACAATTAGCGTAGACAACATATTTATTAGCCCTTTGTTCACAATATGCAATGACTGCAATGACTGGATCCGTTGCATGTTAAAAAGATATAACCGCTCATCGTGTAAAACTCGCCATATGCTGGATTGAGGGAGAGAAAAGGTGATGAGTAAGAGCTCTTGTACTTGTATGTGGATTGCTTTCAATTCTGCGTAGGGCCTGCTCCTCTATGGCAAATGAGCGCGTCGATCGTTGTCGACAACAATCATGGATGTTTCCTTGGAATGGTCCAATTTCACGCAATCTCTGGTGCAAATGTCAAACGTTTGATGATTGGGCACAAGTCTGTAGGGGAAACCGTTCATGCTACAATCGTATATCGGCTCGTCCGTTCCGTTCGCTGTCTATAGGCTAGGTATATACACTGTTCGGCCACTTTATTAGGTACATCTACGTAGTAGCGTGTTGGGTCTCCTTTCGCCCTCAAAACAATCTGAATTCGTCGAGACATGGATTCCACAAGATGTGAAAACGTTGTTAAGGTATTGTGTACCATGCAGAAATGATTTTGTCACGCAGTTCCTGAAGATTTGATGGAAGTGTAGGCCTGGAGGGAACAACCGGTTCCAGCTCATCCATAAGTTTCAATCGGGCTGAGATCCGGGGACTGAGCGGGATACTGCAGCAAGGAAAACCCCTGCACATCAGGGGTATATCTAATAAAGTGGCCGGACTCAGCATTAGTGATGCAATACATTCTACTTGCATAAAGACAACGTCTCAAATGACGATGGTTCCCACTGCCCAACTAATATGCTGCTAAATAGAGTCCTCTAGAAAATTCGGATGGCGTTTGCGGACATACATTCTACTATGAATACGGCTTGTTTTTGTTTTCTTCATCAAATTAAGTTTTCTGTCTCAATATAGACGGAAAGCGATGGCAAATATCGGGAAAGCGATGACAAATTTCGGGTGTGTTCCAAATTATCTGAAAACCGTTGTCTTATTATCTGTTCCACCTGTGCGGTTGATAAACAATGTTGACCCAAAATTAAAAATTCAGAGGATTTAATCATGCAGAACACGGCCACCTCTACCAATTTAACATTGGGGATAGTAATAGTGGAGGAAAATATGAATGTGATGAACAAGAACCTGAAGATCATAACTGAACTTCTCGTTTCAAGATTAATGTCTTCCAATGGCTGTCTTTGAAAGAAATCAATCTGCACCATACCATTTAACACAAAATAGAGGAAGTAGAGACCAACTATCGGATCACCAAAAATACAGATCCACAAATTATTGTTTTCTTTTTCTTAGATGATTCCACGAAAGTTCTCTTGTGCTCATGAAAGTGCAGTATTTAGAGAACAGTATTAAATTATAGATGCAAAGTTAATGGATGCTATCCAAGAAGTACCTTCCAAACCGTTGTATGCCAAATCCCTTCTATTCTCATTATGGTCACCTACTTACTCCTGGCTCAATTTGCTAGCGCATCAAAACAATCTCATCAATGTAACGCAAATACTTATAATACTTAATAACACATTTCAAGCAGATTCACAATAAACTTCTGTGAAAGCTTCTGCCATTCATAGCGACCATAGATGCTTACTATTTGTTGGAAGAAACAAAGCAATTATGTAATATATTGTTCAGCTTCCACATCATCAAAATAAAGATCTAATCGAAATTTAAAAATAGATGCATTTCCTTAGGTTTTTTAAAATGTTTTTTTACTTATTTTTCTTTGTAGGATATGTCACTAACAGATTTATCTGTACCTTTAAAAGCACTCTTTGCTTTAAGGTTACTCGATATTTAAGAATCTTCCTCCATCACAACTCCAAATCTGCTATATTAATCTACATTTAATGTAATCTCTAAGATTATGGTTGCTGTCAAGATCTGATTTTGACTTCGGACTTTGCAGATTCAGCAGAAATTTCAGTTTACTCAAATAATTTCTTTGTGTAATCTTATATCACTTCAATGCAATGACAAACGCTGACTTAATGTTTAGGATTTTTTAACATTCAACAGCATAGTCTTCCGTTATTATAGATATTTTTTAATTAATTTACATGCTTTAAATAGTACATGCCGGTATATTTTAGTAGAATACAATAGAGATCTTGATTTTTTTTTATTTATTTCTAAATATCATATGTCGATGACTTTATAGCTCATTTCGCTTCCTCTAAAAGACTTACTGCATAAGTGAATGTCCTTCTACTTTATTTCTGAATAGTATAAAGTAAAATAACGTCTAGTATTTCTGAAAAAACTTTACATAGGCAAAGTCAATGGTAAGAAAATAACTGGCAGTAAACCACATGGTTTATTTGATACATTCGCTTTTCAGAGTTTGTTATGCAATAATAATTAGCGGATCTTTTAGCTTTCGCCATAAATGGTCCGACGAAAGAAGTTCTAAGTTAACAAAGCGGTCACTGATGAAAACAAGTTTTCTACGTTCTAAAATTTAATGTCATACTTTTGTAGATAAATCAATACATAACAAAAACTCCAACTTCCGCAATAGACACTAATATTTCGTCTTTTATTTTCAAAGACTTTCTCAAGGTTTCTTATAAAAGACATATAAAAACATAACAAGATAAGCATCATTTGGAATGAGAAAACTTTTCTCAAACCAATACAATTAAAACCAATACAATACAACAAAATCTTTTTACGAGAAATTAACAAAGATTCTTGAAATAATAATATAAATTAAAACAATTCCTGTTCAATAAAACCTTTAATTTAACCTCAAAAATGTTATAACCTTTTGTTTCTCATCAAAGACTAAATATGAATGAAATGCTTAAACAATTCTAGTTCAAATGAAATTTTAATTGAATATCAAAATTTCTTTTAACCTTTTGTTTCTCTTTAAAGATTTCCTGTAAATATCTAAAGACATGTTATTCACTTTTTAAGATTTGTCTTTATTAAAACATGCACACAATTTATTAAACAAGATTCCAATGTCAATCTCTTGTTCTCATCTTGTACGTTATATATTATGTTTACAACTGGGTCCGGTAATGGCCATGTATAAAGCAGTGGTCCGCCAACTCAGATACACTTACGTATCAGAACATATACGTGCATTCCGTAATAAGAATAAAAATGTATCTGAGTGGGCGGACCACTGCTTTATAATTGGTCATTATCCGGATCAATTGTAAACATAATATATACATACATAGTTCTCTGCCAAGGGCAGGTCCTTCACTGCAAACCCAGCATTCTCCAATCTTTTCTATTTTCTGCCTTCCTCTTCGTCTCCACATTGTCTTTAATTTTAATAATGTCTTTAATTTTCGTTGGCCCAGTATTGATGAAATATGAGGTCAATAATGAGGTCAGTGACTAAATGCTCAAATGCGATTGACATTTAATTTTGAAATGTACCAATGTTAATGAATATTGATTACATGAAAATCATTTTTTTTTTGGTTGTGAAGAATCAACTTGACGGATAGAAAGGAGAATCAAACAAATCATCTAGAATACGCGGTTTTCGAACTTTTAAATTAACAAAGCACCTAGAAATGTGAAATGCTCGTAAGATAATGGACTTTTTAGAACCTTTTTGTATGCGACGCAACGCTACACTGTGGAACTAAGAGCTATCTATAAAATTTTTAATGCTTTTTCTTACTGTAAAAAGGAAAAGTTCTAAGATTGTCCTTAATATCCTAACTTTGGAGTCGATGAATCTTGAAACATGATATGCACATTAAAGAACAAGATATTTTCATTTTTACAATGGGAAATATTATCAAAGCGCAGAGGGATTTCCCGGGAAGTTGAATAAATTTTGTAAGAATCTGAAGTTATATGTTAAAAGTTATTAAAGTTTTCCCTACATATTTTCTTTAGAAATGAAAATTTAAGAATACAGTAGAGCCTCATTATAACGGACTAATAGGGGCTGAAGGTTGTCCGTTTCAATGAAAGTCCGGTTTATAACAAATAATTCTTATGGGGGTGTAATGCAGCAGGGTGTATGCCAAAAAGTACAATAGTTAGCTGTAAAAAGTATTTATTATATATGAAATAAAAAAATTCAGCCTTCAACATAGTAGGTTGAATTGAAAAAGATGTGTACGTATATACTGCATTAATCTTTAGAACAAGAACATACTGGTTCATTTTGATTGCTTACATTCATTGGTTTGAAAAAATAATGTATTTTCTGCTGGATTTGTTTGCTTCTTATTTCTTCAGTTAATAACTGACGGAGGTGCTCTAAGTATTCATAATAGGCAAACACATTTTCAAACATATATGGTGGGAAATGTAAAACTCGTCAGATAAAAATAAGCATCCTTTATTATTATTAATTTTTTTTTTAAAACGTCCGTTATAATAGGGTCCGCTACAATGAGGTTCTACTGTACTTTAATTTATTATTGCCTTTGAGTAATTAATACTAAGATAATGATTTTTACAAATGAAATATACTTTTTAATGAATTGTCAATTCATATTTCCTATTCCATTTTTCTTGTAATGGAGGGTCGATATCAATATTTTATTCACTGAAATATATTCGTAAAATTCTGATGATTTTGACCACAAGATCTTATAGAAACCACTAACAAAGTTTAAAATCCAATACCTGTTAAATTGCATCGCAGAGAATAAAGGTTAAAAACGAAAAGTTTTTAAAATTCATCCGTTATATCTCTATCTGTCATCATAAGTAAAAAATCCCTGTTCAATATAGAAAAAAAAACAGACCGATACATAAGGATCCAAAAGTTTTCAACATCAGTGAATGAAGAAGTATTTTTATAATAACATTTTATCCTCCGTTACCTGTGAATTTTCGAAATTTGCCAAGTTAACTGTAAAAAATGAACTTAAATTCAGTTTTTGAGATAATTGCTATTTTTAAAAACATCGAATTAATAAACTTTTAAGTAATTCAGAAAAATAAAAAATAAGAAATTACTTATTTATTTATTTATTTATTTATTTATTTATTTATTTATTATTTATTGATTATTTATTTATAATTCCATTTTGAAAAATTTAAGTGATTTAGGGTATCCAGAGGCAAATAAAAGATCACATTTCATTATATAGCTTTCGCTCTTATTTTAACACATCCAAATTCGATTTCTTTAACAGAAAACTTCTCACCGTTAAAACGTAGATAGATGGTTGGATAGATGTTCCGGACAGGTAGAAATCTCTTCTCTAGCCTGAGATATTGGGTTTTTTTGTTATTGGACAGCTGATGGCTGAAGGCAAAGTAGGTAATCTAATGGAAAGAGGCGACTGCAAATGGTTTTTGTAGCTTTGAAGCAGCAGGAAGACCATCGCCTTCCTCCTCCGGAAATAGAAAACCAAATCCTGAATTGGATTTCTTTTTGTATCCAAGAAAAATGTCAAAAATTGTGTTTGCAGCTCTATAGCAGATGGAGATGATTTTCTTTTCTTTATCATTCTGTATATATTTTCGTATTTCATTAAATTCCAAAATCTCATTTCATTGGTAAAACATTATAGAAAACACAGAATTACTTCGTGAGAAACAGAAAGTCATGAAAAATTCACTAGGGTCAGTGAAAAATGCAGCCTCTGTCCACCAACGCAAGTTTCTCCTCCTACGAATTTTCAACTTGTAGAAATGTATCTTGTCGGAGATGAAAAACAGAAGTGTCTATTTTGTGACATGAAACAAATTTTTTCTTAGTCATGATACCAGATTAGATCTTTCATCTTGCATGAAAGAAGAAAAAAAAGTCCTTTCTAATTTTGATGATTGATCTAATGGAAGAGGATTTGTTATGTTAACAGGTTTATTACAAAGAAGACTCTTAACAAAGTACATTCCTCAATATAACCTAACCAATTTTTTAAACTGCAAAGAAAACCTCCTGACTCAAATTAAAATATATTTAATAGATGTGGGGATAGGGGAATTTAATTATTTTTAAATTACTAATTTCCCCAGTATCCGTTTATTATTATTTTTTCTTTTTTATGTTTTTTTTTTTTTTTTTTCATTTTTCATTTTTCACTTTTTAATGACTTTTTGTTTTTAAGTAATTATTAAAATATTTACATTTCAAAAACTTTTCAAGATCCATAGCTTAGGACATGCGGTTTATTTATTTTCTGCCTCAGCATAAGAAAGAATGTAGTATTAAAGTAAGAATGTAATGGTTTTCAGAGAGTATTCTGAAAAGTTTTAGTAATTGTTAAAATTCGAATAAAATTCGAAATAGTGACCAGATTTTCTGTCAATGTCTCCAAGCATCCAAATCGTAAGTTAGTCTTGATTTTTATTCTAATCATTTTTGGTCGAAAGAAACTAAAGTTGTAAAAACATTACCTTAATATTAAAAGTTCAGACCCAGGGTTTACGAGTGTCATCTCAAAACAGCCTGCATTCGATGAACAACACACTCGACGGCGGAACGTAATTGATTTGGGTCACTTGTATCATTTGTAGCGAAATTCTTTCTTTTAAAATAGCTATGTTACAAACAGTGCCATGATAATCAAGGCCCTTCAAATATCCTAATAAACAGAAATCACAAGGAGTCAAGTGTGGCCAATCTGTTGGAAATGATCGGCTAATTACTCTTATCATCGGTGAAATGATGACTGCGATAACCTTTGTACATTCAAACGATATGAGTGGTACTCCATCTTGCATAAAGATTGTGGTATCGAGACAATTTATGTGATGATGTGCAGGGATGATAACGTTTTTAAGCATATCTTCATGCCTAGAGGCATTAACAGAACACGTCACTGGCTCAGATGCAGTATTTTCTTCAAAAAATAAGGCCCAATGATAAAGGATGCCGTGAAATCACACCACACTGATTTTTTGTTGATGCAAGAAAGTTTCTTGATGAATGTATGAGTTTTCTCCAGACCAAATACAGCAGTTGTTGGGTGTTCACCGCTCTATTCAATTAAAAATGGGAATCGTGGATCCCTAGAATTTGCCAAATGCCATGAATCGTCGATTATCATCCGAGCTGTGAATGATAAGGCAAATGTTTTCCATTTCTCACAATCACCAGGAAGCAATTCGTAACAATGAGATATCCTATAGGGGTAAAAGTTCAATATTCGTGATGTATAAGGTAGGGCATTTCCAATTGTCGTGATATCATATGCGCACTACCACAGCCATGAGGATTCTCAATTTGCTGCTCCGCTAATGCCGTTGCAACTTTCTTTGTTTTCTTGGGTCTACCGGTTTGCAACCCCTTTTGGTTGCACATGAAATGTTCCCGTTTCCTCGAAACGTAAAAATCTTTCTCCTGAAATTATTAATGAGGAGAGAACCCTTTCGCAAGGACTTTAAAACTTGAAATTCCTAGAGTGCAACAGCAGCATTGCTCCTTCTTTGATATCTCGCGTTACTCGTAAAACGTTACTAAGCTAATGTAAGCACAATGACTTATCACTAATATAAATTAATGCAACACGAGTTGAGTCCTTTTATGTACCCTAAACTTGTTTCAGAACCTATTTCATATGCAAATTAAAGGAACATTAGCGCCAAATTTCAGACTTGCGGGAAATTTCTGAACTTTTTTTTTATTTTGAAAAATCGAAATCCCATGGTCAGAAAAGTATGCACACCAAATTTGGTTAAGTTTTATCCAATAGTTCTTTCTACACAAAGCTCCAAAAGCCTCCTGTTTATAACCATCCTGTATAATTATTATTATGCTGCTTCATTGAAATTTCAAAACAGTCCAAAATACATCTACCACATAATCGTTCTGAAGAAGTCTATGATTAACTGATCAAACATTAAATTGTACGACTTTTTTATAAAAAATGGTTATATTTATTATTAAACATATTAATTATCCAGTTCCAGTAATGCATGCCTTTTGCCAGGAAAATGATTAAATTTTCTTATTGCGTTCAAGTGGCGTTGAAAGATTCTGAAAGTTCCATTATTAACTGTTCTCCTTTTTCGTAATTGTACTGTACCTTATTTTCTGTTTTTCTTTCTTATCTTTTCCCCTTTGGCCATCTTTCTTTTCTTGCTGTCAGTGAAGCGAATCCCTTGACTCTGTTGGACCTTTTGTATGTGATCAAAATCTTCAGCTTGAATAAAATTTCGTAATCGAAACGATAAAAGAAAAAAGAAAACCCATTAGAAATTCTAATATCCAAGGATTCGGAAGAATTGGATTACGTGCTGGTGCTGTTCCAGACTTGCCTCTGTTTCTGGCTTCAGCAAACGGAAAAAACTAGTTCTGCGAGCAAAATATAAAATATTTATTTTTGATATCAAATATTTTACATCAGACAGCCGTTTAAAGTTCTATTTATTTGAATTTAATATTAGTGGAATTCTATTTATGTTTTTTTTTCAAGTGAAATTATTGTTATAATTAAGCCTTTATCCTGCTTTATAACATACTGTGTAGATTCTCAGTATGGAATAAAAAAAACTGATTTTATAATATATCTCTTATGTAGTTCTGGTCTAGACCTTATCCAGGTCTGTCTGTACGCAACGAACTTCCTTAACGTACTGAGTTTAAAAATTCTTTTGATTTCCTGTGAAAATAGAAATAACTTCTACAATGAAACGCTCGCGACAGGAATCTAACCTGTAACCTTTTGATTTCGATGTCATACGTCTTATCTATTACGACACGGAGACTTCCTTCAAATTATTATTATTAAATATCTCTTATCACTCTCTCTCTTTGCTGATGAGCCAGAGAAAAAAAAATAACTTAATGAGAGAAGAGCCGGAAAAAAACTCATTAATGTTTGCCTACTAGATTAAAATTTAAATTTCAATGTTCATTTTCTTAAGGCAACTACAAGCACAGGCCAGACGAGCATTAGATGCAGAAGCTCGGCTTCAGCGACGACCTGAAGAATTGTTAAAAGACATTTCTAACATGAATGAAGAAATTACAAATGACGAGCAAAAATACTACCTCAAGTAAAAGTCGTCACATTGTTATCCCATCAATACTGATGGGCGGTTTATATACATTGAAATGAAAGCTTTGAAATTTCATAAAAACTTATTCCATAAAATTAGTGAAATATTCTATAAAAAAGGAGATAGGAAAAGTATTTTTTTCACGAAGCTAACACCAAAAGATTTTTCCTGATACAGATGCTTTATCGGCACTTCTAAGTAGCAGAGTAAAAAATACCCATAATCCGTCTTTATCTTCAAAAAGAGGGTTGCCGGCAGTTTTCAATTAGGCCAATACGAGAAAAGTTACTTCTATGCAGATTTGCTTCTTTTAGAGTTGACTTTTTAGTGCAAAAAATTCTGGGGAAAAAAATACAATGGCGTCCACTGTCAAATTAGACTGCACAGGTCTTCTTAACCAAAGAAGCCTTGAAGAAGAACACCAAAGAGCATTGAAGATTTTATTTACCTATTGTTCTATTTGTTTATGTTTGTTTTTTTTTTGTTTGCTATTAGACGACAATGATAAACATGATAATGGTAATGATACTGAAGGCAATCTACTTGCAAGTGGTCTAAAGAAAGAAGTCTCGCAAATACATGTCCTACCTGGATAACTTCTCCTTCTCGGTGAGATCCAATATAATGTCGAATGTCGGGTAAGGATATGGATATGGATAGGAATTTCTGTTTCGAAAAAAAAAAAATTCTCGATTACTTAATTAATATATTTTTCGAAAAGAAACAGTATTTTGTCTTACAGTATTTATTCTAAGTATCGGACTATGTCATGGGCCATTTTTTTGAAGTTTTTAAAGTTTTTTCTTTGCAATTATGAAACATTTATCCAGAAACCTTTGCGCTTTTCTGCAATACCGAAAATGTGTATTTTAATCAATTAAAAACAATTTTTGAAATACTGTAATGCGTTGAGTACACATTATATTGATAAAACAATGTTTCTATTCGGTAGGTTTACCTCATTAACTTGGTTTAAATGTGTAGTTGGTCTTCATTTTTCCGGAAGCCGACGGAAAGTTGCCAATCTCCATGCTTCCTATTGTAGACGATAACCAAGAGTAGTTTTGATGGATCAGTAAATTGTCTTTCATTCATTCAGAATGAAAATGAAATGCAGAGTAAATTTTTCAAAACTGTGCAAAGTTTTTGTAAAAAATTGGACGAACATTAGTTCAGCTAATAGCTGTTAGTTTTGGTTATTCACCATCAAACATTCTGTTCACCATCCATCCATCCATCAAAAAATATTGATTCTAAAACATTCTAAAAAATGATAGTGATCACGAAACCATCAAGCGAATTCATCATGAAACCATTCAATTTACACTCATCATCTTTATCAATTCTTCTTTCGCTTTTCTTTAAAAATCATCGATAAATATCAATAGGAAACGATTTCTGAAAGACACAGGCGTTGGTACCCAGAGATCCGAATATACCAGATCCAATATCTTATTGGAACCTCTAGAATCTATAGTCACATGGGATTGTTTTGGTGAATTCCCAATTATACAATCTGCAGAATTAAATTGTTTATACGACAAATTCTGTAATTAAAAAGAAACAAAATATTAATGTATAGTCCATAAAAAACGTTTATTTCTTCCATCTTCATTACAAATGCAGTATTTCGCAGAGTGAATTACTCTGCTTCTTCAGGCCTCAATTACGTTTTAAAAATCTCAAATCTCTACCGACGAAGCACAGTAATCCACTGTGCGAAATAGTGCATTTGAAATGAAGATGGAAGAAATAAACGTTCTTTTATGAAATTCTATAACCATTTCTTTAGCTCATTAACAACGTCCCTAAACTTTATATCGTTTATGCTGGCATAAACGATACAAATTGTAGATAAATTCTATCTTAAACTTGTATCTACTGCTATATTTATTTCTTTATATCTGACTTCCTAATATACAAAATCCATGATAGTTAGGAGCCACTCCTTTCTATCTATTCTTTCAATCGTAAATTTGCATAAAAAAAATTTTTCGTTCTCAGGTTTCGCTTTGCTGCTCTTATTTCTTTGGATTAATGTTTTTCAATTAATTCGGCAGATAAGAAATTCCTACGCATTGTAGGAGCATACAATATATTTTTAAAGGTAATGTTAATTTATTATCATTAATATTTGTTTAAAAATTAATATTACTACACCCATCAACCTTTGATGAACCTTCGCCTAAACAAAGTTCAGCTAATAAAGGATGATTCTTATAAAATCAGTCACGATCCTTAATTACATGTGCAGTACAGGTACTATCAAATAACCAATCATTATGTGAAAGCCCTCCCGTATAAAATACCATGTAAAATGTTTAACTACCTAAATTGTTGCATTTAGTTTTAAATATTGTGATCATTAAATTTACTCTTATTTTTACAAATTCGTTTGAATGACCTTAAATTGCCAGAACCAAAACATTTACCTTGAAATTTACTTTTATTAACAACATCACTAATGTTTTCTTAACGTAATAAGCATATGTAAATCATTGTTATATTTAGTGTAAGTTTCTTCGAATCTATATATTATTAATTTTTAGAAGAGCTTGAGAAAGTCAGGAAATTACGCCTGACGAAGTATTATGTAAATGAATAAATTAAAATGAGATGTGATGAATATAAATGAAGATAGTTCAGGATTTTATCGCTAATGTTAGTTCATGAGCCGCAATGATCACCTGCAGAGCGCCGTCTTCCATTTCGTTTATTTTGACCATTCGTTTCGCCCACGACCTGAGCCTGAGTGGAATGCCGATGGTTCTGATGGATCTTCCGTCTTTCATGAGAACCTTCGCTCTCTTTGATGACTAAAGCCTGTCGTAGACTGGTAATTCTCATCGTCTAACGTGTTGAACTGAATTTCACTTCTTAGAATTCCGGTAAACCCTCCATCATCGTACATTCCACGTCAATACTGTCCACTACTGCACCAGCTTCCTGCAAATGTCGAACGACGGTGGTTTTTCTTTCTAAATATTCTTAATCAGACCAAACCAAACCAGATTGTTAATCGTCTCGGCGTTTAATTGTGAAATACGACTAGAACTATGTCGTGGCTGCCTCTAATTCCAGACAGAGTTTGGTGTTGGTAATCAAAATTGTCCACTGCTGCTCTTATTTCTTTGGGAAGGGGCACGCCTTTTCCTAAAATTCTTGAGGCAAGTAATATGTTATACCTTTCCAAAAAATCATAACTGACTGTAATGCCGAGATGACTAACAATCTGGACTAACAATTTTGGAGAGTCATTTCATGAATTGTTAGTGCCACTCTAACAAGGAGGGGTATATTCTAATTGCCATTGTGTATCAGGTAGTAGCGTCTGAAAAACTGTAAAACATTTCAACTGGACTTGTTCAGTAGTCTGATAGGAGGGAAGCATATCTGAGCAAAATTTTAACCGGGACTTTGGCACTTCGCTCATTATGCCTGAAAAAAAATTTGAAATATATCCTTTGCGTTACAGTCTGTATCTAAGTCAAAATAATAACTTTTAATAACCCTGCCCAATATTTCAGAGCATTTCTTGACATAATCACAATTGAGAATTTCTTCCGATCAGTTACACTTAATCCATTGGAAAATACCATTTGTGATATAGAAGGATCTTTTGAGTAAGTAAAGCAAATACCATCTCCAAATTCTTCTAAAACTAAACGTTTCATTTTAATCTTTGAATATTAACCTCGTTTGGCAAATATGTTTCATTTTACTCCTTGCGTAGGTATAAAATTGAGTATCCTCTGTATTCGAACTCTAGCGTTGCCAAAACTTTCTTAAAAGATTCTCTCAGAACCTCAGAATCAGCAAATTCTTCGACTGAATCTTTTTTGACTATCTCTCCGATAATTCAAAATATATATCTTTATGAAATTTTTGTGACAGTGAAGGTCTGCAGCCAAAACAACATTTATATCTTCTAATGTATTTATTCGATGAAAAACAGCATCCAAATAAAATAGAGAGGCTTTCAGTAGCTGATCTGCTCTGAACTATTCATAAATGCGTTGCACTTTTGAATCTCCTTTTAATTTTGGTTGATTGCAGACTAAACTATTAAATTGCTGTCCGATGGATTGAGGACTATTTCTTCTCTGTTGTTGGTGTTGGGTTCTGGCATCCTCCTCTTCATCATCCTCTGCTTGATTCTGAAGAGTTGTCGCTTTCTTCAGCAAAAATTTTCAAAAGACTTATCTCCAATTTGCTGAGAAGCAACTTTAATATTTTTTATCCCATTTTCGCTTTGTAGGCCAATCAAATTGTATATTAAAAACCCAAAACGCGATGTAAAGCTGAATTGTTGGTATGTTATTTGGACCCGTTAGGGTAGTTTGAAACTACGTTTTGCAAGCAAACAAAAGTTGTGCTAGCTGCATTATACGTGAAAACTGCAAAATTTTCAGAATTTTTGAAGGTTTTTGCAGTTTAACTCCCAAACTATGCGCGCATTTTGACATTACTTGTCATTATCATTATTAAAGTATACGAAATTTGTGACAATTTAAGCCCACCCATAGCTCCGTAAATCTAATAAGTGTTGAGATATATGCCATATATGGCACCTCAAAACTTGGCATTGTTTCCAAAAATTAAGTTTTCCCTTTGTTGGTACTCAAATATTGGCACAACTGCTATTCCTACGATAAAAATTATAAAAATCTAAAGTTTAGCACACTGAATTACCTTTCATGTAAGCGCAAAACCGGGTCAGTAGACAATATAGTTCTCTTGCAATCGTTAAAAGACAAAACATTGCGAAAATAGAATTTATAAGAAATGGGCCTAACTTAAACACTGCTAACATGAGACTGCTACCATGATGGGCATTAGGCGAAATAAACAGCCAGGTAAGCAGTTATGGCAATTGGCATTTATTATGTTATAGAAAATAATTACAATGTATTACAAATTAAGTTTTACATTTTTTGGAGGATCCCGGTTGATCATCTCGATGAGACAACATCTCCAACGGTAAAGATTTGTCGATGTATTCTTCGTTGTCAGAGTCCTCTAATTCAACTGTGGGGATATTTTGGTATGACTTGCCCCAACCGAAATGACAGAGAACAGAGCACTTTAGCCCTGCTGTCTGGCATGTGCAAACTCGTCCAGTGCACCCTTTGCTGCACTTGCATGATATGAGTTTTAGGAGGGTTTGAGGAGCTGGGTCCTTTGTGGAAGTCACGGGTAACAGCCCCTGCATTTTACTGGTCCAACCCCAGATGGTTGGTTCTTTGTCTATCCCCCAACCACTCCTGAACCTGGTGGTATGTTCGATATGCATGTTCAGCTGCAGCCTCTTCAGTTGGGGGCAGACGTGCCAGGTGGACCTTGGCGTTGGCAGCTAATCGCATGAAGATTTCGTAACGGAGAGTGTGAAGAGTGCTGGTGGCTCCTCCTCACACAGAGCCACACGGCTTTTTCTTCATGAGTGGCATCAGGCTGCAGGAAAATGGTAGCCACATCAACCAGCCGTGGATGTTTTTGGAGAATGCCCAACATCTTCATCTTTCCATGCCAGAAAAGGGCAGAAGTAGCAACCGGAGAAAGCGTGCACAAATAATACAAATCAAGGGGAAAAGATAGCTCTCCTGGATTGCAAGATGTAGAGGAAAACTGTAGAGAGCCTGATTCACTCCCGCCCCTTTTCTGGAACATTGTCCACACTAGATCCCAATCCATTTAGGAGTACCAAAAGGTCCACATCTTCTCCAACTATTATTACCTTTTCATAGGAACTGCTCTTGTCTAGCGCTGTTCTTATTACAGTGCAGTCTGCGTCCTCTATAGTTTGCTTTGTTTGAATCCACTCGCTTTCGCCTAATGCCCACAATTTCATGCTAGCAGTGTTTAGGTTAGACCCATTTCTTACAAATTCTATTTTCGCAATGTTTCGTTTTTTAACGATTGCAAGAGAACTATATTGTCTACTGACCCGGTTTTGCGCTTACATGAAAGGTAATTCAATGTGCTAAAACTTAGTTTCTTATAATTTTTCTCGTAGGAACAACAGTTGTGCCGATATATTGTTGCCAACAAAGGGAAAACTTAATTTTTGGAAACAATGCCAATTTTTGAGGTGCTATATATGGCATATATCTCAACACTTATTAGATATACGGTGCTGTAGGCAGGCTTAAATTGTCACAAATTTTGTGTAATAATGTTAATGACACGTAATGTCAAAATACCCATAGTTTGTGAGTTAAACTGCAAAACCTTCAAAAATTCCGAAAATTTTGCAGTTTTTCATGTATTACGCAGCTAGCACAACTTTTTTTTGCTTGCAAAACGGAGCTTTACACTTCCCCAACGGGTCCAAATAACATACCAAAAATGCACCTTCACATTGCGTTTACATCGCGATTTGTCTGGCCTGTTATCCCACTTTCGTTTTAAAACTTAAAACAGTTTTAAACCCGCTTCTTCTTTTGACAGAAAACTCACAATTTATTGTCCTTTTCATTATCATTACCCCTCTTCATGGGATTAATAAGTTTCAGAGAATCACCTTATACTGTTTCCTCTAGTTTCATTCCATTACCTGAAAAACAAAAAGAAAAAACTTACTGACCTGTTAAGCTAATACACGTACTGTAACTGATTTGAGAACAGGCAAAAGTTTCTTTGGAAGCTGAAATTTAAAAGGAAGGTAAAATACATCAGAAACCACTGGATTTAACAAAAAATGTGTATTTACAAAATGTGTTAGTTTTTTTTTAAAAGGAGTAAATTGAGATTTAAAAATTTAAAATCGGACCAGCGGTTGCGGAGATACAAATATCCAATATTTCAGTGCACCATCTTGTATTTCTAAAATAAGAAGCTGTTTTATATTAAAGACGTTAATATAAAAACAAATTCTTATTAAAAAAAAATGATAGAATAAAGTTTCTGAAAGAACTTGAAATACAGTTTTCTTAAAATCTTGGTTTTCATTTTTCTTTGTTGATTTAAATAAAGATCTCTGTTTAATTGTTTTTTAATTATAACATTTATTAAATACAAACAATTCACATGTTTCCAATTCTTAAAAAAAAATTCTAAAAATTAATTCTAAATTGTACAAAAAAATAATCTCACTCCAATTAATTTCGATTGTATTACAGCTCTCTCAAGCATTAAAAGGAATAATAAGTGAATTAACATCATTTTTAAGATCTGATAGAAAACCACTGTTTTTGCCTATCAAACAATCTGGCAATACTTTTATATAAGGATATTTGTCAGCTTCACGAGCTAATTTATCCACATGGATCCATATTATTTTTCTTTTTTAAATTTCAAAAAATTAGATTGTCACCTTAAATATACATGTGAAATATTCAAATTTGCAGAAAATGCATTCAGCAGTTTAAAAGTTATTAGGCCAATTTACACAAACACTTAATACACATAAAGCCTACACTGGTCTGGCTGATTTAATGAGCCTTTCCTTTTAATGATCCTAAAGAAATAATTATGGATATTAAATTAGAATATATAAGTTTATAAATTCCCCTGTTAAGTGGAAGGAAATAAATGTCAGTAATTTAGGATTACTTAGTTCTTCTTTGTTTTTTAGATTCTGGCAACTAAATTAGTTGAAATATTTTTTTTAAAAAATAAGCCTTTTTCTGTTTGTTTTTTCTATAGTGTAAATTACTATTGTCAAATCCGCTAGACCACTGGCTTATAAAGAGCAAAAGTTTGAATCAATCTAGATAAAAAAATATGTATTCTTTTAATGGAAGCCAACAGAGTCGACTATACGGAGATGTCGTTCACGTTCTGCAATCTATCTTCGGTTTATTTAGAGATCTCTGGAGCAAGAATGATATCACATTTCGTATTTCCTACACTTGACGTCATTGTATTTCTAAAACGTCATATATATTGCATCATTTCAAAAATATCAAATTTACTTAAACATTAGTAATAGATTTATACATGCTTATTATAACTTTTAAGAGATAGGAAATTATTTATGTTTTTAACTTTAAATTAATTTATTGAATTCAGAAAAATATGAACTCTTGATTAAAAATTTTAGTTTCAATTAAATGTAGCTCAGTTTTTCCTTTTTCATATAATTTTATATAAATTAGTTTTTTTTATATAATTTTATATAAAAATAATTTTTTATATAATTTTTAAGTTATTTAATTGTTTTGTAGGAGAAAGTTTTTACATGTGCTTGTTAATTCAAAGTGAAGAAATAAGGATCAGCCAACACACAAAATTTGTATTTATATATATTGTATATGTATTGAAAAGCTAATATATGTGCGTAAATGTGGAAATAATTTTGATGGTCTTATTCTATTGGCGTGTCTTAGTTGTCGCCGATCTGGCTGGCTTATGATGGGTCCTCTCCCAAACCTGACACCGCCAACGAGAGGTTTGGGAGATGACCCATTACAAGCCAGCCAGATCGGCGACAACTAAGACATACATTACATATACATATACATTTACATATATAGGACCATGCACTCTTGTAAAATTCGTTGAAAATGAGCTCCGCAAAGGCAGCTCGAAAGCTCCAGGATACTTATATATGTTTTTTATATTGTTAATTATAATTTTTTTTAAAGTTATTTGTGTGTTGGCTGATACTTATTTCTTCACTATTTAATTGTTTTAATGCATTGCACTTTGAATCACACTGTTCTAATGTTAATAATTTATTATTTATCTATGAATTAATGTCATTTCAAAAGTTTTCAATTGATTTGATAATTGACTTTGAATTATATATTAAGAGAGCTTTAAAAAATAAAATTAATTAATTTACTTATTATTAATAATTAATGCACTTGGTAATTCTTAAAAGTATCGTTTCTATATTTATTAATTTTTAAAATTTAAATTATTTTAAATCTTGTGAAGAAAGTTTTTTTTCTTAAATTTTATTTAAGAAACATAACTTGGGATGGGGTGAGTGTTTCTGTAGTAAAAAAAAAATAGAAAATAATAATTTTTTATTTTTTAGTAAAAATTAAAAATTCCTGTTTGGCCTAATATGTTCTAATCATTATTATCAGATACATCTTATCTAAGGTGCTTTTTCTAATAATTGCAAAATCTCATTTGCATATTTGAAGAAAAAAAAACCTTTTTTTCAATTTTGTAAAGAAAAAAAAATCCATAAAAATCCTAAAAACTTGTTTTAGATTTCTATTTTGAGATATAACAGAGTAATTACAGATATTTCAAATCAAAATATAACTGTAAAAAAATAGTGAAAGATTTAAGTACTCTTATATCTTTAAATATGCCAATTAAAAAAAACACAATATAACAATGTAAACAATTATATTAATGATGTTATACAAAGTATCAATATACATGTAATTTATTCGCTACAAATTTCTCTCTCTATTTAACAATCTTAATAGTTACAAAATTCATAGAAAAATTCCTCAAATGTTGAGTAAATGAAAAATTCCAACTGAACAAATGTCAAGGGTAAAATGTAGGTGAAACGTAATGTCGTGTTTGTTATCCACTAGAGATCCTTCCTCTTGTATCTACGGTAGGATTGCTTTAACAAATACACCTGAAGGTTATTTCACGGATTTACATTCTGGATGGAAATTGAGTTTGGGGAATTTTTTTCGTTGAAATTAGATTGTACTGACGTGTATGTTTGTGATCTTGTTCTGATTCCTAAGGGAAATTTCTCTTTTCTGAGGCTGGATTACAACGTCACATTCTTAAAGAATAAAATTAAACAGAAATAGAGACCATTGCCATTGTAATTTGGCAGCTGCCCATGTTCTTGCAGTGCTTTTTGGTAGTTCTAAAGGTTTCTATATGGTTTAGCAATATAACCAATTAGTTTCTGAGAGATTTCAAACCGAAAATAATAATAGTAAAAAAAGTATAAAAGATTTTGATATTTTAAATTCACATCTTCTTATTGTGGATATTTAAAAATTTGTTTAATCTTATTTCAAGTAATCTCTGTTATCTTCTGATAACTTGCCTCTGATATCAAACATTCTCTAACAGATTCTTTAATGACCCTACCACGACATACAGAAAAAAAAAAAATTAAACGGCTTCGACATCAATAAGGATTTTTCTCCATTATTTCGATTTGGAAATACGGAATATTTATATTAAATATCGGTTGTTAAGTAAAGCATAGTTTGTTTTTTTGTTTTTGTTTTTCCAATATCCGGACTTTTTGCACTAACATCTTTTCATCTCATCAAGGAACAAAAATTGTTAAGTATTTAGCAGAAAATTGTTGCCACTGCTACATTATAGAAAGTAGTTCACACCTAGAAATAGATGAATGACAGAAGAAGGATTACTACACCGGCGCCGGGATTCGAACTCATGTTCAGCCGTGCCTGAAAGCCAGTAAATCATATTAAAAAGCTAGGCAAAAATACGAGTTTTAATAATCATGCAATATGATTTGAGCAAACCCATACTCGGTAGTATAAACAACAAATTTTACTCTTTTAAAAAATAGTTACACAGTGTAAACGTTCACCCAAACAAACACAAAAAATCACGTTTAATCACTGGCATTTTCTTAGGCAAGACGGGCCTCAACCAGGGGATATATATATATATATATATGTACGTATAGATACTTTTTTCTTTTTGAGGGATTTTCTCACTCCGGGATGAGATATTTTCTCGATATTTCGGCCCGGTGCCTCGGGTATTCTTCGGGAGATGTTAAATCAATTATATTAAAGTGGGCGCAATCTAACAACTTCCGTTGTTAATTTCTCGGATATGTTTTTCTTGTTGTTCATTCTCCCAGGAATTTTCCAAGAATGTTCCCAGGAATGAACAACAAGAGAAACTTATCCGAGAAACTAACAACGGAAGTTGTTAGATTTGCGCCCACCTTGATGTAAATGATATATATACATCTCCCGAAGAAGGCCCGAGGCACCGGGCCTAAATATCGAGAAAATATATCATCTCGGAGTGGGAAAATCCCTAAAAAAAAAGGGATTTATATAGTATCATGTGCCACACCTCCTTCAGAACCAAACTATATATATTCCCAAAAATATTGTAATATTATTTTGAATGTTGTAAGATAAAAAATATCTTAAAATGTTAAATGCAGCATAATTGTTCTTAGATTAAATAGTATTTAGTAATTAATTATCTTTGCAATTCAATCTAGAAATGTAGTTTCTAACATTTAATAGATTTCTTTGATTTATGTGATACGAATGTTGTACTGACCTTCTCTGAGCTGTTTATCTTTAAAGACGCAGTTGAAGAATGATTAGATTAGAATAA
The DNA here is from genome assembly GCA_023159025.1 of Thereuonema tuberculata. Taxonomy (NCBI): domain Eukaryota; kingdom Metazoa; phylum Arthropoda; class Chilopoda; order Scutigeromorpha; family Scutigeridae; genus Thereuonema; species Thereuonema tuberculata. The sequence continues at coordinate 62,546,528 of JAFIDM010012231.1, read as the reverse complement.
GATTTCCTGGATTACTGCAGATTAACATTCTTTATTTATTTTTTTTCTTTAGAAGGTCAATACATACATTTTTCCACTTTAATACTGACTTGTTTATTTAAAGCTTGATTTTCCTAAAATAGCAATCAACCAAACGTATACCAACAACGTAATTAGGTGAGGATTTGAGGTGTTAATGAAAATAACAATAAATAAATAAAGATACATAGGAAATCATGTTAGTTAGAAAAATAAACAAAATTTGAAAGAATAGACGTGCAAGTCTTAATTTACATTTTATTCTTTTATTTCTTACTAAAAGATGTAAAAAGGTTAATTAGTTTATGAAGTTGCCAAAGAGTTACGTAATATTGAGATTGTATAAGATAATTTAGTTCGTAAATCATGTAACTATTGATCAACAACTTATTAAGTCATTATAAACCTGCGAACGTCTTAAAAAATCTCATGAAATATATTAAAATGAACTATATTATATGTCATTATTTGCCATCAATTTGAATAAATTTTCAGTTAATCGGCCAGTTTCATCTGTCATTCGTGTATATTTTGTATGTTTTTTTTTTTCGTTTTTGCTGTTTTTAACAAGAACGTATAAAAAAAACGTATGTATTTCGTGATCATTTATATTCATTCTGCCTACGAAACAAGTATGTAGATGTAGTAAAAATATTAAAAATTTTAGCAAATAAAAACAAATTTATCATTAGAGATCGTTATCATAACATCATTAAGAAATTTATACGTTCAAGAAAACATGAATTGGTAAATTCTGTAACTTGACCTTGAGAGAGAGTCTGTTGAAACAAAACACGACCAAATGCTTTTTTTTTTTTTAATTAGAGAAATCCTCCCACACCACTGCGTAAATTCATCCACGTCAGTTGCTGTAACAAGGGTGTGGCAATCTGGTGGTCATAGTCATTAACTATTCGGCCGGGAGACAGGAAATTGTCACCTGTAACAGATGACATATATCATGAACTTTGGAGGTAATCTTTTGCCAAGTAATTAACCGAAATCAATATTCCGAAAAAAACATAGAATAATTATTTTCCCAACGGGATACGTTTTTATTTGGAGATAAGCACCGGTACAATAGCAACAACTGCAGATAAAGACTTCCTCTGGGCTGAACACATTACCTTGATTGCGAAGATTAATTTAAAATTTAAAACTACAACCGCAAATAGGACTTCAGCATAAAAGCACAAAGGCTATTAAGCTTCTGTGATAAAATTAAATACATAATGTTTCATTCATGGTAATTAAATAGTAATCACGATGCTGCTTTTGCATAATTCCGTATTTAATAAAATTAGCTGCAAATTGGCAACAAAGCACTAGAAAAATTGGAGTAGTTTATTAAAGATTATTCGATATTTTTACAATTAAGAAGAATATATTCAATTTATGGATATTTTAAAAAGCATTATTCTCATTAAAAAGTCATTTTTAAAAAATATTATTCGTTGATGCATTTAATTTAGGAATTTTTCGCAGACGAATGGTTGCTTCGCTTCATTTAATTGCGATTTAAATTCGGAGATTGAAATGCAAATAGCCCTAAAATTGATTATTGATTTAAAAGAACTCAATTGAACCATTTACATTCAATATTCTGAGGAATTAGAGAGATAATATTTCAGTATTATTGGCGAGTCTATTGGATAAATCATTATGAATTTAAATCATATGAATTTAATGAGAAATACGTCCATTCGTTTCTAAATTTTAATTGATTTATTTGTTTCTAATTATAAAAAACTGGTCAGTTTTGATTATAAAAACGACCGCTGGAAAGACTGCGCGCTGCAATCGTTTCCTATGATTCAGCGCGACCTTTAGGGACAATGTCGATAAATTAATATGGTTGAAGTGTAGTTTTTGCTATTTATTTATCATTTTCCATAATTGTTGTACATACGAAACTTAAAATAAAAAGCCTCAGTTGCCATCAAATGGAAAACAAAATTCATTAAGAATGGCAACCTATATTAGAAGTTGAGAAATTCATATGCAAATGCATTGTAAATTATGATGAATTCATGATAAATTAATTTTTCGTAACAGAATCAAAACATAAATAAAGTGATTTCACTTTATAATTATTACTACCATCACATAAGCCAAATAATTTTGTAACTTAAGATTTGTTTATCTAAGCTAAATATTATGTAAACAGTAAAATTCTAAATTAATTGTTTTAACAATTACGGATTCTGTTATTTAATCTATTATTTAATAAAATTATTCTTTAGTTCAATTTTTTTAATCGAACTTTTAGAAATAAAGATTAGATCAATCAATCTTTTAATTATTGTGATTGGATTTTTTTTCATTTTTCTTTGTTATAAACGTTATCAGTATTTTCCAAAATGATTTTTTTTGTGCTGTTTGATTCTTTGACTCAAACTGTATTTAACGATTTTCTTATTTTAAAATTAAATTTTCCTGGTTTAAGCTTTTCTTATTTTGTTCAAGATTGCCTATATGAAGCCCATTATTTTTAACCAAAAAATAAAAATCACAGCTTCAAGTGGATATGTTTCCAAAAACTTATTTTCTGACAAATGTTAATAGTGATCTCTTTTTTTTCCTTGTATTTCTTCACTTTATTGTTAATAGTGATCTTTCCGTGTGAATTTGTTATTTTCATAAATCTCAAGTATTAAGACTATGCAATTTCAAAGTGATTAAATTTATTATTTCAGTTCTAAAACTTTGGAGCACGAATATGATTAAATTGCTTTCATTTAATCTGGATGAATAGTTTATAAATTAGTACCCAAAATAACGATTGCCATTTCTATGATCGTTTTGTTATCTTGTGTTCTCATTGTGAGAAATAACAAGGCCTTGATTTTTAAGTTTGAAATTGCAATACCATTTATTTAAAGAATAGCTATTAAAACGACATTTATGATGTTTTTATAAGCAAACTTAACTTCCTCTGAATTGTCCATAGATTATCTTTAAGAATTCTAGTAAAAGCAGAAGTTGTAATAGCTGTAAATACAGAAATCGCTGTTTTATCCCTTAAGTTGACATTTCACTACATGACCACCAGGTGGAGTGTTGGGACACTTGAATCGCTAATAAAGAAGAAGACAATGTTGTGTTTTAATTATAATATAATTTTGAAAGTTAATATTAACTTTAGATTTTTGTTAGAAATGTTCTTTATTTTTTGTTCTATAATGAATTTTTTTTTCTGGCTCCATTTTTTTTCTTATGATTCACATTTTTAGCAATGTAAAGTAGCATCGGTAATAAATTGTAGATTAATGTAAAGGTCTAAGACGTCTAACTTCGGATCAGAAGGTTGCAGGTTCGATTCCCGTAGTGAACTTGTAGAAATTACTTTTATTTTCACAAATCACAACAATTGCGCCGGACAGACAGACAGAAATAAAAGATTTTATATAATATATTATTCTGAAACATTCTGAAAATGCTTCCAAAGATTCAAGAAAAATTATTTCATCGATGCGAATTCTGTTTTGTACCTTAGTATCATGAATAAATGGAAAGAAAAGTCATTACAAACTTATACTATAACATAAAATTTCAGGATATCATAGAAATCCATTGTTAGTTTGTAATTATCTTTCTAATTTTTGTAATCTTCTCGCCCTAATTTTTCTATAAGGACCTACATGGGACAGATTTGAGATACAGAAGTTATTTTGTAGAACGTCTCTAGACCTTATATATGCAAATCAAATTTCAAGAGCATCCATCGGTTCAAAAGTTGCTAATAGAAAAAGCATAGAAATTGTTGATTCTTGCTTTTCTAGGTAAAATAGGCAAAAAATTGATTACATTCCACGAAAATGATAGAGAGGAAAGAAAAAACGTAGATTCAAAATTATTGTTTTTATTTTCACTAGAAATCCTCTTTGCAAGTTTTTGATAATGTAATGAATTTGAATGCATGGGCCTGTAACTGTTTTTAGCGATCTCGTATACGAAAAATGTAAAAGGGGGGGGGGGAAGCTCTTAAATACCTTCGGTCTGTCCGTCAGTCATAACCTCTACAGTCCATAATACACGTATGAATGATATAGTCCTATTTCATTGGAACCCTTATGATTTGTAGAGGTAAGGAAAACATGAGTTCCGATCACTTTCTGCCTCCCAGTAAGTGGAAGTCATCGAAAATGAAATATTCCACCTCCTCTACATTCCAAACTACAAGTCGGGCAGACATATGGCATGATGTGATGATGTGATGCCGGTACGCATCAAAGTGCGAGCTTCGTATCCGAAGCATCCGTGTTCCAGGGAGCGCTAGTGTTCCCAAGATGGCGGACCCCTAGCAGACTCCCGAGAATTTCAAGGGAAAGATACTGGGGTGGTTTCCCGTGGCCTTCCCCAGGGCGCCATCAAGGAATGACATCAGACCGAAGAGAAAGTGAAGAAGAGGCTGGACAACACAGGAAAGGAAATTGAAACAGCCATGCCACTGCCGGGATTCGAACCCAGTTACTGGCGCACTGGCCGCCACGGCAGACCGCCGCTGAGACCGCACGGCCACGCCAGCACGGCGACATATATCATATTTTTTTGGAATTTTTATGACTTGTCGAGATGGTGGAAAAGATGAATTCCAGTCTGTAGTCACTTTTTATTCATGTATTGTGATAATACTTCAGAAAAATATTCTCAACACCTGCATTACATCCATTTGAGTGGTTTTATTCATCTTGTGTTTGTTAGCCATGATCATATAGTATCTAATACATTGTGCTGAAGCTGTGAGTAATTGAGGGTTGAATAGTAATCATGGTAATGCTTTTATTTTTGCATTTTTTGTCTTTTTTATTTTCCTTTTGGTTTTTTTCTTAATTAAATTTTATATTTTTAAAAAATCATTATTTGTAAAAAATGAAACATGTATAGGGATCCCTATGATTTCTTGTATGTTATGAAACTAGTATATTGTTTTGTTTATTGGACTCAGTAGTGTCCTTTTAACAACTGAACGTAAAATAGAAAATTATTCATTATTTTAGTCACATAGTTTACCGTTCAGTATTAATCCCTTCCCAGTCTTTGGATATTTTTTTTTGCTTTCTTTTCCTGTTGTTTTCTGTCTTGTTGTTGTTGTTTTATTCTTAAGGGCGATCCTTTTTCTTGCTTTACTCACCAATCAAAGCTTGGAGTATATCTTTTATTTCTAAATTTAAGCTTAAACATCTGTAATTTTTTATTTTAAGATATAATTACTGACTAATTTCTTTAAAATAATTTAGTAAGCTTTTTTTCAGTCTTTACACAAAATATGTTTGCTGTTGATAATTAAAGTCATCTGCTACTGTTTTAATTTAACAAAATAAAAAGGACGTTGTTTGTTTAGTTCATATAGAAAGAAAGGAGATCATTAGTCTATCAGTCTTGTGGTACAACAATTTTCATTTATTTTTAAGCTGTAAAATCCGTTCAAACTAAACAATAAAACTTTTCCAATTTCTAAAAAGTAAGTTAACGTTAAATGCTTAAGTTGCTTATATCTGATTAAGTTTAATCACATCAAAGAGAGCATAAAATAAAGGATTACTTTGCAGATTAGTGTCTGTTGTTTTCGTTTCTGTGGGAAGATTCTCTTGGTAATTTCTCGAAAAGAATAAAAAAAAATCGTAAAACTGTTAGATGTTTTATTGTCCTTAAATATGCATACCACATTTCAAGAAAAATAATCAGCTACACAAATTATTATAAGACAAATACACAAACAGAATGACTTCAAATTTTTTTCTACTTTAGGACAGAAAGTAAGTTAAAATTCAGTTGACATTTTCCAAAGCAAGTTCACTATTTCTCGTTCTAGCGCCCTAAAACTTGTCCCCATTATAAAATCTTGCTTCAGTAAGTTTTCATGTTGAAAATTATTGCTCATTACTTCCACAACAGCAGTAAGTTCAGCACTACATGGAACTACGACATTACTATTGCATTATCTTCCTTTGCTCTCCCAACTTTATCAAATAGATAGCTTATTGTTGACCTTTTCAATATTCATATTTCATTAATTCTGAGTTGTTATTTACCTCATTTTTTATGTAAATAAAAGAAATGTACTCAAAAAAATAAGTAATCACTTATTACTACTAAGAAAGAATAGGCTACCTCTTATCATATAGTAAACATCGATGAGTTTGATAGCATTTTTCAATGTTTGAATAGAAACAGCAAAATAATTGCCCAGATAACTTCTCAAAGGACCTGACATTAGGTTAATGTACTATTAAGTTATGGTAAATGCTGGACATTTGCTAGTTTGTTAAAGTCAATTACAGTTTTGCTTGTTAATGTACTCACTAATTTCAAGTTAAAACCTAAACTTTTAATTAATCCCATAGAGATGTTAGTTATAGGATCTAGCTAATATCTAGAACCTTAATATTTTCAAAGAATGTGGAGGATTTTTATTATTTAATTTAATTCATTTTTTAATTAAATTTAAGCTAAATAGAAGTCTATATTTTGCCTACTTCGTGTTCGGAATTGGTACTCTAAACATAATGGACAGTAAATTAAAATATTCGTAAAGAGAAGATTCTGTCCAGGAAAAATTATGAATTAAAGAAATTTATTGATGCACTACTGAATGTTTGGTAATACCTTCGAAGATAAGAGTAATCACGATACATCCTTGTATATCGGATCCTTATACTTTTTCCAAGACAGTTGAAATGAAAATTACTCTGTAGCATGTATTTAAGTTTTTGAACTGTTCCTTTCATTCAATAATTGTTTGAAAATCATTCATAAACATACGGAGATTTACTGAACATATTTATTTCTGTAATATTTCCATTGCAGTATCTTTAATACTTTTTAATAGACAATATATTACTTTCTTCATTAAGAGAGAGGTATCTTTAATTTCGCTACTTTAAATTTATTTTGAAGCTTCTCAATATGAATGATTGAAAACCAGCATTGTACTAAATTATAATAAATTGATTTTTTAAAGTGAAAATAAATTGAAATTGTTACTTCTTCTTACTTTTAGGTATATTAGAAAAAGTATGAAAATGCAGTAACTTTGCGTTATCCGCTAACTCCGATTCAACGGCGTCGCTTATCCGCCTCTACAAAATTGTTATTCATTTTGCCATCCATGAGGTCTCTTCGCGCACATTTGCGACAATGCCCAGGGTAGGCTAAACCAGTCACCACAAGCTACGAAAGTGCAAAACTCAGTTCTATCTTGAAAACATTACTATACTCTGAGCTTTCTTTATCGTTAGAAAAGAATCAAACCTTTCAAATCAACACCAGTATCGGAAGTGTTACTGAGAAGAGAACGAGTCTTAGAGCTGATATTGTTTTTTTTTATCTTTATGAGCAATCAATAGCTATCTTGCAATAACTATTATTGGGTTGAATGATGGAATTTGAGATACTTGATTTCTTGAGAATCTGCAATCTCCAAAATTTATTAACATTTCTTGAACACTTAATACAATGCTTGCGACAGCCTTGTAATAATGTTCAAAATATGTTTTTTAAATCAGTACTACATAAAATAAGATCCGAGGTAGCTGGAATTATTTCTCCGAATTGGCATTGATCGTACATTCAGTAAAGGATTCACCAAACTCGCCTGGATTGTCATTTTCAAATGTGTTAGTGTAACACTGTCCTAGATTACATTTGTTAACTCAGGACAGTGGGACTCATCAAATCAATTAATTTATGGATGTGTGTGCTTGTGTCTGTTCTTGGTATGTATGTATATATGTATGTTTTTTTTTTTTGTTTTTTTTTTTTAAGGACGGGGGAAATGCATTTACGCATACCAAGGAATTGGTAATGTGAGACTCAATCATAAAAGAGTACTACTCACTAAAACCCTACGTCCGACTTCCAAAACACCCTACATGGAACCACCGTCAGGTACTACATCGCGTAGGGCAGAATGACTAAAAGTCCGACTCAGATATCATTTCGCAACTGATCAAGTCTGATTTTCTCAGCCATACGGAGTTTCCGTATAATAGTGGCAGCGTAGTCAGCCACTGCCGTCCAATTAGCCTGGGAGATAGTCATCAAGCCAACGATGTTCTCTGGAGTCACACGCTGTCGGAGTGATTTCTTCAGCTCATTTCTATCTTCATGGAAGCGTGGGCAGACAAAGAAGACATGCTCCACATCCTCGTCCAAGAACTGGCAAGTCGGACATGACGCACTGTCGACAATTCCGAAGCGCCTCTGATACACTAGAAAACAACCATGGCCACTTAATAGCTAAGTCAGATAGTGATCCACTTCACCATGCTTTCTTTCCATCCATGTTGCAATAGTAGGTATAAGATTATGAGTCCATCTTCCACTGGTCGATGAATCCCATCGTCTCTGCCATCTGACCGTTGTCTTGCTTTTCACGGCCCTCGTGATCTTGGGTCGGTGAGCGTCACGACGTTCCCGAACACCACTGCATATCGCGCTTCTCTCACTTGCTAAGAGATCGATAGGCGGCATCCCTGCTATGACGCACACGGCATCATATGAAACTGTTCGAAATGCACAAGCAACCCGTAGAGCGCATTTCCGGTGAACCGAAGTCATTTGACATATATATGATTTAGTCTCCATGGCATGGAACAAGATCGGAGCCGCATAGAGCATGGTAGAGATAGCCACACTGGACAGGAGTCTTCGTCGGCTCTGCCGAGGTCCTCCGATGTTCGGCATGATCCTAGCCAAGGCGTTGACCACTCGTGCAGACTTTTCACTCACGATTCGAAGATGTTCATCGAACCGAGGCCTTGTATCAATCTGAACACCCAGATACCTGAGAGAAGGCTGTGACAGAATGTCATGATCACCCACAGTGAGGGTAACGATCTCCCTCGCTTTCCTGCTGGTCACAAGAACCGCCTCTGTCTTGTGATCTGCTAGTTGTAATCCAACCGTTGAGAGCCACTGACGGATCCTGGCAACAGCCACATTCGATGTTAGGGTGATAACTTCCAGGTGAATCCCACTACAGTCACTCCCTCGGGCATTGGCAGCTTGAGTACTGCGTCATACATGATATTCCAAAGCAAAGGACCAAGTACTGATCCCTGTGGAACACCGCCTGTGATGTTGTAGGTCTTCATTCCGACTTCGGTATTATACATCAGGATACGATCAGTGAAGTAACTCGCAATTATTTTCCTGATGTACGCTGGAGCCTTCATTGAACTCAAAGTGTTCAAGATGCAGTTCCAGTTTGCCGAATTGAACGCATTCTTCACATCCAACGTTATTATGGCACATTACTGTTTTACTCCTCCCTTCCAGCGTTTGCCCTCAATGGCCTCTCGAGCCAAATCAACAACAACCCTTACAGCGTCTATTATAGATCTTGATTTCCTGAAACCGTACTGGTTTTCTGAGAGACCATGCGCTCCTTCACTGAATGCCTCCAGTCGATTGTAAATAATCCTCTCCAGTACCTTACCTGCCGTATCCAACAGGCAAATTGGCCGATAGGACGATGGATCATTAGGTGGCTTGTTACCTTTAGGCAAAAGTACGAGCCACTGCTGCTTCCACAGATTTGGTAACACACCCTCTCGTGAACAAGCATTGTAGACGTCTAGAAAGATCTCAGGTCTACACCGGATGGCGGTTTTAAGAGCAATATTTGGAACGCTGTCTGGGCCAGGGGCTTTTGAGTCACCAATCTTTCCGCAGGCCTTTATCAACTCATCTTTTGAGATAGATGACACATCTTCACATTCTTGAGGTGGAACTTCTAAAACTATCCCCGGTTGTTGTGGAAAAAGAGTGGACACAATCCTGCGCAGCAAATCAGGGCAGGTCGGAGGTGATAAGGAGCTACTTTTTATTTTAGCCATAACTGTCTTATATGGTCTACCCCATGGGTCACTATTAACCTTACTACAAAGTTCCTTCCAAGCACTCTCTTTACTGACTTTAATGGCCTTCTTGAGAGCACGGCTGGTTTCTGTGTGCTGTTGTTTCAACTCGTCATAGTTTTCTCGTCCATGGGCTCGTTGTGCTAGCCTTCTTGTGCGGTGACATTTCTTCCGAAGCTCCGCTATCTCAGCATTCCACCAATACACTGGATGGTGACGATTTCCTCTGCCACGTCTTGTCATCGATGCCTCAAAAGCATCAGCGACAAGTCGCATAAGCCGTGACGCCTTGTTATCAGCAGATCCCGAAAGCACCAGTCCTCCTCCATCATTGCAATGAAGGATTCACGATCAAAGGACCTAACGTTCCATCCTCTTGGAAGTGTGGATCCCAACCTTGACACACCAGAAGTGGAGATCTCGAAAATTATGGCTTGATGGTCGCTGTGAGTATAGTGACTACACACTTCCCACGACGTAACACGAGAGGCCAAACAATCACTTGTAAATGTCACGTCGATAATGGAACTATTACCATTTCTAATGAACGTTGGTATTGAGCCGGTATTGAGGAGAACCACATTCAGCGAGGCGAAGACATCCAAAAGTATCTCACCTCTTCTGTTGCTTACTCGACTTCCCCATTCAATAGCCCACGCATTAAAATCACCTGCGATGACCACAGGCCACCGACCTTGGAGCTCTAATACAAGGCGATCAAACAACAATTCAAATTTGTATATATGTATGTATGTATGTTTTTTTTTTTTTTAAGGACGGGGGAAATGCATTTACGCATACCAAGGAATTGGTAATGTGGGACTCAGTCATAAAAGACTACTACTCACTAAAACCCTACGTCCGACTTCCAAAACACCCTACACGGAACCACCATATATGCCATAATAACTGTGCCATAATAACGTTGGATGTGAAGAATGCGTTCAATTCGGCAAACTGGAACTGCATCTTGAACACTTTGAGTTCAATGAAGGCTCCAGCGTACATCAGGAAAATAATTGCGAGTTACTTCACTGAACGTATCCTAGTGTATAATACCGAAGTCGGACTGAAGACCTACAACATCACTGGCGGTGTTCCACAGGGATCAGTACTTGGTCCTTTGCTTTGGAATATCATGTATGATGCAGTACTCAAGCTACCAATGCCCGAGGGAGTGACTGTAGTGGGGTTCGCTGACGATGTTGCATTGGTTGTAATCGAGAAACACTTGGAAGAAGTCACCCTAACATCGAATGTGGCAGTTGCCAGGATCCGTCAGTGGCTCTCAACGGTTGGATTACAACCAGCAGATCACAAGACAGAGGCGGTTCTTGTGACCAGCAGGAAAGCGAGGGAGATCGATACCCTCACTGTGGGTGATCATGACATTCTGTCGCAGCCTTCTCTCAGGTATCTGGGTGTTCAGATTGATGCAAGGCTTCGGTTCGATGAACATCTTCGAATCGTGAGTGAAAAAGTCTGCACGAGTGGTCAACGCCTTGGCTAGGATCATGCCAAACATCGGGGGACCTCGGCAGAGCCGACGAAGACTCCTGTCCAGTGTGGCTATCTCTACCATGCTCTACGCGGCTCCGATCTGGTTACATGCCACGAAGACTAAATCATATGTATGTCAAATGACTTCGGTTCACCGGAAATGCGCTCTACGGGTCGCTTGTGCATTTCGAACAGTTTCATATGATGCAGTGTGCGTCATAGCAGGGATGCCGCCTATCGCTCTCTTAGCAAGTGAGAGAAGCGCGATATGCAGTGGTATTCGGGAACGTCGTGACGCTCACCGACCCAAGATCAGGAAGGCCGTGAAAAGCAAGACAACGGAAAGATGGCAGAGACGATGGGATTCATCGACCAGTGGAAGATGGACTCATAATCTTATATATATGTATGTATGAATGTATGTATGTATGTGTCCCCAAACTGACAGCTTTTGAATTTTTCACCTCGCAAGGAAAGTAAAAGTAAAAAGAGGACCAAGAATCCTGACACTCAGATCAAGAACTCTGACAAAGAAGGTGTTGAAGCAGAGATGTATATATGTATGTATGTATGTATGAATGTATGTATGTATGTGTCCCCAAACTGACAGCTTTTGAACTGCTGGATAAATCTTCTTGAAACTTACATACTTTGACAATCTAACTTTGTAATTTGTATTGTGGGTCCTTGTAGAAAAATAATGAGTCAAGGCGACAAAGATTCCCCTCGAAAAAAACTAGAACTGAAACAGTAGATTTTTATCGAAGTCCTAAAGAGCAGATGTTAATCCGCTTAATAATCCTATTAACGTCTGTTGAAGCTGTAATTTGATTAAAATTGACAAGGTTCATGTCAATTTAAATATTTGCGGATTTTATTAAATTTTTCAGAAAATAAAAAACAAAAAAACAAAAAACAATTCCAATACTTTTTGTATTCAGACGATATTTAATTAGAAAAAAAGTAGACATTTATACTATTTTCGTAATTATTGTATATTAATGTGTGAAAATAAATTTCACAATATACATACCAGATGAAATTTAAAATGTATAAAATCTATTAAAATACATACATACATACATGCATACATACATACATACATACATACATACATTTAAAATTTTATCTGGTGTATTGTTATGTGAAATTTATTTTCACTTTTTAAGATAATGATGTTTTTAACTGAAACACATGTAAAAAAACTGTATATTATTTTCAGAAAAGGAAAAGTAAGCTAATTTTGGAAATTTTATCATCTCTGAAATTCTAATTTATAGGCATTAAATGACGTACTACGAAAACAAAGTTAGCTTTTATAGCTCGTGGAAATCTCATGGAAACAAATAATGTAATGCTCGTTTTATAGTGATATTATGCTGCTTTTATGATAAATTCAACGCCGAAATGTAGCTGTGTATTGAAGTTAGAGCGACGTGTATTGGCTCAAATCACCTAAAAGGGAGTAGCTGAGTGGAGTCGATGATGACCAGATGAACTTAGGATTCAACGGCACATTTTAATAATGCATTAATTTGACTAATGAAATATCTATTAACAGCATTTTTCTTAATAAAAGTAAGAAATTAAGAAATAATTTAAGGATTAGCTACAAATTAACTAATATTTATGACTTTCGTTAAAACTCTACATTACATTTATTAAATTTTATTGAATATTTTAAATTATAAATATATCAATATTTATGGAATGCTAATTCTATGTAATTCCATAATAAGCAGTCCAAAAATGAATAGAAAAACATTATTCTAAATTATATAACAGAAAATTTTTCATGTAATGATGTCTTAAAGGTTTCCATTTGCAAAGAATTAAGAAAGAATTGGAATAATATATTTATTGATTGCCAGTGTGCACAAAGATTTGTCTGGATTATGACATTTTGGTCCAATAACAATATTTTTTATTAATTTCAACAAAGCGTAAATACCATCGTGAGATTAATGAAATCTTACTTCTCGCGAAATGTTGAATAAAAGCAACCGACTTTCATAACAGTGTAAAATTTGGGATTTGTAATAAAGAAAGTTGCAAAAATGGTAGATTTAAAGAAAGAATTAATTTCTTTACCTTGATTTCGTTTGAAAAAAAATCATTCTAATAACATTTCTCATTGATTTACTGAATTGTGCTAACACTGATTACGACCTCCTGCTTGATTACAACGATTTTTTTTTTGTTTTTTTGTTTTTTGTTTTATTTTTTAAAATATTTAATTTTAAAGCTATCATTTTTTCCACTTCAGATGAATGAAGTATTTATAATATAAAATATACTTTATCTCAACATTTCAATCTCGTAAGCGGATATTTTCTTCAGGAGTAAAGTAGAAATAGAGAAAAACAAACTTTTCTTTCTACCGGGTGATCAAGAAATATCAGGAGGTTTTCGGAGCCCTGTAGCGTGTTATGTACTGGACGAAATAGAACAAAATTTGGCCACCATACACATTAAAGTATGCGGTTTTGATTTGTCAAGAAAAAAAAATTCCTACTAAACAACGCCGATAGGGGAAATTCTGGCGCTGCAAGCGCATAATGTGTAAAAAAAGAATACATAACTGTCAATGGAAACAGTAAATAACAACACACCAAATACCAATGAAAAACGTTTATTATAGCAACCTGCAAATTTGGCTCAAGGTGACCACCAGCCTGATGTTTCACTAATTGCATGCGGTACAAGAGGTTTTCGATGGTAGCTCGCAGCATATCGGCCTTTATTCGTCTGACATGTAACGTTATTTGATCTTTTCAGATAGGAATGTCAGGAACATGTCCTTGATACACAATGCTTTTCAGGAAGCCCCACAACCAGAAATCGCAAGGATTCAGATCAGGGGACCTCGGAGGCCAATTCATGGGAAATGTGCGATTAATTACTCTAGCGTCTGTGAAATGTTGACGCAGCATTTTGCATGAAAATGGTAAAATCGATACAATTTCTTTGCTGCAGTTGAGGTATCACAGAGTTTTCTAGCATAGCGGCATGTCTGTCGGAATTGACAGAACAAGTCACTAGTCCATTTCTATCAACTTTTTCATAAAAGTATGGGCCGATGATAAAAGAAGCAGTGAACCCACACCAAACTGTGACTTTCGGCGATTGCAAGATGGGCTCTTGACAACATGTGGATTTGTATCAGCCCAAATACGGCAGTTGTGTGTTTTGATGGATCGGGGTATTTCTAATCGGTATTTCTGTCCCCTGGGAGCAATTCTTGAATGGGTGTTATCTTACACGGATAAAATTTCAGGATCTTACGCAATATCTTCTGCACCGTCGGCAACGGAATATCTGTTTGTCGGGATATTAAATATGCACTGCTGGTACCCTGCTTATCAGCTATCGCCTGATCCTGAACGGCAGTTGCAACTTCTTCAACTTGTTCCTGCTTGATACTTTACGTCCTCGGCCTGGTTGCACACCAAGAGTTCTTGTTCTTTCAATTTTTCAACCATTCTTCGTAAGTTAGTTTTGGTCATCGGTCCTCTACGTAACTGTTTTAACCGCCGGTATTCACGAAGAGCAACATTGGCATTTTCATCCCGCTGATAAAACAGCCTGACTAATAAGGCACGATCACGTAGTGACAACACCATCGATGGGCGATTTCTTGCAGAATGACTAGAATTCCCGCAACCCCTCCTTTTATCCTCGATATCGTGTCACAAAGTACCCATATATGCAAATTTCATGCTGCATTTTTCAACCGCAGCACCAGAATTTCCCCTATCGGCGTTGTTTGGTACTAATTTTTTTTTCTTGACAAATCGAAACCGCATATTTTAATGTGTATGGTGGCCAAATTTTGTTCTGTTTCGTCCAGTACATAACACCCTACAGGGCTCCGAACACCTCCTGTTATTTCTTGATCACCCGATATTTCCAAAAAGCAGAATCAAAGTATAACATTAATAAATAAGGATATTACTCGTTACAATCATGATCTTTCTTATAGGTCACGCGCGGAAAGAAGATAATCATAGGTTATCGATTACTACCACCAAGTATTCTCCGAAGTACAGTGCCATCTATCGCACAGTGCTATAACTAATCCACTGTTTCTGCAGAACAATTTTTTTTTTATCTTGTATCTTTAAACTGTCTATACATTATTTTTGTATTATTTTATTGTTATTATTATTTTTATATTATCAATATCTTATTATTAATTTTATATTATAAATTTATTTATAAGATGTTTGTTGTTTTTTAATTCTATTTTTATTTTTAAATTTATGTATTTCAGTAATCAAATATGTGTTTCACCTTTTTTTAATGTTATAAATTGAATCAAACAAATTGGTCTCTTCCGCATATTTAGTGGCCCTGAAAAGGGCCTTTTTATTATTTAGGTGAATTCTAAGAAACAGCCAATACAGAGGTGAAAAGCTTTCATCAAAATCACTTTAGTCACTGGAATCCGAAGAAATGATATTTGGCAGTAATTGTTTCTCAAACCACTCTTTGAAGCAGCCACCGTTCATCTTATCGGTGGTAATTTGCTGAATTTGTCCGAGATCGAAAAAAAGCATACTCTCAGACACAAAACCGCTGCTGCTTCCAGCATGGCATAAAATAAGCCGCTGCCCTTTGCCGAATGGTATTTTCCGTCCACGGATACCGCACTGATCGCTGTGCCATTGTCGGTCTTTGCCGGTGTGAGCATTAACCCAAGTCTCATCCAGATAAAAAACTGTTTTCCCTTCCGAACGTATTTGTTTGATTTGCCTTAAATTAGGGTGACCAGATTTTTACATTGGCAAAGCGGGACACCATTGACCGAGGGGGGGGGGGCAAACCGGAAAGAAAAAAAAACGGAATCTCCAGTTCGATAACCAAAAAAAAACCGGAATCTCCAGGTTCAACAGCTGAAAAACAAAAGAAAACACGGAATCTTCAGGTTCAACAACCAAAAAAAAACAAAAAACAACGGAGTCTCTAGGTTCAACAACTAAAAAAAAAGGAATTCAATAACCAAAAAAAAAATCGGGACATTTTTAAAACGCCGCGGGACGCGGGACAAATTGTTAAAAATCGGGACTCTCCCGCCAAAATCGGAACGTCTGATCACCCTACTTAAATACATGTGTCGATGGGCTACAAAATCAGGCTTTTCGATGTAAAATTGCCTCATGTCAATTCTTCCATTCCTAGTTTCACACGAAGAATTTTTCGTAATGACCTTTTGCCTCCCGTGAATCCAATTTTCGATCGTAATTTTGAAAAAATTTTACTAATTGTTGGATAATCCTTCTCTTGAAAAATTTCACTCACCGTGGCTCTGACAACAAATAAATCAAATTCATATAACTCCAAACTTGACTTAGGATGTGGTCTTATTTTTCCTGGCGTTGAAAATGAAATCCCGCCAACGTGTTTCGTTTTTCCCTCGTTGACAACTCTGCAAACCGTCGAATTTGAGAAATTTGTTGCGATAGCAGTTTTTTTTATTAATTCCTTAATAGACATTCCATCGCCGTTCTTAAAATATTGAAAAACATTCCAAATTATACCTCTGGATTGGCTGTGTAAGGTCAGACCTTTCTTACTATCGCGCACTTGTTCTTCAAACGCCGCCATTTTATCTGATACTATCGGGTTTCACGATTTCCAGGAATAACTAAAGGATCCCCCCATTCCTGTTTTTACCGTATCTTCTTTCCGTGCGTGACGTATAATAACAAAGTAATAACAATCATAAAAAAGATATTACTCGGTACAATCGTGATCCTTCTTAATAACAAAGATGTTACAATCATTACAATCATGCATTATAAACACGCAATAAAGATATGCATTCAAACAATTTACAGTTTCACATTGATCACTTACAATTTCAAATTATAACTTCCATTTTAGATTGAGTTTATTGTTATTTTTAACAACTTTTTCAAACATTCCAAAAGAAGTTGGGTTCATTTTCAAGGATTTATTCTTATTAAAACATTTTGTTATATTAATGAAACCTGATTCCAAAATGAATCTCTCTGATTCGTTGTGAGATTCATAAATTACGTCCACTAACGGGTCTGGATTATGTGCCAATTTTGTGGCGTGGTCAGCCCAGTCCGATATTCCTACCTTATTATTTCTACCGATTCTATCAATATTATTTTATCAATCTATCGATTAATTATTTTAATATGACTGCTAAATATATTTTTTTCAAATGGTATTTTCAAAAGTGATAGTATCAAATCTAACATATTTCAGTATTACATTTATTTTTGAAATAGAAGATTACTTTTCAAATTTCAACAAGTTTCCTGTAAAAAGTATCCCACCCAAAACACTTCGTGTAAAATAAGTTGCCAAGACTCACATGCTCATAATGCTTTCACTGTTAAAAAGATATGAGATCTCATGTAGAGCCAAGCCCCTAACTCTACGAGGCCTAACTCTACAAGCCCTAACTCTAAAAACCCTATATCTTGGTCAAAAAGTATGCCTTGGCCGTTTCGTGGCTGTCACAAAGACAATCCCATGGAGTTATGTAAAGGATATGGAGTATGCCAAGGCACACTTTTTCACCAAGATGGTAGGGTTTTTAGAGTTAGGCATGTATAGTGAGGGGCTTAGCTCTACATGAGATCTGATAACTTTTTCACAGTGAAAGCGTTATGAGCATCTTGGAAACGTATTTTACTTGAAATGTTTTGGGTGAGATGAAATAGTTCCATGAAACGGCCAAGCCATACTTTTTGACCAAGATATAGGGTTTTTAGAGTTAGGGCTTGTAGAGTTAGGCCTCGTAGAGTTAGGGGTTTGGTTCTACATGAGATCTCATATCTTTTTAACAGTGAAAGCATTATGAGCATGTGAGTCTTGGCAACTTATTTTACACGAAGTGTTTTGGGTGGGATTTCACTTCTTTTTGTAGGATGAGATCTGATAACTTTTTAACAGTGAAAGCGTTATGAGCATGCGAGTCTTGGCAACCCCTTATTTTACATGAAATGTTTTGGGTGTGATTTCATTTCTTTTTGTAAGATGAGATCTGATAACTTTCTAACAGTGAAAGCGTTATGAGCATGTGAGTCTTGGCAACTTATTTTACATGAAATGTTTTGGGTGGGATTATCTATTACAACTAAATTTCGTTTTAAGATTATTTAGAAAATGGATTTTTTTTCAATACCCTACTTTTCTGTTTTTCTATTGGTCAACTTGTATATGCAAGTTGTTTGCACCTTTGTAAGAAATCACATTATTACACATTATTATTTAGGCCGAAGCATTGAGGGTACGACGTATTTCAGATCTTAATAAAATCCAAAGTATAAAAGCTAGATAAATGAAACTTAGCTTATTTCATTAGTATGGTAACTGCATCTTATCCTGAAAATTTGAGCTCTCTAGTATTATCCAGGCCGAAGCTATGAGGGTTCGATAATACATAACCAGACCCCCCCCCCCAATTATGAGGAGTTGGAATGTGAAAGTTACGGATTTCTTAATTTTTTTGTTGTTTGTGTGCTAATCCTAACCTGCATACCAAATTTCAGCTTTCTAGGACTTCAGGAAGTACCCTAGAGGTTTTGATGATCATGAGTCAGTCAGTCAGTCAGTGAGTGACGGAATCGACGTATTTTAGGTATTAATAAAATCCAAAGTATAAAAGCTAAATAAATGAAACTTAGCGTATTTCATCAGTTTGGTAACTGCATCATATCCTGAAAATTTGAGCTCTCTAGTATTATCTAGGCCGAAGCTATGAGGGTTCAAAAATACGACGAAACACTTCCAGAAAAGGTACGTAGTGCCCTTCCTGCCTTCGGCTCGTCTTGGCGGGGGCACTGCCGTGCCCCCAGATATTATACTAGGAAAATCGCCGTACTTCGTACGAGTTAGAATGATGTGGATGAGAAAGAAATTGAAATTGTAAGATCACTTCGAAATGGCAGGGGAAAGCATTGAAGACTGTTTAATTCAGGTGTATTCGGATTGCCGCGACAATTTTCATGGTCTTACAAAAAAAACAACCCTAAAAACCGAGTTTATTTTTATACTTTTTACATTGTCTATAGTAAGGAACTCTATCAACATACCAAATTTCAAGTTTGTAACATGTTGGGAAATATGCTAAACATTTCAAACAGACACAAATTTTTCTTTTCTTTTTTTTTTTTTTTTTAATACTGAAAATAATGTAAATCAAAATTCTCCGTTTTAAATTATAACATCTGCTGAAGACAAACTTCAGCATTTTCTGAAAAAATAATTATATTCGCATTACTTACTTAATCTTTGTCTTCTTGGTTTTACGTTTTACATTACGTCAAAACGTACTCTGAAAGTAGCTACTTCTTGCGGGTAGCAAGTAGTTCGATTAGATGAGATTCTGAAATTTAATACTGAACTAGGATTAAAAAGCATAAACACACAAGAAAATTAATTCCTTTGAAATATAGGAACAAAGAAGCTCTTCAATATAAATAAACGCATTTAAAAGAGGTAAATGGTGAATATCTAAGAATGTTGGGTGTACTGATGGAAAGTACAGGAAGAATAAACGCAGGAAGATGGAATTATAACTAGCTACAGTAGTTGGAATTGTAAATAGATTTATTTTGTGTTTTAACTTTCTGTCCACTTATAAATCTCTGCCCTGACATGCCTAGCAGAAAAACGAAACATTGAAATTTATTAATTAATTAAGCAATGTCGTTCTAAATGTATTAACATATATATTGGTTAAAATATATATAAAATATATATCAAAACTCTCCGTACAAATTTGAATGGGAGATAAGGAGCATCAAGAGAAATCTTCTTCGTTTATGTCCTGACGGCAACCTTCAGTGCTAGAACGTCTGTTTGCGAATCGCTGTCACAACCACACAGCAGCACTTCCGTTTCCATTGACAGCCCCATGGGCCAGATGCATGTCAGTCGTCATAGCAGTCGTGAAATGCTCCAAATGATTTACGAATTTCCGTGTCAAACACCCACATCCTGTCTCCGTTCCTGCTTTGCCTCTCTAGCCGATTACAGGGCCGCTAAATAGCGCCTTCTATCACCGAAGGTTGCCATCAGCCGACATAGACATCATTTATAGACAAAAAAGGTTTGTCTTGGTGTTCAAGACACTATCTCCCATTAAACTATGTACAGAGTGTTTTGATACACTCTGTAAATAAATATATAAATATAAAGAGAAAAAGAGATTTGTTTATTTTCTTTCCTTTCTTTCTTTTGGTTTGATTACAATTTTGTATTAGGTTTTGTTCCCTTGTACTTTTTGTTTACACATGCTCTGTATATTTAATTCTCTTTGATTGATAATTAATAGGTAAGAGATCCAATAATTATTTAAAAATTAATCACTGTAAATTTTATTTATTTTACTTTCTTTGTACAATATTATGCTGTTTTGTGTAAAATAGCATTTTTTTGCGAATTTCATTGCACTCAATATATTGTAATTATTTATTATTGTATAAGAACAAATTGATGATACATCTTAAATTTAATATGTTAGATCAACAATTAGACAACAGAATAAATTTAAAGCATTAATTATTATTTTATTTAGTTACTTAAAATGATAAAATTGTTATTTAGAATTAATTTAAAGAATATAAGCAATTTGAAGAAAAATAGGGCAGAATTGTTCTTTCTTTTCTTTACAATTAATTGAAATAAGTTATTTTTTGCACGTTAAAAGTTTTATATGGATTATTAAAAATAAAGTAAAATATAAGAGTTCTAAAATTCTAAAATTTATTGTCATTTATCTTTATATCGTGTAATAGAGCATAGTAAATGTCAAGGTTTTGGGTAACATACACATCTAAGATCATGAAGTTACTTCTGATGAATATAGTAAAATCATTCATAATTGCTCGAGAATTGTGAGAGAAAAATAGACCCTACTCTTCAAACATTTCGTAGACCTAAAAGCATACGGAAATCAAATCCTTTAAATTCAGTAAAAGAAGACCCACGATTTAATTTCTTAAAGACATATTTTAGCATTAGATTTTTTTTAAATATTATTTAAAAAAAAAAAATCAATTTTTTAATTGAATTATAAAACAATGTAAAAATAAATATAAGGATAAATAAGGATCCATAAGGACACATAAGTATTTTAATTTTATTGCAATTTTTTTATGTGGAGGCATATATTTTAATCTAATTAACGTTTTCAGCTTTTTAAAGCATTGATTAAAAATTCTTAATTAAAAAAACCTAAAAATGTTTAGAAAGAAAACTACAATGTGTGATTAATGTTTGTACTGTGAGTTTTTTGTTTAGCATTTCAAGGCAGAATATTTTTGTTTTGATTGACAGAATAACTTTTATATTTTCTATAATTAGAGAATTAAAATCTCTAGCACAGATGGTAATAGCTTTAAAAAAATAAAAATAAAAATATTAGTTTTAGTTTTTAATTTTTTCGCTGTGCCTATTTTCTAATGTAAAAAAATATAATTAATTAGATTGAAACATACGTATAAATATGTATGTTTAAGTCTATATAAAAATTATAATAAAAATTAGCATATTGCTAATAATGATCGCTTATTCACCTTGGTTAAATATCGTATTTATATATATATATTTACGGTGTTATACAATTGAATTTGAATTTGGGATCACTTCAAATGCCAAATGGGTCTTTAAGAAATGAAACCATGCTTTTTTTTATCTTTTACTGAATTAGGAGGATTTGACTATGTTAATTTCCAGACATAAGATCAGTCTGGACAATTTACCTTTGCCATTTTTCTATCTAAATAAGTGAACAAAAGCAAAGTTTCTCTTTCCACTGTAGATTTTTTTTGTCTCTGTTCGTTGGTGAGAGATCATAAGTGAGTAGGAAGATGCAGAAACATTAGTACAATTCATAATGATGATGAATATCCATCCGGCAAATGGGTGGGAAAATATGGCCACCAGCAGTAGATAATAAGCGCGGAGGATGATTACCCGGCATAATTTAACTGATGATCCAGAGGCAGAAGCCTTTATTCTCTAGATTAGAAGCAACCACTAAGTAGATGGACTCAAATCCCTAGATTTTGACAGATCACTGGTGTCAGTGCACGCTTCGTTCAAAAGATAACTCTCTTAATATAAGCACATTTATAAAGGTTGAGAAAGGTCACAGGAAGGAAATGACAAGGAACACTTAATAAACTACAATAAATCCTTATTTCTTTCTTCACCTACTATACTTCACTTTCATTGTTGTGTTTTTATTATTTTTTTTTACATTGTAGAACGAAAATAAAACTAGCTAATTTAGTGAAGGAAGCTTACGAATGATATTTTAATCATTACTTCGTTAAATGGAGACCCACAATTGAATGAAATTGATTTTAATTTTTTATCAAGAAAGCTTGGTTTTCTATTTATTGCATAGGAAATATTTAACAAACAAAGTCACATTTCAAACCTTTTGCAGTGTTGAAATAACAGATTAGTAGATTTAATTGTTTTAAATAATGAAAAAGAAAAAGTCTTTCTGTTTCATGTTATTTTTGCAGTTATCCTCAATGTTCAATGGAGTTTTGTTATATTAATTTAAAATCACTTCCTCATACTATTTTTACATTCCCATATATATATATATATATATTTCTATAAATTATGCTGTGTATACATATATACATTTTCTACGTATTGATAAACTGATGTGAAGTTATCGTGTTAGTCTGTCATCTGGCGTGGCCAAACTGCGGCACGCGAGCCACATGGTTGACGTACAACGCAGAAATATGTTTGCTGAGCTCCTTTTTACATCACAATCAATATATATTTTCAAGCTTTTTAATTATCTAACGCATAGAAACTGAGATTACACTGAAGAGTTTCTGGTGATTAAATAAAGAATGTAAATCCGACTTTTAATGCTAGATTTCAAATGTGTATGTGTGTGTGTGTGTGTGTGTATGAGCATTTCATGAAATAGTAAAGTATGCATGTAATAGTAAAATATGCATGTAATAATAAAAATCTATGTGTAATATTTATGTCTTGTGGCTCTCAAACGTCTGTAATTGTCGAACATAGCTCTTATGTTAAAGTTTTGCCACCTCTTATCTACATGTTACTTCACTTGCTTTTGCTTTGACATTTTTCAAATGTACGTTAAAAACGAATAAGTTTTGGAAACGTAATATTTCATTACCTACAGCGTCGTTATTTAGAAAAAGTATTAGCAATCGTCATTGATATGTATATATCAATATACAAATATAATATATTATTTTAAAGACTGATGAAGTAAAAAAAGAAATCCACCATTATATATATCACTATCTCAATATAGTGATCTATATAGTGGTGGATTTCTTTTTTTACTTCATCAGTCTTTAAAAAAGTAGATACGTATTATTTATTTATTTATTTACTTAGACTTAATATCCTTTTATTGATAATGACTTGAAATAGGAGAGTATCTATGTAATCAATATTAACAAAGGGTTAATATTAATAATAACAAAGAAGGGTCAGATTTTATTCCGTTTCAGCACTAACACATTCAAGATATAAGGTCCATTGTGACCCTCATAAAGTGCATGACATAGTCAATGGATAAGCCCCAATGCATGTGAGCCCTATGTCAAAAAAAAAAATCTTGTAGAATTACTTTAATATTAAAAGTGAAGATAGTATCAGTGGTAAGACGATTCTTGCCAAAGATCTCCATTCTGTTTTTGCTAAAGAATCACATTTTTTTTTGCAAATATTATTCTGGCAAATGTCAAGTAGATGCCGTTTTCCAGTAAAGAGATCTGTAATCATTCTGCATTGTTTCCTATCGAAGCTCAGGTCAGACTTTTTGATAAGAAACTTGGCAAGCCTCATATTTTACGTTGCAATCCTTATGAAGCTATTTTCCCAGAACAGTCCTAAGTAATCATTTACCAAGATCAAAAGAAAAGTCTAGAAAAGATTCATGGCCTTAAGAAGCATAGAAGAACGCTTCTTGGCCAACTGATCCGCTTTTTCTTTTCCATTTATGCCGACATTATCGGAACCAACTAACTTTAATTGTTGTGGTCAGTCAGATTAGATTTTGCAATAACTGGGATAAAATTGTGACACCCAGAGTAAGAGGAAACTCAGAGTATTTATGGGAACCCATAAATCTCAGTTCCAAACCGACCTTGGGGCGTTTCTAAACCATCCAATGTTCCAAGCAAGAAGAAATCCATGTGCTTTAACCATACATTCTCTTTATTGAGTTCTGGCCACTATTTATAGAACGAAGTCGTCAGGATAGGCCTGAAATTAGAAAGTAGTTTCTGTAAGTCCACAATAAAGGAGTCCATCACGAGACACCAAATTAATGAGAAAAAAACATTTCCTCTGGATATCCTATCATAACTTAAGTTGAGTTAGAACTGCCTGAGAGGAATGCAGATGTGGATATATCTAATCATAGTTGAGTTGTTGCTGTTCAGTGCAAGATAGAGTTATGATATGTTTGTTCAAATGTTCCTACAATACCGAAAGCCATCTGCCCGTAGGACAGAGATTTGTCTATCCTGAAGTCCTTTCTGATATTATGCTGCTTGCAATGAAGAAGATGTTCAACTATAGAAACTATGTATCAATCAACCACGCTCTCTAAAGTCTTTATAAGGTAAGATGAGAGACTGCTTTCTCTATAGGATTTGACAGAGTTTTCAGGAATGTAACCTAGTACCAGGCAGGAGCGATCTGTCTGGAGAGATATACAAGGGGTGATCTCCATCCTCTTTTGAAATAAGCTGAATATGAGATTTAACAGGTACCAATATGCCTCTTTCTCAGATGTTAATACACTACCCTACACTAATGGACCGGACAGTGCGCTTTATTGGAAACATGTGAAAGTGTAACTGATTTAAGAGTGAATGGGCACCCACATGCTGAAATTACATTACCCACCCTGTGTGGCATGCTTTCCACAAAGTTTTGATACAGAGGTTTTATATCCATTCCTGCTTCAAGAACATGGCCAGTGCAGCTATAGATGTCGGACATGGTCCCCTGGCCCTCAATCGATGCTCTAACTCGTCCTATAAATGTTCGATAGGGTTTACGTCGGGACTCTGGGCAGGCCATGAAAGCCGCTTTACAGCCATCTCTGTATACCACTGCTGGACAGAGGCTGAAACATGGCATGGAGCATTGTCATTCTGAAAGTAACTATCGTCATTTCCAAGCATTTGTCAGAAAGTAGGAACAACCCGATTATCCAAAATGTCTTTGTAGCCTTCGGAGTTCAAAATTCCTGCAACAATACACAATGGTCCCAGGCCATATTATGAGAATCACCCCCACAGCATGATTCCCCCACCGCCGAACTTCACAGTTGGAACGATGCACTCGGGTAAAAGACGTTCGCCTGGCATTCGCCACACTCAGACACGTCCATCCGACTGGAAGAGAGCGTAAGGTGATAAGGTACGTTACACTCCATAAAATTGTTTTCCACTGCTCTACAGTTCAGTTGCGACTTTGCAAATACCACTTGAGGCTGGCGGTTCTGTTGAATGGTGAGATGTGTGGTTTGTGAATTTAAGGGCGTTCAATTCCTTCCGCAATGTATTGTGATTGTGATGTATTCCGCAATGTAACCCCTGATGCCTGTTGAAACTCACTGATCACGTGCGCACATGCACTTTGACGATCTCGTCTGATTTTATGTAAATATGAAGGTGTTCGGTCCATTACTGTAGGGTAGTGTAAGTCCCTCTAACTAGGTGGAAAGATTCCAATCTGCTCTCAATGTATTTAGCTAAAGCCTTGGTCAGACTTATGACAACAATATATCTTGTCTTCGTAATCGCATGATAATAGAATCAAATAGTCCCCAAGAATTTTGTCAAGAATTGTTTCCGGGTCCCAGACATGAGTCTATCGAAATGCGGATTGCAACATAATGATCTATTTCTTCGGTTTTTTTTCGAAGTGGACAGCAATCATCAGAAGTTGAAGACAGAAATGAGGGTATTGGAAAGGACAAATGGAAATTTCAATACCGTATTCATCAGAATAACGGACAGGACAACAGAAATTCTAAGACTGAGATCGTCTTTATAGAAATCACAATTGATAAGTCTTGATTTCTGTACTATTCTTCGGCGTGCACTTTCGTACTCAGCAAAAAGAGAATATGTCGGTATTCCGACAGAGAGCTCTTTAGAAACACTCCATTTATCTGCAGAGACTTGGAACCGAGGGTGAGATCCAACACTTACTTTCCCTAAGGGGTAAAAAAAAGGTGGAAACTGAACCTCTGTCAAAATGTCAAAATGAACAGTAGGAAGCAAGAGCTTCCAACCCCTCTGGGATTAATGTCGCCGCTACACATTGTGATGGAATTAGCATTGCATTCCATAAATAGGGAAACACAGAGTCTTTTGAAAAATCTCTAACCTCCAATAGAGATAGATCACACGAATAAATAATATAAGATTTTAACTTCAACCTCCCTCTCTTATACTTTTCCTAGGTTCATCAATAGTAGAAAGAGGAGCTGCAACAGGATGAACAATTTATCCGCCTTTAGCCAGAGAAATAGCTCTTGCAGGTAGATTTAGTAATCTTTTCGTTACACTTAGCTGAGGAATCATGAGGAAAATAAGCAGATACAATAATATCACCCTTGTCTTTCCTCGAGAGCCTTTTGCCACCAGATCTCTGGTGCGGAAGTTCCTGAGTAAAAGAGAACATTTTTTGCCTTTGCGAAATCATTTTAGTTTAATAATTTTGTTTATCATATAATCATGATTCGGTTTTTGTTTGTTGTCATTTATTTATCGCTAATTCACCTTCGAATGCAACCTGTCAATCCATTAGTAATTACTAATGGATGGACAGGGTCGTTGCATTCGAAGATGCATTGGCGATAAAGAACTGACAACAAACACAAACTCAATCATGATTGAGCTTTATATATGTATTCATAGATAGAAGATAGATAGATAGTAAACAATTTCAAATTATATTAAATTGACAGAAACTAAGTTATCACAGAAAATCAAATTACCTCAAAAACTGAAGTATAGAATTTTAATTCTCTTTTTAGGAAAATAAATACAGGATTAAAATGTCACAATTAATCACCAGACAGCTTAATCCTTTCCAGCAGCATTACCAGATATTTTTAGTTAAAGAAAAGAATAAATCAAGAAATAAATCAATCAAGTCCTTGTATACTATTGAGGCAGCTGTTTCGGCCTTATTTGATTCTCCTCATTCAACGTTCCATTCTTGATCCGTTTCAAAGATACCAAGGCGAACGAGGAGAAAAGCATATTTAATTATCTCAAATTAAAATATCTGACCAGCTTTTGCTATTATTAACATTGACCGAGGTATTAATTATATTTTTGTAATTTTCAGGTAATTTTTTAATACATCAGTGAAAGAAAACTGTGTTTATAGAAATTGTGGTTATTATTTTAGCAATTTATCTATTTAAGTGCAATTGAAAAATATTACAGTTATTCCATTTAGATTACAGCAAAAAAAAAGTTGTTTTGAAATAGCTTTTTCGTCCACTGACATTTACGACTAACAAAAGCTTTTTCAATTCAATAGCTTATTCAATTTATAACTGGAATCAAATCGGCATATGAAAGACTTTTTAAGTCTCCTGCGATTTGAATCTCCAAGGATGTAGATGAAAGCATCTATTTTCCAATGTAGTGAGAGAAACTAAAACTAAATTAAAACACGACCTATTTTTCGAACTTTTTCTTTTTCATTATGAAAACATTTTAAAATAAGTAAAGTACGAGCAAAAAAGAAAATAAAACTTGTTCTTAAATATTCTTTTAAAAAAATAATACTTGAATCTACGTTAAGCGATGAACAAAGATTATTACATAATTAAAATTATATTTCAATTAGAAGTTTAAGTTATTCCATGAAGAATTATTAAGTTTCATCCAATATTATTTAATAAAAAGAGTGCAGATATTCTAATGTTAGTAAATTTATCATCATGAACTGATGAATTATTTTATATTGGAATGCTACATACATTGATTTGCAGATTGAAAAGGGCAGTCAAGTATGATGTGCCTAATTAGGTAACCTCACAGTAGATATTGATATATAAAAA
The DNA here is from genome assembly GCA_023159025.1 of Thereuonema tuberculata. Lineage (NCBI taxonomy): Eukaryota > Metazoa > Arthropoda > Chilopoda > Scutigeromorpha > Scutigeridae > Thereuonema > Thereuonema tuberculata. Next base: position 62,518,046 of record JAFIDM010012231.1, on the reverse strand, counting down.
TTGATATGCGTACAAAAAGCTATCAAAAATTCTTGATGAAAAAAAATTGCTTGATTTTTAATGTAATGAGATTAAGAAATGAACATGAATGATATAAATGTTTCGCAAAGTTTATTAAGTTATAAAATTTTTTAGCAACGTTTAAATAAATAAACTTAAACGTTTACTTAAATAAATATCTTTAATGTCTCCTTTCAGTAAATATTTACAGTAGGGCCCAGCTCTTACCGTGGGTTAGGGGCCAAACTCCTGGAAACTGAAAATCGTCGAAAAATGAAAGGCATCTTATATTTTGCTTGCCTTTGCATTCAAAAGCCAGAAAACATATTTTATAAAATCTTTTATTAATTAAGCAGTAGCACTATAAAAGCAATAGAAGTTTAAATGAACCGAAACGGAAATGGCGGCAAGAACTCGATTTGGCCTTAGCTGACTAGAAGTCACTATATCATGCTTCACGAATCGTTATGTTCAATGCTTTGAAAAAAACGGGTTTAATTGAAAAACAGCTCAACAAGGGATGTGCGTGACCTACAACGCTCAGAACCGCACGAAAATGTGCTTAGAATATAAATCGCTCATCCCAAAAACAGTGGTATGAGTCATTTCCATGCAAAACTCAGCTGTTGTCTGTTAGCGCCATCCGACGAAAAATGGTGGCATGTTGTATGTGTACTAACAAGTACTTAATCTAATTGAGTGAACAGTATACCTGCAGAAGGAGGCCGTCTTTTGGAGTGTTTTGGGGGAAATATAGCAATATAGTCACGACATTGAAATATGTGTGATTTTGATCCTATTATATCGATATTTTGTTTCTTCGCGTTACCAAAGTTCATCTCTTGGACCATCAATAGGCTATCATTCAAATGTCTCTCGTGGTAACTCGTGCAGTTTTGCATGAGAATGACTCATACCACTGTTTTTGGCATGAGCGATTTATATTCTAAGCACATTTTCGTGCGGGTTCTCAGCGTTCAAGGTCACGAACTTCCCTTGTAAGAGCTAAAGGCCGACAAACAAAGAACCAAAATCCAATTTTCTAATCAATTCTTTAAAAAATGTATAATAATTTTTATAAATGTACAAAAACTGTTTCTATTCAACAGTTTATTAAATTACTGCTCAACTATCTGCTTCGTTTATGGGTAATTATTATTCCAGAATCAACAAGAATTTGGAAAGGAAATGAAAGTATGCTTTCATTCAAATGTTATTTCTTAAAATTTCGTCATTTAAAAGAAAAGCAGTTTTTAAATCGTAATAACGATAAAACGAAAAGCGTAATTTATTTTCAAATTACAATATCTATTGAATATTAACAGAACATATTTTTATTTCTGAAAAATTCTCACCCTGAGCTAGAATGATTCTCAGAGGAATCTTCGATGCTTGCTTCGTTATGTTTATAGAAGGAAGTCTTTCCATCTAAATAAGTAATAATTTTCAAGGAGAGTCATGAAGTTTTATTATGAAAATGGTTTGGGACATCTTATTTAATTTTATATGCATTACCGTCTTCCTATATCCGCATCGATGTCATTAAACATTCTCTCAAACCATTAGCTCTCAAACTTTTCGATCATGCGATCCGTATTGATATTTTAGGGAAAAACATTAGGAAATACTTGGTAAACATCTGCACTCAAACAAGAAGTCCGAAAGAACGCAAAGCCTACATTTCATAAAATATTGGTTTTTGAAGTCTTAAAAAGACAAAAGACAAAACAAAACCCTATATCTATTTTTAAATTACAAGATCTGTTGAATACAAGCAGAAAAACGTTCGATTTTCTGCACCATTTAATTCCGCATTGCTTATTTAAACTGGTTAACAGAAATTAATTGTGATCGTAACAATCATTCGCATATTACTGTGTTGGGAAAAAAAGATTCGTATTCATTCTTTAAGACATGGATAGAAATCTATCGTTTATTCTAATGTTTTTCTTTGGGATTTTTGGGCGCCTGAGCTTCTCATTCAAAAAGAACTTATACAAGCCGATTATACAATTCGACTTTCATGAAGTTTCTAGTTGTTGATTGAATCTTCACCATCCTAAAATCAAAGGAATTGAGCATTAAAACGATGTCAATGTATCTCTGCTAATAACTGATTCTTTTAATTATTTTTTTTTTATTTCTATATACATGCATCATAAGTGAAAGAAGTAAATTGCTAAAGGCAGTCTATTCTTAGTTAATTTTGCGTATCCTATAAATAAGAAGTTTTGAACAAGGACTTGAACTAAAAGAAGGAATACATCATTGAATCTATTGCATTTTTTATTATAAGTAATTAGAGATAAAGCAAAAATTAGCCATATTTCCTCTAAATCTGCCAAGAATAAACTATTCACTTGGGAAAATTAATAAATTTATCATAATTTTTCTTTATTCTTATGTCTTCGTATTTTATTATTCTTTCACTATGCTTCAAAATACTTAATCAATTATTTTTATTTAACATCTTTATTTTTTATTTTCCAAGTGTATCAATTCGTAATTTTCTTTTCTATTATAATTCAATAATTAAAGTTCGTAAATTCTTTATAACTTTCTGTCAGATCAAAAACCTATAACATCCTTAGTTCATTTAACTTTTAAAAGAAATTAAATTCTTCAGAGAAAGCATCACGTTTTTCTTAAGAAATCATTATTTTTGCGATTCACCTTACTTTAACTCAACTCGTATTTATCAGTAATCCTCATTCTTCTTGATGCGTGTTTAGTAATTACTTTGACAATCTACAGTTTTGTGCTATTTTTGAGAATAAATGTCTTACCCTATTTGAAGATGTTGTGGAAGTTAAAGTATATAGTGTTATTAAAAACTTGTTTGAGTTGAGGTTGTTTGGATGAGTCCATTTTCGATTACTTAAGGTGAGACAAATCTTGATGCAGTTGTCTGAAGTTAATTTTTGATTGATTCTCTAAAAAAAGGTTTTACCCCTGAAATCATTACTAAAGCCGTACACCTAATTATAACAAAAACTTTATACATGAAAGATATATATAATAAAAACCGACTAGTTTCGCTGACGAGATGCAGCCTTATCAAGTAATAATACAATTGGGGGCTGAGCAATTTATACGTAAACTTGAATGAAAAAGTCAGTCTTGGGATTGTGGGAGTGACGTCAACATTGGTAGAAACTGGAACCAAACAGTAATGTCCTTAAGCGGCGAAGACAATAACCAGCATCAGATCGCCAAAGAAAGATCCGTATTCAACTGGCGAATTCCAAGTATCTATAAACAAAAGACTAGCACAAAACTGGATTAAAATCGTAAATTTACAATTAATTTTTAAAAACTACAATAAAAAATTTTCTTTTTTTCTTTTTTTTTTATTGATTCAAGTTTTACCTCTTTGTTAATAATTTGTTATAAGAGATATCTAAATAACCAACTTAACCTTAAATTCTGGCTCAGTCTTGCCGTTTCACTTTATTAATATGAAAAAAAAAATCTAAAAAAAATACATGACTACCTTTAATTATTGGGATTTTTATTTGTCATTGGATGCAATTGTGTCAGAGAACTTTGTTAAAACATTGTTTTGTTTCAATCGTGAGCATTAATAATAGTATACGTATCTTCAAGATCTCATCAAAATAGATAATCCTTAAATAAACAACAATATTTTTAAAATTATATCTAAAAACAATTCTATTTGAATAATTTCGACATTAATGAGTGTCATTTTAACGTTTGCAAATGTAACTCACGGATTTCTATAAATTGGAAAAGACTGAACTTAATTACATACAATGATGATTTTCTTACATTAATTGGACTGGGAAATTTAAGCAGTAGAGTTTAGAAACTGAATATTTTATTACTTTAAACACTTAAGTAATTAAAATTATTCTTAGATTATTTATTTTTAGAGTACTAAAAAAAATCTGATTTTAGTCATATAGTTTAGTGTTTTGGTTTATATAAGTATTGAAGAGTGTTAGTATTAGAAATATCAGAACTGAAAATTTGTTACATATTATTATAATTACGTATTCGTTTCTCACATTATTATCAGTAATTTTTTTTTTATCTGTAAAAGTTCCAACTGACATACGTAAATAGACAATCTCATTTATCTTGATCATTTGCATCTTACCAACTTTGTAATTATTGCTCAACGCAGCAAGAAAATATGATTTTAATTAAAATGGCATAACCTTAATAAACTTCAATTTAGTTTTATACCTTTGGCTAAATTGACTTTGAATTTTTATGCTTTCAACAGACCAGATAAAATACGGGAAGTCCTGAGTCATGTTCTCAAATTTCTAAATTCAATAGATTAATCGAAACCTATATAAAAAAAAAAATCTTTTTTAATGTATCTGTTTCAAATTCATTTACTTCATAGCAACCATATCTATTAAGGCAATTTCTTAGTCTTACCTCTCCTTCAAAATCATGCCGACTGATGCCGGTCTAATAAAATCTCGTTAGTCAGTCGCTACACCGCCAATTGCACCAAACTAAAACTAATTCATTCGTTCCCAAAAGACTGCTGACATTTCGTTGTTCATTCTCATTACCTGTGACAGATGGCTTTCTTCTGTTTGTCAGGATACCTTCGTTGTTTCTATTAAGGTAGCATTGGAACCAGAACGACTGTAGACCCTTCACCTGCCAGACAAGATGACGAATGACTTCTCTCAGTGGAAATGACTGGTAAGTTCTGGAAACTAGCAATCTTATCAAATAATGTGTAAATACAGTATTTAAGAACCAAAAGGCAATATTATAATAAAGAGAATTGACTAATTCATAAATAAAAAATATTCAAGTTCTGGCAATGGAATTTATTGCTCTGTGTATTATAGTAGCTTCATCAAATCTGGTGATTATTTAATTGGATGAGTTAAAATTAAAAATATTAAAAAGCATACACATATCTAAAACAAGCAAATAATTTGAACTTTTGATTTTGAAGTAAGCAAATTTCAATATTGAACTTTTCCATTAAAATTAGTTATAAATTATGAATAAAGTTTTAAGTTATTTACAAGACAACAAATTTTAATTAAAGAGATGACTGTTAGAACGAAGCCTGTATTGTTTATTAAAGGATTAAAGCAGGGATTGTAAGGGAAAGAAGGCTTACTTAATATAGAAGATTTTTAATAAAAATGAAATGCTTAATATATTTTAGACATGTTATTATTACCCAAAAGAAAATAAGAAACGCACATAACTAGAAAAAAAACAACAAACAAACAAAAAATTCACTGAGCTAATTTTGGTTTATGTGCTGGGAACCGGAGACGGCACCGTTTCGAGTTGCATCACACTCATCAGTCCGGTCCTGTCCAGCATACCCAGCTCAGTGAAAAAGGACAATACACAAAACGGACAAACGAACAAGACAAGGACCCCTCATTTTAAAACACATTTTTGTTCGTTTGTTTGTTGTTGTTGTTTTTTTTTCTAGTTATGTGCGTTTCTTATTTTCTTTTAAGTAATAATAACTTGTCATGCAAGTTAAATTTGATTTGATATTTTAGATAAGTTTTGAATTCTTTGATATGTAAAATAGTTCGGAATTATATTAATTGATTGTGAATGACTACAAAATTGTTAAAAATATCCTAATACAAGTTATTCGATGACTATTATCAATCTGTTAAATGGCAAGAACAAACTGGATGTTGTTTGGTGAGTATGAAAGTGATTACCAACTTCAAAGATTTCACAATTCCAATTCATTTAATATTAGAGATTAGTTATTATATTTATAAGTTTATGTATCAAAAGAAAAAGCTCTAGGACATCAAAAATAAATTTTCACAGTTGGAAATTCATGTTGAGCAATATTCCTTGTAACTTATGCAAATGATGTAATATTTGGAAATTATGTGAAATATTTGCATTTGTTTCAATTATTTATTCGAAGATATTTAATACATCATAGAAATATCTTAATTTGTCTGTAAAGGTGCTAAAAAATCATATTCTAAATGAATAATGTTTTATAATACTTCATATTTCGGAATAGTAAACACCTTCTGTAGAATAATTAAATTATAGGAATAATTGCATTTGTTTTGTTTAAGCTGATTAAATGTAAACGATAAACTCTTCTACCTTTGATTTATCTGATTTGCATGATTAACGAACCAAAGTTCATCCCAATTACTTTGGATAATCGACGTTCCATTATATTTATACCATCTATGGATAAGCCATTCATATTATAATTACAATGCAATAATTACAAAAACTATTGTGGAACAAACTTTCTAAATAGCAATAATTCATTAATAAGAAGAATTCATCATTCTCCAAAATAAAAAAGAAGTTTTTTACTGGCGACTCCAAATTTATAAAACAAAACCATCGTAATTCGAGGTTCAAATAGTGAACGTAACTTATAACTACAATCTAGAAAAGTGATTCTCACGGGCTGTGGCGATTCGCGAAATTGCGTGGTTAGGCCGCAAGGAGAAACAACTAAAAAGTATTTTATCTATGTAAAGAAAGTTTTTCTGGCCCCTATCTCCTCCGAAACCACAGAAATACAAATAAGGTGGCAAATTTTTGGATCCTCCCTGATCTACAAGATGGTCTCCGAGATGCTCACATTTTCATTGTGGAGAAACCGAATGTCACGTGACTTACAATCAAACATGAGGTCTATGAGGCGGTCTCCGAGACGCACTCGAGGGTTGTGAGAAAGCGGTCGCGATCACGGATGGTGAAAAAATTATCTCAGATTTCATGAACCCGTGATCACAGGTTTGCTAGATTATCTTAAGACGGAAAAATAAGAGGAATTATAAAATAGGTAATAAAGTATTTTCAACAACATTATTTATTAACATAAGAGGAAGAAGTAAATTATAAGTAATAAAAATTGGAGTGGATAAATTAATGAATCAATAATTACATCATTTTTATAATTCAATGAAAAACTTGGGCTTGTTTACTTTTACAAAATTGTTTAATACGGGGCCGAATCGCAGAAAAACACACTCTTAATTCTTGATCAGAGAAAGAAGACGCATCCGTTTCTTATTTCTAATGTTCGCCAATGGGAAAAACAATGCTTTCACATTTAGGTTGTCGAAAACTGTAATAGTGTAGATAGGGCATCTTCTAATAGCATTTGAAAGAAATATTTAGAATAGACGATTGTTCATGTACAAACTGTGCTAATGTTTTATCTAGGATTATGTTATGTATATATAGTAAAGCAACGAAACGTCTGGAGTGCCTTGCGTTATTAGGAAAAACGTTTCGACGCCGGATTTCTCTAAATACATGTTTGTAAAGCAAAAAAAGTTTGAGAAGCACTGATCTAGAGAACAATCATTGACTTTGCCCTTATTTTGCAGTTACAGTTTATCACATCAGTAAAGCAATGAAAAATTAAAATGACGTATTTCACTTAATTAGCCACGTATATATATATCTACAAACTAACATAGTTTGGTCCTGAAGGAGGAGTAAGACATGATACTGTATAGGTCCTTTTTTTTTTTTTTTTGAGGGATTTCCTCACTTTGGGATGAGATATTATCTCGCAGTGCGGCCACCATTTGCTCGGAAAAATCAACATGAACAACTTATTCGAAAAACTAACAACGGAAGTTGTTAGTTCTGCGCTAACCTTCATGTGATTGACTTTTATACATCTCCCGAAGAAGGCCCGAGGCACAGGGCCGAAATATCGTGATAAAATCTCATCCAGGAGTGATGAAATCCCTCAAAAAAAAGGGACCTATACACTACAAACTAACTTTTAAAAATATTCTGTATATCTGCATATAAGTTATATTTCCAATCACAATGTGTCAAATGACAATATTTAATCACATTAAATATCTATTTCTGCATCTAAAAGAATACTTTAATTGTCGAATTTACTTGAAATTTGTTAAACTATTTCACGAGAAATAATACGATATATAAATCATGGTATTTGCAGTTATCAAATAATTATATCTTATTTCACGGCATTATAATTAACCTATGAATAACAGATCCCTTATAGAAACGAATGTTTTTCTGGTTTTTATATTGCTTGTCAGTTGGGCATCTTTGTTTAGCTCTAAATAAAGTTTCCATAGTAATCCATTCCAGATAAAGTGCATTATTAATATTGTTTTGACACAGGATCGAAAAACCCAGCCATTAGCAAATTCCCCGTCATAACAGATGGTCTGCAAAAATTTCCAAACCGTCCTGATCGGCAAATGTACTGGACAATGAGCACTTTGAATGTAACGCCTTCAAAATAATAACGATAATGAAAAAAGCTCTTAGCTGACTGAATATCGAGAATCGTACATTTATCGGACGAGAAGAATTTTTGCAACCATTAAGAAAACCATTCATTCATCAAATGGAAACGAGTATCGGAGCATCAAAACATTTTAAAAGTGAATGATGTTCCGTGAATGAGATGTTTGATGTAAACCAGATGTATTTGCCAGAAGATTCAAAGTGGCTGTAGTAATCCACTTAGGAATTTTGTAATGAATCAACTTTTGGGAGAATATTATTATTTTCCACGAAAAAGCCCCGCCCCAATCGAAATATAATGGAAATAAAATAATGAAAAAAAGTAACTTTCCATCTTATTAGAAAGCGAACAGCGCATGCAGAGAAGATGTTTCCTTAAACATTCACTTATTTTCATAAAAGATCGATTCGTAGAAGATTTTATTTTTTTAACAAAATATAATTAAAATACAAAGTCAGTATTTATTATGTTTGTACTTTATTTAATTCACTAATATTGAGAAATTTATTGAATAGAAAATGAACTCCACCAAATAAAAGTAGGCCTATCTTTCTTTCTGAAATTCTCAAGTGGCAACAAATACATATCATTTGACCACTTCATTATAGTTCTAGCTAGGCTTTTGTAAATAATGAAAGTGTGGACTTCGAATCTGATATTGTAGTAAGTCAATTTAATCGCGATTAGATTTTGTAGCAGACTGGAAGTCTAAAAATAAAATGCCTATACAGACGTCCTCGACTTTTGTACTCCCGATCTAATTAGATCCGGGGTTACTTAGAGAGTTCGTAGAGATGTGGTCTGCTATTGTTTGTGCACTTTGTTATTAACAGTAGCTGCTGGAAAGCATTCGTCTGATGAAGCAAAGACAAGTCATCTCGTAATTTACTGTTTATCCTTCACTATAACTATTTTTTATTGTTACGTCTTTGTGATACACTAATGTAGGAAGGAATATTCCGACCTACATATGCTTCCATCTAACTAGGATTTTACGGAACGATCCAAATACATAAGTCAGGAAGCGTCTGTAGTTAGTGGAAAAATTGAAAAGGTTTGGTTATCGATCTCGTATTCGGCCAAATTCAATACCGAATATTCAAATACCTTAGCAACTGTGGAATTATTCCTAAGCTCTGTTAGCAAAATTCTTTTTTTATCATTCAATGGAAATCGTTTTGCCGATATCTCCTTTGGCAGTATTTCCATTACATTCAGATACGCTACATTTCCCCAGGATGTGAATAAATGGCTTACAGTTTCCTTCTCGTCTCATTAACTGTTCCTTTCATTCTTATTACATTAGAGAACAGCTGATGCTCGCCTCGCTTATGGAAACATTTGAACTTTTAGTAACTAGTCTCTAATTAGTTCAGTTCCACCTGGTAAAGTTTAAATCACACATTGCACATGTTGGCTGATAAAGATTATTCTCTGTATTTCAAAAAAAAAAAATAATAAAATAAATAAAAAATAAATAAAAATACACTTTTCCACAAAATATTAAAAATCAAAATCAAAACAAACAGATTCTTCTTTGTTAGATATGTGTCACCGTATATCATTTGTGTAGATTAGCAGGGATATTAGTGACTTATTTGAACTGTTCTTGGTTCGAAGGAAAAAAATAAGAGACTGCTTTGGCTACAATGCACTTAATTTTGTATGGAATTGTTTTCAAGTGATTTTATACTTGTCATACTTTCTCTATTTAGCTTCCGCTCTTGATGATAACATCTTCACGTGAAATATTTCTTGGATTGAAAAATTCCACCTACTGAGCTTGGATTGGTTAACAAATAATTTTTACTACATTATTTGAATTTTTTTTTGTTTCACAAAAACTTAATTAGCTTTTTTTTAAATATTACTGACAGCTACCATTGCCCGAGATTTTAAGTGCAAATGCTATGAGTTTCCCCTCAAAAAAAATAAAAAAAATAAAATAATGAAAGAGTATGAATTTATTTTACGGAAATAAAAGGGGGTAATTGATTTTTTGGACCTCCTTCAAATTTGAATTTAATGTTGAAAATAGAAGATTTTTTGTTATTAAAGCAAGTAGTTTTATCGTTGTCCAATTGTATTACTGATGTTTATTATATTATATTTAGGTTTATCTAGTCTTCTGAAAGTTCCACAAAACAAAGTTTCATTTTTAGGCATCTGATAGGAAGCCTTACAATCCCGCTGTGTCCATCCATCTGTGGACAAGTATCATTAAAATCTCATTAAATTATCATTAAGCACAATAATCGCAACAATCACATGTATAATAGAGCTCAGCATTTTGCATTTGCAGCAATCACATTTATAATAATAAGGATATTAAAGCAATAATCAGAAGCCGTTGCGAAGCATTGTGATTGGTTTACTAATCGCTATCCCTACCTTGTTTTGTCATATTAGGGATGGTACAATTACAATGAATTTTGTGCTTATTGTTATATTAATTAAATTAGACGATATGAACAACGATTTTCTTATTGGTTGAATTGAATCAGAATCCACAATTTACTAAGCGATAATTTGCAGATCTCCTGCGCTTGAAAATTTATCCTTACGGATTTCTATGGGAAATTTGTGAGTAAAGGTGACTCAAATTTCTATAGGAAAAATATTTAAAGCGTCAGTTAACTGTAATTGATGGATAACAATGAATTGGGAAAAGTACGACAATGAATGAATGAAAAAGATTAACCGATATAAAAGATTTGAAATATATATAGATGTTATATTTATATAACATCTATAATTATCTAGTTACAGATAGGTGTATTCTAATGTCTTGTGTATTGGTTTCAAGACTTTATAAAACAAAAAAATACAGTATTTGATAAATAATTACATCGAAGATTTTTTGGGAAATTTCGTCTTTCAACAATCTGATTTTTTTAAAACTTCTCAAAATCTGCTAATTCAAGCTTATTTAAAATTATATCATTTTTATCAGTATCTGCAGTCAATCATCTTTCTGTAAAATATTTCCAAACATCCTCTATATACATTCTAAATTTTAACTATTCAGTGTGCAGATTTGCAAACGAATTTACCCAACACTATTTCTTTTCACTGTAAGTAATAGTCATTGACATTCACCAATAAAACAAATTAAGAAAACCTTTGCTAATCTCATAAAGCACAAATATCCGTTTTCGATAGAATTCAGTCAAGGTTACAAACGTGTAGAGCACTGCTTCCTCATTCACTGGATCCTTAGACACTTTGGATTGTGAAGATGGGAGCATATGGCAGTCTTAAGGCACGCCAATGCTGGCATTGTGGGTGTTTGGTTGGTCACCCACTTTCAAGCTGAACAATTTTGAAACCTCATGAAATGCATAGTTACTAAAGAGAATGTGAGTTCGTTCTAACATTTGTTCAACTTTTTATTTCATCAGAAAAGTTAAGTAAAAAAAGAAAGAAAAAAAAAAAACATTTTCAACCTGAATTTAAACATTAGTTAAGCATATCGTCTATCCGTCAAAGATAAACAGTAATTCAAAGTGCTTAACTTACATTGCAGAAATTTTAGTGGTACATTACAATTCATTTTGTTATAAATTGAATCTTTACACATGGTAATGTGCCACGGTAATGTAAGCCAGTATTAAAATAGAATGATTCAAACTATTTAATTTAGAATGCTTAAAATTTAATGATGGAGTCTGGTAGAAATTCAGGCTATAGACTAGTAATAAAGAGTTTTCTAATTTTCTAATCTCCTGCTAAGATTAATACTGCAAAAAGAAAGACTAAAACCTTTTTAGAAATTTAGACTAAAGGTTATGTTTCAAGTACTCGGTGTTCAATTTTTTGATTGCAGATGGAGAGAGAAATCTTAGTTTTTTTTCCCCTAAAATATCAACAAGGAGCACGAGGCGAAAAATTTGAGAACTAATAGTCTAGAAAATATTGTAATGGCTGCGATATTAATATAACTTTTAATATTTATACTTACCTGATAAAATTTAATTACATTTGGTCTACAATATTTTTATATTAAAAAATTAATTATGAAGTGTTAACATAATTAGAATTTATTTTTTCACGGTCTGCCTAATCTGTATATGGTTAGGCTTTATTCTTCTCCAAATTAATTTTTCCAGTGGAAAGTTATTTCAATACAAATGTTTTTGTAACTTTTCTAAATCAAGGAATCACGAAAACTTCTTTTATAGTGATTTTCAACTATTAAATTTAATTGTAAATTTGGAAGTTAATGTAAGTTTCTTTACAAAAAAACTTCTGATTTCTGTTGAATATATTTTTGCTCTTAATTCGACCAGTGTTAAAATAAAAAAGGAGCTACTACGGATTTCTGGACTTCTCTCTTAAGTGATTATCTATGAAATACATCCAACCCATCATCTTTGAAAATCCCAATTTAATTAATCATCTTCCACGACACCAGAAATAAATGTTAAAACACTACATTAATTTCGAGAAAACAGCAAATTTTCGAGGAGAAAATAAAACGCCTCCTCTTTTTCAATCCTTTTACAAATAATAATATTAATATTAAGTCACGAGATTCTGAATTTGCTGTTTTCTCGAAGTAAATGTAGTGTTTTAACATTTTATTTCTGGTGTCGTGGAAGATCATTAATAATATACTTTACAATAGAAAAGGTTTGAAGATGAAATATGGGATGTTTATTCATATTCCCAATTTAAATTTAATTTAATTTTAGGGTATAAAAAAATCGTATACAGAAAGTTTGTCTGAATATTAAAAAAAAAATTAAATAGGAAAGTGATTTCTGGAAAATGTCTTAACCTCTTCAAACTATCTTTGTACTTTGTTCGTATTGTAATCAATCTTTAAATGGAAAATTTCTCAGGTGAATTTACCCTGTTTGAAATTCCGCATCACAATATAATTGACTAACCATTTTTTATATACAATAACTATTAAATAATAACATTGTGGGTTAGATCTAAAAGTAATGTGAAAACATTATTTTGTATCTGAATTTAAAGAAATCAGATAACGATTTAGAAAAAGTCAGGAAACCACCTCCATTAAACATTTTATGATATTAAAATGCTCTTTCATTTCAAGCAGACTCGAATCCAGCTTGCTCTATTAATAATTTATAACAGTTAATTAAATATTTCGACTGTTCCCTCACTTCTATTTAATCAGAAGTAGCGGATGTGTAATGTCATTTGGTTTGAAAAGGAAAATGCTGAAGTCTTATTGGTGCTAAGCTAATAAACCAAGGCTTCGTTCAAAATTATCAACATCGCTTTGAATCATAAAATTTTAAAAACTTCAAAATAAATGTTAGAATTTCAGTCACAATATTTGGCTACATTCAAGTCTAAATTCTTTTGCATTCAAAGACGTTTACAAGCATCTAGGTTACAATTGTAAGTATTCCAAAAATAGCTACGCAAACAGCAACGTAAAAGAAAGATAACCCTCTTTTATCAAAGAGTTTATCGAACCCTCTTTCGATAGTTTTTCTCTCAGGGGGAGGAGGGGAGTGGGGAAATCAGTTTTAGGAAAATCCCAATTTCATTGGATTTTCTGTCAAGAGTTGCAATGGTGACAGCATATGTACCGTAAAATGTACAAACACAAAATTATACAGTAATATATTTTATTGAGATATAGTATGTTCTATAGTGTAACGTTAGTATAACAATTATTGTCAGTATGAATTTATTTATCAATATCTGTTGCCGCTTGTATGTTGTTTATAGGGTTAGTATGGATCTCTGTTTGAGAGAATTGCAAATAAGCCATCTCCTTCACGATTATAATTTTTGAAATTCCTATTTTTTGTTTTTGTTGGACTAACTGCAATTCAGGCTCAGGGACATTTGATAGAAAAAGAAGGAATTCATTCAGGGCAAATTTAGATTCTTTTGTAGACGAAAGTAATTATGTAAATAGCATTTTATAAATTGTAAAGTGTTATTTTAAAGTAGTAATGTTTAAATATAGAAAAAATAAGGGAAAAGAGAAATTAATTAAATTAAGAAAAGAAAGAAATGGTATATAAGGAAATAAGATATATGGTAATGTATCATATTAACAGCATGAAATACGTTGCATCTTCAGAGAATTTTTTTATCTAGCTCTTGAGAGAAAAGAAAATAATGTTTTCTAAGAAAGTTTTATCGTAGTTTTTTATATCTTTCAGGAAAGTTATATTGTACATTAGTAGATATAATGAGGAAACACTACAATATTGTAGACACAGATGAAGGACAAAATATAACAAACATATAATAAAAATGAGTTAGCCTGCAGTTAATTAAAGGAAATTAATTTTTCTCATGCATGTCTTTCTGTTGGCTTTCCTTCACTTCAAGAAAATTGTTACATTCACACTAAGAATAATATGTTTCTGTCTAGAAAGGTGGTCTTCATTTAATGTTTTCGTTGCAACATCTCGGTCACTAACCACTAGGTCAGTCTTAACTTAAATGCTAAAACTTGAAATGATAGCATGCATTTATTTTATTAATTAAGAGTGATCCAACCCAAAATTACAGCATAGTAATTTAATAAATAAAATTAGATAACAAAAAATATAGTTTAATTATTAAAAAGGAAAGTATTGACTAAGAAATGTAAATTAATGTAAATGTAGTGTAATAATATTCGTATGGCGTAGTGTCAACTATTACCAAAGTTACGTAAAAAGATTATAGATCTATTAATAATTTATAATTAAATATTAGTATTTCTAACAAATGTTAACTTCCGATAATTCTCGTTTCCATGTTTTAAAGTAAACATTATCGGTATATAGTAAGTTTCCAATTCGGATTCTTGGTTTCATCAATTTTATGTATTCATTCGTTTGGCTCTTATCGAGGCTCCTGTACCAGATTCAATTGAATTTTCATCCAGAAGGTTCCTTGTCCACCCAGCGCTCTGTGGAAGAGCTTAAAGGCAGGCGGGCGTCGGGCTAAATAACTTACCCAGCTTCAAGTTGCTTCCTTCGGTAACGAAATGCCGAGAACTTTACCTGTTGCGATCACAAGAGCCACGTAGGTCTTTACTAGGATAAGTTTACGATAAGATAAGCAATAAGTATTGGATTTTATAATTCAATTATAATTAAGTAAAATATCCATTTTTAGTTTTTATATTTCGTTTTTATTTTTTAAGATAAAAGAAATATGATAATCTTTGACTGTACAAAATGCACTCTAGTCATTTCATATTTTTGTTACTAAAAGCTCTTCATATACCTTTAATTTCAATCTTATTCACAAGATGACATATAAAGCCTCAGAGGGACAGTAAAATTAATAATTTGAACCGAAAAGTACAGGAAAATAGGCAAGAATATGAATATATTTATTGAATAGAAATATTTATTTTTCAATATTTCGGATTGGGAAATAATTTGGCAACTATGAAGGAGAAATCTACGACCAATACGAATGACGCTAAGAACAACTAGACAAAAATATAGAATAAATATTCCATAAAAAATGGTTGGTAATACAATTTTTAGTATACTAATAGCATATAAAAATTCTAAGAGACTAAATTCTGGAGAAAGTGCTATCATTCTCAACGAGACCACATATTATTTACACATTGTAAAGCTTATAAATGTTATAAGTATTAATATTTTATGGAAGTGTAACATTGCGGTTTATTGACAGGAGTAAAAATACTATATAACGCTTTTGATTTCACTAAGTTGTTACTTTTACGTTAGGCATATCTGCCAATTTTAGATTCTCAAAAGCTTATTCAGTGTAGTGAAAGATGTTTGCGAATACATTTCCAGAATTAGTTGTATTGTTTTTAGTTTTTTTCATTTTAAATAGGAATTTATAGTTGAATGCTTATCATGTTTCAATCAATGCTACTGGAAAGTCAAATAGATAAGTATTAATGAATATTTATTTATTAATCATTTCTAAGAGATAAATTTATAGAAAAAAATGCATCCTATCATCCACAATCCCTTTTATTTAAGAATTTTATTAGTTTATTTTTTTTAGCTTTTCCAATTTTCACTTTTTGATGATAGGGCTACTTTTAATATTTTATTACTTTTAATTGTTAGTTACTTTTAATTGTATTTCTTGAAATTTACAACTTACTTTATTAAAGAATCAAAAAAAAAATACAATACTTTTTATTGGGCTTAGAGTTTGAATATGAAAGAAAAGGAGCAGGATGTTAATCTTATTTTTATATATATAATGTCTTTATTCTTTTTCTTTTGTACAAATTGGAAGTGGAGAAAGTACTATTATTAAACATTGCCCTTATTTCTTTTTAAACATGTAACTCCCTGTTTATCCAGAAACATGAAATCTTAAATTAGATTTAAGTTACTCAACGAATTAGCTTTCCTACAAAGGAAAGGACACTTATATATGTCTGTTACATAGATATGTTCCGAATTCCTTTTGAATTGGATGAATCTTCGTGAAGCATAGCAAGGGAGATCTAAGTTTTATAGTGTATTTTAAATTTTCTCAGAGTGTGTCCTTCAAAAATTGAAATCTTTAAGAATATGAGATAAATAAGTCACAAGCAAATTTTCTGTGAAGCTAATCTAATGCTTCTCCAGATTTAATATCTCAATGAATTTCGTGAAAAAAAATCAATTAAAATCTAATTAATCGTTCCAAAATTCGCTGAAAATTCTTTAATCAATTAAATTTGTTTGTAGTTTATTTGATTTTTCTCGAAAAGTTAGTAGATCGATAGATAGTCGTAGACAATATCAGACTTCCTGTTTCGTTCTGCATTCGTAACAAACAGCAGACTATTGTATTTCCTTGCATTTATTACATTTTCAGTGCGAATGCGAATTGAATCGCTTCGTTTCACGTCGACATGGCTTCGAGATCAAAGAGGGGAAACTGCAGGGAAACAAAGCAGCACCAGTGGGAGTTCAGCTATTCGAAGCCAAATTGTTTAAGCCACGCGTTCATTACAACAATGAGAGTCTATCGTAGAGTGATGGAACCACTTAGAAGGGAATGGAATTCTATTTACATTGGAATCGGAAATAAAGCAAATAAAAATTAGAATTTTCAAAAAAGTCAAAGGTATTGCTCTAACTTCATTTATCAAATAGCTACATCCAACTAACTGTTGGAAGAATAGAAGATAGAAAAATTGGTAAAAGAAAATTCTTCTTAACTAAACTTAAATTTAAAAATGACTGTTACGCCTAAAAAAAAAAAAAAAAAAAAAAAAAAAAAAAATTCTTCTTAACTTTACTAATAATTAGTAAAGCTGAATCATATTTTTCAGGAATAAACTTACAATTACATATTTTTATTTCTGAGTCATTTATATTTGACTATATCACTATTATATTATCTTGATAATGGAAATCAAAGAATAGCTGTTGTCTTTCCTTAGGATTGACGAGTTTAAATGATTACACTTAAATGATTACTCAAAATAGTCAAAGTGATTGTGAAGAAATACTATGTATTAAATCTTACAATAAGCCATGGTAATACTTCCCAAATAAAAAAAAAGGTTTTTTTTTTAATTGTATAACTTTATATTAAACAAGTAAGGTTCCGAATTCCCAAGAATGTCTTAATTATATCTTACGTTTTAATTCAAAATTGATGCAATGATCCGAAAAATATATTCTTTTAAATAATAAGCAAATTATTTAAATGTTTTGCAAATTATTTTTGCAAAATTTAACTTGCGTAAGAATATTAGTAAGAAACAATAAAGATAAAAAAACACAACAATTAAAGATCCACTCAGCTACTTTTCAAATTTTTGTACCGGGTTTTAACCTTCCTACAGACTGTTTTAACCTTCCTAAGTCTCATCAGTTTGATTTGCCCAGCACTCCTAACTCAGTGGGATCAAAAGAAACATATACAAGGACAAGCATAAACAAAATAACGACCTTTCGATTAAAAGAAAAACAAATACAAAAATATAAATTAAGAATAAAAAGGGCAGCAAATTAATCTCCGCTAACAGAGTGCTTAGTTTATAAAGTATTAATTTTTAAAATAAAAATATACATAATTGCAAGATTTAACGTGAGTAAGGCTTTTTTGTGCGTAAAATATTTTTTGTACGTTTTTATCTTTATTATTTCTTACAAATTATTTTTATTTCGAAATTAAAATAGAACTGATTTGAAACACTAAAAGATATTGAAACAAGTTGTTTAAGAAAGACTGCGAGAATTAAAAATGAATGAAATATTGGATTTTATTGGTAGTTCGATTTGTCCAGATTTAGCAGATATCAGTATTTTGTGTCACTTTCTGAGAAAATAGGTAATAGATTCCAACAGAATGGAATGCAATTGATGTGTCTATAAGTCGTGTAAAGCCTAATTTGCATTTTTGGTTTTTATTTATTTTTTCCTTTTATTATATTCGAATTTTTCTGGAGCCATCATCCTTCAAGGAAGTGAAGAGAATTCTTTGTCTTCTGTTTGAGGAATAATTGTTATTATCTGTGAAAATGAATAAAATGTTTTTCTGGAGTCATTGCATATAACCAAATGAGTCAATGAAAATTATGGAGTTAGGTTCCCTCTGTCGTCCCAACAGTCATTAAAACTTGTTTCTTTTTGACCTCAACTGTATTTTAAAAAGATAGTAATAAACGTTTTCTTGCTTTGGCCTTTTTGTTTTTACCTTTTCTATCATTCAATTTTTAAATTTGTAAATCTGCAAAATGATAATTACTATTTTGTCAAAGTAAATGTTAAATACCTTTTAAAAATACTGAACGTGGAATTGTGGGTGCAAGGTTGTTTCAATTGCTCTTACGTAAATAGCCTTCATTGATGAAATTCGTAGGTCATTATTGGCAAAACGGTACAGAGTGGACTATCATTACACTTGAAGGAAATTTGCGGTTGGCAAGAGATTAATGCTAAGCCAATTTATCGGTCGTATAAAATGCTCCAATTGTTTCTACTATAAATCCATGCTGTTATTTCCATTTTCAATTTGTGGATACTTTGGTCGAAATTTGCTTAACTTCTATATTTATAGCTTTCTGCAAACACTTGTGAAAATTTACGATTCTTCGACGAAAACAAGGGATTCTTCTTAGTTTGTTTTAACACGGAGGAGAAATTCCTCTTTTTCTCTTAATAGTTATAACTTTAGATCTCAACGCACAAATTTCAATTTAAACAGCAAAGCGAATGTAGAATGCCAAAGATAGAAAATGTCGGATTTTTGTGTAATTCGACTGAAACTTGTGAATTAATTAAGTATTCTTAGTTGTTGGAAAGTTGGTGTTTTAATGACTTCTGCTTATGAATTTGTTCCGAAACTTCTTATCTATAAATTCAAATGCATTTAATTAAATCAAAATAACAGTTCCTAGTGTAAACTTCCTATTAAATACACATCGAAGACAAAGAGTAATTGAATTTCTCGAGATTATGACTCTTAGCATAATTTGTGTGAATTACATATGGAGATCCGTAATGAAGAAAATAAATAAATAAATAAAACATTATTTAAGTAAGAGTTAGGTAATTGGCAAGAGAAACACGTGCGTCATCTAGTTGTGCATCGCCTTGAATAAGGATCTCGTTTCTTAATTTTGCAAACATTCTGACATTAGCATTTGCAAAGCTTTTTTTTCATAAATAATTTCTGATTTTCATCTCTTCTGTTATTTATACGATAAACTTATTAAGATTGCTTAAGTAGAAGCTTTTTTAATACATGTAGCTCTATCTTTTACTTAAAATGTATTTAATGGTATCATTGAAAAGAGGCGGTCTTTAAGTCTGGCAACTGGACTGGCTTTATGTGTACCTTATTCCAGCGGTAGCTATATTTGTAGTAGTTTTCAAAAAAGAAGGGTTTGCCATTAATGGTCATTAGGTAGCAATTGATTTTGCCTGGAACAAACGTCAAAAGTCACCACGTCATCAACTTGAACTCCGAGCAGTCAGTCCAAGATGGCGTCGTTTTGTGATCGCATAAGCAAGAAAGGACAAACTTTGCATAGCCAAACTTTGCATTTGTGATCCTGTGACCAAGAAAGGACAAACTTTGCATAGCCAAGCAAGCGGAATAGTGTGGAACATTTGTAATTCTTTCACTTTTAATTATTCTTATGTATTTGTAATTGTAGAAAATACAAAAACCAAAATCTTTTCGTATTGTTTATAAGATTCATTTACGGATTTTAGCAATATATGGCGCTGTTACGATCTGGAAGCATCAATCTATAAGAAAATTATGTCATCAAAAGCTCTTCTTTCATGATCTTAACTATAGAAGAAAACAAAATGATCAGCACAGAAATAGTAAAAATTAGTGATTTCATTGTCAGTGTCATTAGGATTCAAGTAAAGTATATCATCTAAATTTTCAGAAATCACGTTGTCGAACAACATGATTGTTTTAAAGATAAATGACATTTTCCGTAGTTTGTATATTTAGTTCTAAATGCGACTATTTTAGATTCAGTTTTTATTGGTTACATTGAAAAGTAATCACTAAAATTTCCTACGTTTAATAAAGTCACTCCTTTGTATCAAACATCCACAGTGATCTAAGGGAAGCCAAAAGTTCATCTTATTTTAGAAAAAGATTCATTTCACATATTTTTAAATGTATGAAAATGAAAAAAAAATGCAAATGAAAATTTACTTCTATAAATTTAAATAGCGTCAATTGTCTATTAGCTTCTATCCATTCTAATATTTATTAATATTTTTCTCATTATGAATAGTAAGGTTGCATTTTTTATTTCGTCAAATTTAACAGTTATAGTTATGTTTAGGTTGTTTCATCTCATTCTTCTCATTATTTTGAGAATAATTTAGTTTTTTCTCATTTTTTGTTTCTTTTTTTTGTGTGTATTTTTCCTGTTTTGGATTTTAAAATTATTTGGCCAGTTATGTTTAATATTTTATTTATTTTGATGATTGTTGCTGTAGTAATAACTTTTTTTTTTTTTTAACCTTCTCTCCTAGAAAAGTAAGGCTCATTAGATATTTCAGTCTGTGTGTGTGTGTGTGTGTGTGTGTGTGTGTGTGGTCTGAACTAATGAATTGATCTTTTTGAAAGTAATTACAAATATCATTTTAAAATATAAACTAACGCTACAGACTGTTAAATAAACATTTTTTAAAGTTGTTTAATTTAAAACATAGTAAAAGTAGTTAAACATAAGCAGTTAAAAAAAAGATTTAAAGTTTCTTTTTTTTATTTTGTAAGTTTTCTAACAATTGCTTTTTAATATTAAGATTTATTTTCTACATGAAGTCTATGAAATGAAAATAATAATAGGGCAACAATTTGCAAATAATTTTGGCGATTGAAGAGATATATAGTCTTTCAACAAAGAGATATTCAGTGGAAAGCGAGGTTAGCGAGATGATTTATGTGGTTAGATAATCTAATTTTCGTGAAAAGTTACTATTCAGAGTTTTATCGCCGAGGCACAGTGTTAGGGATCTGCTGAGTCATCTTGGCATTTGGTGATATTTAGCAAATGAGCCAATCGTTAGCCACACAACAAAACACAGACAGCAAAAAAACAAAAAACAATTGAAATACCAAACAGAAAACATCTAATCCAAAGTTTAACCAAAACATAGTACATCATCTGAATTCCAGTTAGATGACTAATGAGTAGCTTTACAATTTTCTTTCTGTTTTCTTTATTATTAATTATTTTTTTTAACTTTTATCCACTAGATTGTAAATACATTTATAGGAAAAATTTACTTTTTAATTTCACACAATGCGATTACCCCAGAACTTGACATTTTAGAGTTTTTAAACTTAGAGTAAAAACCAAAAGTTTAACAATATTCGGAAATGATAATATCTTTACGTGGAAAACTATCTCCCCAACTCTGTCCAAAATCAACACAAACTAACCTTCCGCATCTAACTTACCTAAGAAAGACCAATGGTGGCAAGAACTCCACCAACCATTGTGTATAGAGTTCCATTAATTAGAAACTCTTTACCGTATTCTAAAGGTTATTTTACTTCTTAAGTTTTGAATTTTTAAAGGATATTTTTAATTTTGGTTTATTTTGGTTTAGCTTTTACATAACAGAATCAGAAATAATTTGATATTAAGTGGATAACATTGATTTCAATAATGAACATTGACCTTACTGAAAATAAGAAAAATGTATTTGCTAACATTCATATCTTTGCTGTGTGTAATATACATATACCTGTAGCTGAAAGGAAAAACATTAGAAGATTCATAAAACTAGATGTTAAATTGCTGCTATTATTTTCAACCAGATTTGCCTCAAAAATCAGCTGACACCGGTAAGTTGTAAAATCAAGACTATTACTTTATTGTAAATAATTAGATTCTAAAACCGTAATGATTATTACTTTGTAAATGTTGTTAATTCGTAAGCCTATATTTTTTATTTTTTATAACGTTGTATCATTTGATAAAGAAGCTAACACATAGCTTCGAAACAATCAAGTCATTTTATTATTTTCTATATTTATTGGTGTGTTTGGTCCTTTCCTTTAATGTATTCGTGAAATTTACAGTCATTATTAACTCATCTAGAAAGGTTTAATTTCTAGCATATCCTCGATTAAAGCTTCAAATCAGTGTATATTTCGATCCTTGTGTTTATTAATTCAGGATATCGTGTAAATTATCTGTGACTCAAAGCCAAGACTGTCTTAAGAACCACATCAAAACATTCTAGAGAAGAGGGTGAACCCAGTGAGAGACATTAAAATTTTAATGTTCTCTTAAGTGTGTCTTAAACTGTATTTTAACTGTATTTTAATCAACTGATCAAATACAATAGCTTTACAATGATCATACTGAGCATTCTTCCAAATATTTTCCTACAGTTTCTAAACAAGCAGTAAATATCAAATGTTCTTAAGAAAGAAATGATAAGTACTGTACTTTCCTGAAGAATATTTTAATAAGAAAAAATTGTTAAAATCTGAATTTCTAATACGTAGCATTCTGTTTTTCTTTAAAATAATGTTGTTTTATAGAATCGTTGTTTCAGATTTCCATGCACTGCAATACATTTACTGAATTGGTTCAACAACCTTGACAAAAATCAAAAACAAAAACAAAAAAGTGCAAAAAACCGTGACAAAATCTTTCTTATTTGCTAGATTATCTCGGAGCTTGGTATAAGAAAGAGCAATGACCGCTTTTCGAACATATCCCTGACAATCATGATGGAACCATTTATTTAAGGAGTAACAAGGGATTGCTAAACCAACTTTTGAAAACAAATCAATTTTTTTGTAAGTTAAATTCCTCAATACAATATTTCATTCACAATGTAAAACTTTACGGTAAATAATTAAAATTAATTTTAAAAATATTAGTTTTATTCTTTAATTAAGCTTTTTGTAAGTCGAAAATGCTCCGTAATTATAATAATATTAGCTGTCCAAAGAACCAATTGTCTTTAGTCAATAGTGGAGGATTTTATGACTTTTTAGAAGCTCTTGTTTTCTTCCTAATATTGCCAAGAAAATCGACTTAAATTTCAGAGCAGAAAATCAACGAATAAATATTAAAATAATTAAATTTTAGTTATACATAGTAAAAAAGAATTTTCTGATGAATTGAAAATGAAGAATATAGTAATAATCTGCAATTTTAATTACAGTAAAATCTATATTAGAGACTCTTCAATTTCTCATGAAAGTCTAGTGTAGGATCTTAATCAAAATTTCAACAAATAGGATTTGGGCAGATGCACAGCTGATAAAGTTGATTTCTAAAAGAAATTATAGAATTTAATTTCTTCGTTTAATCTTTGAACCAAAAAACAAAAATGAAAGAAGTCTTTAAGAGGTCGTCATAATAAAATGATGTTTTATTATATTTTTATTTTATCAAATATAAGTCTAAGGAAAAATATTTCATATTTTGTCTTTATTTCTTAACGAGCAGTACCCCGCGGTGTCACCCGCATTAAATTCGGTCCTTTTCGGTAATGTTCGGTTCTCGTCGTGCGGCGAACCCGCCCATCGTCGCCGCCGCACCCGTTGGTTGACGTTTATGTTTACTGCTCCGCTCCTATTGGCCGTAGCGTGATGTTATATAGCCTATAACCTTCCTCCATAAACGGGCTATCTAATGCAAGAAGAATTTTTCAAATCGGACTGGTAGTTCATGAGATTAACGCGCTCAAACATACAAATTCTTCAGCTTTACAAATTAGTATTAGTATAGTATATAAGATAAGATTATACAAAAATTGACGAAAAACTTGGATTTTCATTTTCATTCACTTTTAAACAAAATACTGCAACTTGAGCAAACTAATACTAAACAATTTACAAAAAAGTTGCATTGAAAAAAGAGTTTATCGGTTAAAAAAAAATGCAATTTTTTATAATAAACAGATACTAATTTTTTTTCTTCTTATAATTTAAGAAGAAGATAAAAAGTATTTTCCCAACTATTTCTTATTAATATTTGAAACATTATTTTTGTAATATTTTCCTAGTATTTATATAAGTGCATACAGGTACTAATTGGAATTTTTGAAAGATACTTATAAATTAAATATTTATAAAATTCTAATGTTTAAGATACTAAGTATGTACGATACGGCTACTCAAGGATTAGCTATCAGCTAGCAAAAGTTCGATATTATTGGATTACTAAGTTTTCTGTTGACAGAAGCAATAACTCCAGCAAGATGGACATGATCAACGTCAACAAACTAATTGCAAAGACATGTTATCTGAGAAACATCTAAGAACTTTACTCCACAAGGTCACCTGATCTTGAAGTAAATATAAAACAAACTATTTCTTTATATTACATTAGCTTTATCAATTAACTTTCTTAATTGCTTAATTATAGCTAGAAAGAATAAATTATTTACTAAAGGCAAGCATATAGACAGCGAAAGAATTTTATGTACTTTTATAAAGCTTGTAAATATTTTTTGAAAAATTTTTTTTTTAATATTATCAATGAGGTAAATAGAACCACATTTTGGAAATTCACAATAATAATGTTCGACAGAAAAGTGAAGAAAATTTCTCTATTAATTTTTGGTGAATAAAACGGTAAATTGATGAAAGCTCTGTTTTCCTTCCAAAAGCACATTACTGAGACAACATACTGACAACATTTTTTAAAATTGAAAATTTATACTAGAAGACTGAAATCTATTTACAAAATAGCACAGTAGTACATGATGTAAGAAAACTTTGTAATTAATTTATGTCGATGAAATTTAGTAATTTGTTCCATTTGATAGGGTCAATTTAAACAATTCAATACTTTCAATAAACTTTAAAAGAAAAAGTCATGAACGAAATTATTTTTTTCCATGATGGACATTCCCTTGCGAGAATCATGAAAATCATTATATCTCTAAGCATTAATTTAGGATATAGGATAAATCTATATGAAATTCTATTAATTCCCCTCTAACATTACGAAATTGAGCAATTTTTGGGTATGGTAATCGTAATTTGTTCTAGAATGCAAAAATAAGTTCTAGAATCGTAATTATTTTGGAGTAGCTTGATTTAATGCAGTAAGCATGGTCTTCAATGTTGATTGCTGTAGCAATAAAAATTAAGTCTCAACTCTATGTTTGTCTTCATTATAGCTTTGCTGTCATACATTTTCTGTAACTGTCTTTAATTACATATAAAAAGGAGTAATTTCGTTCATTGCCAAAACAGATAAACTTCATAAAACTTCCTTTATCAGAAAATAACCTCAATATGGTACGATAGTCTTCTTTTAAGAGGTTTATTGGAAAGGGTTTGTCTTATTAGCTAAGAGAAAGAAGATTGCAAGATGGTAGATTTAGCTTTGATTGGAGCACAGGCTGACCTTTAATTTTTATAGGCCTCTTTACTGTATCCTAAATAACTTTACGGTCGCTCAGCAACCACAGTTGCTTTCTCATCATCTGATCTCCTAGCCTCTTGCTCTTTCCATTTCATTCTGAAATTGGTTACATTCTTGCTGATGCTAAGATACAATGTTCCAGCTTTTTTCTGCTTAAAATTATTAATAGAAAGGCGCTTCACAGAAGGTACAAAACGTATTAACTTGTTTGCAAATTTAAACAAAAATGTTGTAATTGGGTCAAAAGTTCATTTGGTCATAATTACTTATACTTAATTATATATATATATATATATATAGAGAGAGAGAGAGAGAGAGAGAGAGAGATAGATATAACTACTGTTATAGTATTATTTAGCATTTATTAGCATTAGAAATTTAACTATTCCATTTATGTGGGTTCTTTTATTCATTACCTTCCTTTTATATTAACATTCCCTTCATTTTGGTCATGACTATCTACAATTCTAGTCAATGTTAAATTAATTAATATTTGTAAATGAAGAACTATCTAAATTTTCCTCATACATTTACAAAACACTCATAATCAAATATACTGTTAAAAATTAATTTTATAATATAATTTAATTGATGAATAATATCATAATTTGTAATTTAGTATACGACTTTCAAGTACAGTATTAACATATTCATCAAAAGTAATCACTATACATTAAAATGCTGTAACAACAAAGAAACTTGTGAAATAAAATAGCAAATTAACTGAGATCAATAAATTAGGCTATTAGTCAATTATTTTCATTACGTTCCACATTTGACAGATGATTTGTATGTATAAACTCTATGTATAAGTCCTAAATTATTTGTAAAGATTAAACATTTTTATAAATCAGTGTTCTTCATTCGAGTCTCTAGTGACAAAGTATTAACTTTTTGCAATGCAATTAGCTCGTAAAGTAATAAATTGATTTCTTCCTTTGAATAATAAATTATCCGTCCAATATGATTTACCATTTGTCAGTTTATCAATCAGAATAATATTCAATAGATTAATTATATGGTGAAGGAAGGTTTGTCCAACCAATAAACGAGAGTATTTGTTAAATAAACTAAGCATCTGGAGATGTCCAATAATTTACCCAACTTGGAGTCAGAGGAATACTGAGTGTAGATATCGAAATTAAAGAAAACATTATATTTACTTCCTTGCCGTAATTGATTTGTGTGTCATTGTTTCGTAATTTATTTTTGACGTATACTTTACATTATCAATGATCTGGAACCTAACGAATTCCCATTTGACTATTAAGTTCCTCCATTTCTCCTTCTTTCAAGCTAAAACACAAATTAAAATCTACTATATCAATACCATAGTATTGTTGCAGTATAAGTACAAGGTGATCGTAATTAAACTTGGCTTAATCAGAGTACTCTATAGCTTTAATCAATAAGCGGATTGACACCAACATTTGTAAATAGATTATTCAAAGGATGCGGAAAAGGAACATGCAAAACAACAATAATTCAAAAAGGTTACCCTAGAGCCTCTTTACAGCTAAATACACGAAAAAAAGCACGATTAAGAACTGAGACCAACCTAAAATGCAGTTTTAAAGTTTTAATTTTATTAACATTTAATTCGTATAAACATTACGAATAAACTTAATGAAAACAATTGCACGTTTGTAGTTGTAATCAACGAAAACGCAATCTTCTTTGCATAAGCACCCGCATGGTCGTAGAGTTCTGGGTTTAAAAATGATTACAACTAGTGACTGCCATTCTTATCAACTACGATGGCTATCACTTTACCGAAACGTGCTTTAATTGTGAAGCGTTTTTACGAAAACCATGGTAATGCTATGATTGCTATTCGTGAATTTCTTCATCGTAAGAACTTATGCCAAGGACCAATGTCTTTACAAGCTGTGAGGAACATTATGCATTGATTCAAGAAAACTATCGTTTGGAATTCAACATGGCAGAGAACGCAAGCCTATCACTGAAGAAGTCGTTGAAGATGTTGCGACGGCTATGCCTGTTTCTTTGTTAGACTCTAGCACCAGTAAGGCACGTGTAGTGTCAGGGCAGTTAGAGGGCATCGTACGGCACAGTGTGGAAGATACTGCGTCAGGTAGTGCTTTTTTTTTCATACAAGATCAGCCACAACCACTAGCTGCTTACTGCCGACAAGGACCATAGATTCACCTTTGCATTGATCCCTCTTGCCAGAATGGAAGTTGATGTGTCGTGGAAGTGGAAGTTACTCCTAAAGGCTCAGTGACACGTTCTGTGAAGACCATGATATACCAAGGCATGCTCCAGAATTTTATCGTACCTCAACTTCAACAGCGACAATATCTTACGTCTATAACTTTTATGCAAGATGGTGCTCCCCCACATATTCGACTTACCGTACAGCATTGTTTGCGGTAACATTTCACTGATCGCCGGGTGATAAGTCGATCATTTCCTATTGCCTGGCCATCACGTTTTCCAGATCTTTATATGGCCCGACTTATCATTTCTACTTGTGGAGCCATGTAAAGAATATTGTTTATCGTGGAAACGTTGCAGATTTGTCAGAATTGAAGGACCGTATTAAGCTGTATGTGCGAAGCATTACGGGGGATCAGTTGCGGTAAGCCATTGAACAAATTGTTCATCGCTTGCAATTTTACAACCTCACAATGGGGAACTCAGCGAGCAAAATTCCTTTCATCGCTACACAGTGACGCACAGAACAGCAGCCATTTCCTTTACGGAAAGAATAAATGCTTTCTGATTGTGCTTTGTTGGTTACTGTTTACTTTCTTGTTTTTGGTTGTTTTTTCGTGTATTTTGTTATAAAGGGAAGGAGTTTCCCTAGGATAACTTTTTTTTAACTTTTTTTTTTTTTGCATAATCTTTTTTTGAATCCTTTGAATAGTCTGTATACAACTGTTGGTGTCAATCCGCTCATTGGTTGCAGCTACAGAGTGTTCTGAATAGAGCAAGTTTATTTAGATCTCCTTGTATTAAAACAACACTATTTATAAAGAACTGTAACAGAACTTCGATGCAGAAACAAACTAAGAAGTAATATTTTCTTACAATAAAGACATTACCGTAGAAGAATATGTTTTCGGATAATTTTTTTAAATAACATGCAGAAATAACATTTACTAAACAGCAATCAAGATTTCAACTTTAGACTATGAAAGACGATAGTGGATTTGCCCAATTGCTATTTTCTCATTTCATATTCCATTAAATTTTCATTGTTTCTCTTGCTTCTGTCATCATCAATATTTGCAGCGTATAATATTATCATTTTTTTATTTATTAATATTATTCGGAAATCCTTCCACTGTAAAATAAAGTGGATTTCCCTTAGGTTTTCAAATAGTTCTCATTCTGTTTATATTGTTTTCTATGATGAGATTGAAAACTAAAAGAATTGCAAATCTATAAATATCTTTCTCAACCTCTTTCTTTGCAAAGGCATTCATACATCTAAATTGAAGAAAGCTAAGTCTATGAATTATTAGCAAACTGATTCACACGACTAACTTTATAACCAATAATTAAAAAAATACTTTTATTACAAGTATTAAGCAATAAGTCCTACTAGGTAAGATGAAGTAAGAAATTGGAATAATATTGATAAGTGGGGAAAGGCAAAAAGTTAAGGATTTATTTCAAAATCATGACAAAAAGTTCCTGAAAGTTAAAGTCTATTTTTCCTTCAATTACTATTACAATATTTTTTTTTTGTCTTTTAACTTCAAGAAAACATTCAAATCAAAAATATCAATTAATTTTAAAGACTATATCTGGCTAAAACAAACAGTACAAATAATTTCATGTTCATATAAGTAATCATTAAATCATTAAAAAAAATCATCAATGTATAAGTAAAATATGATGATAGCCTAGCTCTCTTGAATATTATTGATAAAAGTATTTTTTATGATATAATTTTAGTTATATTGAGTGTTTCAAAATCTAAGACAACTATAAAATATCAATTGTGTATTCATTTATTTAGCGCTATTTGACATTGCTACAAGTTTATTCATTTTTAAAGTAAAATGTACCATTTCTGATCAAATTAAAAATATTTTGAGCCGGCAATGTAGTATTGGTTACACTGTTCTTTAATTAAAGAGTAATATGCTCTTTAAAAAATTAATTTATCTCTTTTGATTTTATCTTATGACTTAAATTTTCCTTATGCCGTATTTTTTATCTCAAGTTTCTTATTGCACGTTACATATTGGAGCATGTTGTTATAAAATGACATTTTTCTTTTGTATTTTCAGATGAATTTATATTTCAATGCTTATCATTCTAATATAGAACGTTATAAAGTTCCTCTTGCTAAAGATACACGATTTTAGAGGAGAGTCATCAAATTGACTGATTTGATTTTTTTGTTTTTGTATACGACTTTTTTATATATTTCTCTAGGATTTTCCGAAATCATAGTGTTCCAAAACCACAGCAGTCGTAGGCGCATCTTTCAAATTTTATACAAATTCAAGTTTTAATCTTAAATTACCCAAGGTCTCAATACGGAGATGAATAGAATTATAGTCAAAAGCAATATGGTACCTCCAAAAATTAAACTAAAAACAAAAATTACACATTAAAAATAAAATAAAGAAAATTCAAGTGCTAGCCTCCGCCAGCCTTGATGAATTTTTCTATGCAAATTAAATAAAGTGTCTAAAATATAATCTTTCTATTTATATATATAATGTGACATCCCAGGAAAGCTATTTCACGCTGATTAGCGTCCATTACCTCGAATAGTCACCATTAAAATGTGTTAATAAAAATTTTTAGTCGCTTTTATTTTATTAGGCGTAGAAAAATTGATCGAGACTGAGCACATGAATTTTCTTTATTTTATTTTTAATGTGTATTTTTTGTTTTTACTCTAATTTTTGGAGATACCACATTTCTTTTGATTTTAATTCTATTCACCTCCGTATTGAAACCTTGTTGTTTTACTAGTGACTATTCGCAGCTGATGAACGCTAATGAACAAGAAATAGCTATCCTGTAATGTCACTTAGGATCTCAACACTGGGTCTCATCATTTTAATGTGAATATTTATTTATTTACTTTTCAGTATTTCTTTCACCATAGAACAAGGAATTAAATTTTTTTATTATTATCTTCTTCATATTCTTAAAATATATCTCTTTTAAAAATAAAGAAAAAGAAAATTCATGTGCTGGGCTCTGCCAGCCT
>JAFIDM010012231.1:62448874-62486371 GCA_023159025.1 Thereuonema tuberculata | reverse complement strand
CAGCAAATTTTTGAGGAGAAGCAAAAAACTGTCCCCTTTTTGCACCGAATCCAATCAGGAGGCATATATATATCCATTGTATTTCCCTTATGAGTTAACGGAGCTGCCTCGTTTTTGCACCAATCGATAGAGCGCCTTTCTATAAACTTGTAGCGATTAAAAACGAAAAATCGTCAATATATGGAGCTGCCTCCTTTCTGCGCCGGTATCTTCAATTTTAAAGCCATATTTCCTTCACAAATTTCAAACGCAGCCATAAAATCTCATCACGCAAGATCACAAGGTTCGTTGCCCCGGATGTTATTTTTGACGCCGCCGTAAAGACCAGAGCATTGGAGTTTGTATGAGAAGTTACGGACTACATTACTGCCAATGCAATTCATGCGGACATGGTGTTCAATATAGATCAAAGGCATTTGAATACAAACAAACTCACTGAAGTTGTTGTACAATCCGTTGTATTTGTACCAATCAGATGCTTTTTTCCAATGTCAAGACGCCTTGCAAAGAAACTATACATCTGCTTTCAGGAAGGGGATGGTAAGTTTGGAAACGTGTTTCCGAAATATCACAACCTAACCAACCTCTAAATATAGAATTTGACTGCAGCACCAGTGGTAAAATGTCCACAGCTCTCGTACTCTAACAGGAACTATCAAGAGCATCCCTTCTGTTACTGGATTCGTAGTCTGGTCAAACCGACACGAGTTTGTCGGTCAAAGCCTTCGGTAATAGGACCTAAATTTGCACACAAGTAACGTAACACCTAAAGCCACAAAGTACTATCAGCGTCTTTATATCTAATCCTTTCGCTAATATAAACTGTTCGATGCATGGAAGAGTATATATGTTATGAACAGGAGCATGCCGTCAACATGCCTGACAGGATCTTCGTTTTAAAGTTGCATTCTTTTATATACTACAACCAGTTGAGTGCATCACAGTACCATGCTTCGCTATGCGTGGAAGGCGTCTAGATACATGTCACATGACACGCCTTTTCTGTTTCGTAATGTAGTGAACATAAATTTTGCTGTGCTAGACATGTGCAACGCTTCTGACTGTGATTACAATGCCGTCATTATCTGTATTATCTTTGACGTCAAAGTGGTGATTCTCCACTTTGCTTACAACACTCTTCACGAATTGCAATTCAGAATTGTTGACGAACGAATATTAATATAGTTAGACCTATTCTCACGCCTGAAGATTCAGGACAGAAGACAATTCAATAATAATCAGTTATTATTATTCTCAAAGTGGTAAGCTGTAATTTTCATCAAGTTAACATGGATCCATAACCTTCAAGTTTCCTGATCTAAACTGAAATACGCATTTGAATAGAAGAGGAAATATATCAAAGCAAGGCAGAATCAAAGCACTTAACACGAAATCGATATGACAACCGCGGGCCATCTTATAGACTAATAATTATTATATTATATAATAACTTAGTATATCTGTGCGCAGAACCATAGGTTGGGAACCACTGTTTTAGACAATATATCTTCATTTATGATATTGCGATTATCTACTTCTTTTAATTGCTGTGGTTAAATACTAGGGCTTCATTTCTGGTTTTCTTACTTCCTTAAAGATGGATTCACTTCTGTTAGATATTTTATTAAATGTAATTTCTGTGTAATTACCGTCAATATTTTTGAATGTGAGATGTTGATTTTAATTTTTGTAAAAATTGGTTAGTTTCAGATATTTTATAATCTTTTTTTAGTCGAAGTGCATCTGCGAAATCGCAAGTCTGTGGCGCGCTAGCGTTGCCATCATGGCACACTAATGTTTTCCCGTGGCCTTCCTTAGAAAATCATTAAGGAATGATTTCAGATCGGAAGAGAAAGATGAAGAAGAAGACAAACACAGGAAAGGAAATTTTTCAAATATCCATGCCAATTCGAACCTAAGTAATCGATGGGATTCGAACCTAAGTTCCGACACCTCGGCCTCATGGCAGACTGTCATCTATACCACTAAGCCAAACCGGAACGTCCTTAATGAATGAATTTACATAAGCTTAAAGCTTTTGTTTGTTTTAGTTATTAATTTTCAATGCAATTAATCGATAGAAAACAGTAATTTATAATAGCGTGGAATGCTACAGTCAAAAGAGAAGAGTTGCAACAATTTTCACTGGTAATGCTAAAAAAAAAACCGCACATTATTTTAAAGTGCAATATCTAATTGAAATAAGTTCGTACATATTTTGTTCTGAGTCAGTGCTGTAGTTACTAAGGAACAGCAAAAACCTAAAAAAACACAATATGTCTGTAAATTGTATACAGGGGGATTCAAAATTCTTTGTACAAACTTTAAAAGTAGGCCAGGAATATAAAAACAACCGTATTCATAGTCGAATATATGTCCGCAAACACTATCCGAATGTGCTGGAAGGTAAAATAGAAGACAACAAATAAGATAGACAACATGTTATTAGCCCTATGTTTACAATACGACAGTAATCTGTATAAGTACAGGTTCACAGTAGGTGCTCAAAAGTTCCTTCCAGCAACATCTCTGGTGCAAACCCGCAAACGTTTGATAAATGGACAGACGTCTGTTGGGGAATCGTTCAGCGGCTCTTCCGTTTCCCTGTTGCCCCATAGGCTAGGTCATCTCCGACCTCTCAGCATTAAAGCAATACATCCTACTCTTACTAAGTCAATGTCTCAAATGACGATGGCTCACACTGCCCAACTAATGAGCTGCCAAACAGTGCCCTCTAGCACATTCGGGTGGCATTTGCGGACATACGTCCAACCATGAATACGGTTTGTTTTTCTATTCCTGATCTACCTTTCAAGTTGGCACAGGGAATAATCCTGTAAGTGAAGAAACTATAATTCACTTTCTAATCGATTGTTAAAATTTTCAGAGATTCTGATATCATATCTACTATATTTTTCTTTAAGAGGACGTAATGTAAATAGCTTAGTGAATTTTTGCTTAGCTATGTGCGTTCTTTGTTTCCTTTTAATGTAAAAATTGTTCTAACGCACGTTAGATTAGATTAGATTAGATTAATTGAAAGTGGGTGGCATGATTGCCGAGCACGTCGACCTGAAAAACCTTTTGTACTATCCCACGGAAAGAAGGACAGACGGAGAGAAAGACTGCGAAAGGATGGTGCGAGAAATGCAGGGGAAACGGGAGAACCCCGGGAAAACCTGCCCAGCGCGGATCGCCACCATCAACGAAAC
The DNA here is from genome assembly GCA_023159025.1 of Thereuonema tuberculata. Lineage (NCBI taxonomy): Eukaryota > Metazoa > Arthropoda > Chilopoda > Scutigeromorpha > Scutigeridae > Thereuonema > Thereuonema tuberculata. The sequence continues at coordinate 62,483,159 of JAFIDM010012231.1, read as the reverse complement.
CCACATGAGAACCGAACCCGGGACTCAGAGGTGAGAGGCCAGTGTCTTAGCGACATCGCCAACCGCGCGGCCTAACGCACGTTAAATTCAGTTGTAAGGACATAATGTAATTAGAAAGGCTGAAAGTTGATTATTTCACTTTACTATTATTTACGTATTGTTTCAAAACTTTTTCGTATACACAATTTTTTAAAAGCTGGTTTTAAATGTATTTTTCAGTAATTTTATATGTGCAATGATATTGTTTTATTTTCTTAATATTAAAATGCTAAGATGCAAAAGATGATCTTTTAAAACTACAACGACATCCGTAAATATAGAGTTTGAAGTTGTTACGTTTTAAAATAACTTCATCCTTTCAACTAATATTCAAAGCATATTTTTCTCCATAATGTTACTGAAATAATATGTTGTTTAATCGTTATTTTTTAAATCCATTGAAAAGTTACTGAAAATTAGAAGTAAATACAGGAATTTCGGAGTAGATTCTTAAGTGAAGAATATTTTCATTAAAAAAGCTTCAGTTAGACATTTAAAATATTTTTTATTACGAAATTAAATATTCAGAGCGTTCATTAATTAAGAGTGATTAAGTTTTCCATTGATTCCAGCAGAAATACCACTTTAAATATTGTAACGAAATTCCGGAAACATTAATTAATTATGTAATGCAGTTTCAATAGAAAAAAAATTGGTGAATAATTTTTTTTTTAACTACAATTAATTTCTTGCCTGTTGTCGAAATAAAACTTGAAACGATGGCTACATTTCATTGAAGTACTAAGTACACATGACAATGAATCAATTTTAAGTTTACAGTTCCCTGAAGCTGAGAGCAGCTTTCTTGCATTTTTATCTGTAATGTTATGCAAATCCATAATTCTAGGGCTTATTTTTTCAACTTTCTTCTTTTCTCCGTCGTCTTCAAAATGCTTTCTTTTATCCATTATGTGTTTTCTTCTTTCCACGTCTGCTGTAACTATTTTTACCTAGACAACAGAGTTTTTCTATTCTACTATTTTGAACAATATTTTAGTCTCCAAATTCTCTCTCTAAGTTTCCAGTTGAAGGTTTCAAACTTATTTGTTTTTTAAGCTTCGTTTGAAATGTATTGCTTTTATCCTGTAGCTTTATCTTACTTGATTTTGCAACTGTAATTAGACTGATTTGTTGCACAAAAATTATTAAGATTCTTAATCAAGATTACGCTTTAAAATTTGTTTCAATTTTTTTTTTTTTTTAATTTAAGCTTTCAAGATATCATGGTTTTCCTCCATTTTTTACCAGAGCCTTAAATAGGCAATACAGACATTTTTTCTTTCCAAACTGATTATTAGAAAGATGATTTTTTTTTTCTTTTATTGTTTTAGGGCCGCGAGTACACTCAATTAGTACCATGGCCGTAGACCTATTGTACAAATCTAGAAATTGAAGAAACATACCATAGACCTTACAAGGAAACCTCTCGAACCTGGATCTACAGATTGTGTTTATTAAATGAAATAAATCTTGGATGCGGAATCGAGCGGAAAGGTACCTAAAATTAGCCTCAAAATTCATCAAAAATCGGTCGTTTTACCTTTCAAAGACCAGATGGCGTTAATGATTTCCAATTAACCAAGAGAGGTAAGACTTCGCTGGTCCTTTGATAGGAAAGTAAAGTAATGCCATCTGTTGAGTTCTGATGTAATCTTATTCAATGAAGGTATTGATAAAAATTGAATGTTTCCAAATTCGGTAAAATTCTTAAACGTAAGGTGCATAGCATTGACAGCTTATAACTTAACTTCGAGAATCATGATTCAAATCCGTAGAAAGTATTATTTTCCCGTATTTTCTTTTTTTTAATAGTAAGTCCCAAATTTTTTGTTCTTATTGTTTTTCCTTTGTTTATCTTTATGTTTAGATCCTTAATGTCTATGTGATTAATTTAGTGAATAAAGAATTTTGCTATTTCAAATTTAAAAGTGTTTTTATTATCTTAATTTTTGCTTAAATTTCTTTATTCACTAAATGAATCACATAGGCAATAAAAGATCTTATTATAAAAATAATCACAGATAGTTTTACTTACCTAGGGACCGAAATAACAAGTGATGGTAGAGTGGAGCATGAAATCACAAGACGGTTGGAGAAAGGGGGAAAGCTATACCAGGGAGTGAGACACCTGATATGGGATAAGAAAGTCCCAAGGAAGGCAAAAGAAATAATCTATAAAATGTATAAAATGTAAAATGTATGTATGGCTATAGTCACCTATGCAGCGGAGACATGGGTGATGAATGCTAGAGACTGGAGTAGACTTCAAGCTGGGGAGATGAAGTTTCTTAGAGGTATAGTAGGGAAGACTCGATTAGATAGAATGAGAAATGAGGATATCCGGGAGGAGTTGGGGGTAAAAAGTTTGAGGAAAAAGGTGGAAGAGGGAAGGCTGAGGTGGTTCGGGCACGTGAAAAGAATGGAAGATGGTAGGACTCCTAAGGTTTGGCATGAGTTAAAAGAAGGAGGGAAGAGACCAAGAGGGAGACCGCGTAAGCGATGGCTGGATGATGTGAAGCACAGCCTGGAAGAGAGAGGCATCCCATGGGAAAGAATATGTAGAGAAGAGGCTTGGAAGAACAGGGAGAGGCTTAGTTAATTCCTAGACCCACAGTTGGTGGAACGGGAAAGGATATGTATGTATGTATTATAAAAATAAACAAAGGAAAAAAAATATGACCAAAAAAAAAAACCGGACTTACTATTAGAAAAAAGAAAATACGAGAAAAATAAAAAAAAATTAATAAAAAAATAAAACCCGTTCCACGGATTTGCATCGTGATTCTAATTTGTAAGTGTTATAATCATATTACAAATGAACCTATCATTAAAACATTTTAGTTTTTGAGAATATACTGATCTCAGTTTATAGGATAAACTTTTCTATTATATTAAGTTAAATCCTGTCAATGTTATGCACCTCTCATTTTGAAGCTATTAAAGAAATAAAAGTAATACCAATACAAATAACGAGAAGATTTTTTAATTAATGGATCTAAAAATACACAAAATATTTTATTGAAGTAAACCCATCAGTACTTTTAAACAATAAAAATGCATTAAAATTCACAAGCAGTCTCTTTTTTATCATGCTAGGACGCTGAACCTACTAATGAAATTGATTTATCGATCATGTGTCTTTATATTATATATCATAAGTAACTCATATAGGTTTCCCTTACATCTTCTATTTCAATTTACTTTTAAGAATCTTTCCGAATTTGGAAACTTTCAATTTTTACCAATGATCTTCGTTGAGTAAGGTTACATCAGAACTCAGCAGATGGCGCTACTTTATTTTCTTATCAAAAGGCCAGCGAAGTCTTACCTCTCTTGGTTAATTGCGAATCATTACCACCACTGGTGATTGAAAGATAAAACGAATTTTCAGGCCAATTTTAGATACCTTCCCGCATCTAAGATTGATTTCATTTTATAAGCACAATCCATAAATTCGTTCTGCAAAGTTTCAGTAGAATCTGAATTTTTAAGGTTCGAGAGGTTTCCTTGTTAGCGTAAGGAGAGAAAGAAAAGAAGAAGCACACCAACAGGAAAGAAAGGAACTTCAGGTTCGGGATTCCAACCTAACTTCATACATATCAGTTCATGGCAGACCGCGGCCTCCATCATAAGGCTGTGTCTGAATGGTTTTCTAAATTACAGTTAGAATGCAAAATATATTCATTCATTAATTGATGATTGACCTCATTATCGCTAGATTTAGAAAGAAGACATCAGTATATCCTAAAAAACTGAAATGTTTTAATGATAGGTTTATTTGTAACATGACAAATGCAAATTAGAATCATAAATATAATGATATATATTGATCATAAAATTACTTTTTTCTCTCTCGTTACCCTGGGCATAGTCTAATTACTGCCTTGTTGAACGAGTGAAAAAGTAATCTATGATCAATATTGAAAATCAATTATTTATCTTATGAAGCTGAAACAATAACTTGACATATACACTGATCTCCCAATATTTTTGATGCAACTCGAAATATTAATAACAAAGACTAACAGCGAACGCTTTTCTTACAAATTGTCGAAATACAAAATGTCTAAAATGTAGGTTTTTAATTAGATAGTTTCGATCTAAGGATACATAATTTTTGTTGTTTTCATAAATTTGAATCTGTATCAACTAATTTCGATAAACAATCTTTCTTTTCAATTTAAATTTTGAAGAAAAGCTTCTGACAAAAATTTAACTTTTCTAGATCTAGCCATATGTGAGATTATTATTGACAACATGAGCTCATGTAAGCACCATTAAAATATTGCAGTTTATTACAGATTTAAATCCGTCGCCACAATGAAGTAATTAGAAGGGGGTAAAATAAACACAAAAGGAGAAATTGTCACAAATAAGCATGTCGAGTTTCCAGAATATTCCTTGCCTTTCTAAATATTGTAATGGGAAATACAATTAAAAAATATATTAATTTCTTACATTATATAAGAGAAAGTATACAATGAATGTTTCTTTTTCCTTCAGAAAGGAAACTAAAACTAAATATGTCTATTCGAAAAAGCATTGACGATTGTCAGGAAATTGAGAAGAAACATTCAGGTCTACATTTAAATTTATCTACACACGATTCTAAAAAAATGAACTTCAAATAGGAAAATAGTATTACTGATATTTTACTTTTAAAAATCCTTCTTGTTGATTTATTTAGTTTGTTCAATCAATAAATCAGTGGGTTTTCTGTACAATGTATTCTTTCGGATTGCAACTGAAATAATTAAATGAAATCAATCAGTTAGAGTTTTGTTTGTCAATTTGAAGATTAAAAAAGCATTCAGTACGCAATTGTAAAGAAATCCTTTTTAATTTCTTTCGAAACTTCTAATTTATTTTTTCCTAAGTTAGGTAGAAAACTTCAAATTTAAAATAATGTATTATTAAATTAAAAAACGTGCAATTATTGGAAAATATTATTGGAAATAATATTAATATTAATAATAATAATAATAATAATAATATAATTGCTAATAAATAATATTTTTTTTTTTATTTTCTTTAAAAGGATAATACAGTACAGTCTCGTTAGGTACATAGAGTCCCTATCAATGAGTTCTGGCAATTAGGTAAAAACAAAATTATGTAAAGTTCCCATATTTCTTTTGTAGATCCCTCCTTCTACAGCCTCTACCATTAAAAATTTCAACATCACAAATTTAAAGGTAAAAAAAACTACATTTAATACTAAAGTAAATTTTCAAAAAGATTACGTCTTTTCTTTTTCAAGCCTAAAAATAACAATAATAAGTTGAAGAATAATTAAATTCCTCGAGAAAATATTAACAATATCATTTACTTACAATCTTTGACATGATATAGCTTAACAATTTAGTTCCTTGATTGTAACCTTATTATTACATTTCGTGGACATTTTATCTACAAAACTTTTAGCTAATCTTATGAAATATTTCTCTATTTCAATACCATCATTCCTATTTATATTTTTTCTTTTTGTGTTCCGGATAAACATACTTTCTATTATCTTTCTTAGCTTGGTGTCTCTTTCAATATATAAAATTTCTATCTCGTTGTTAATGCAATGATTTCTGTTCACACAATGTTCTGCCACTTCTGATTTTTCAATGTACTTGTTCCTAATGCTGGAACCATGTTCCGTCATTCGTTCCTTCACTGTTCTTTTACTTTCGCCCAAATAGAATAAATCGCAATTCTTGCATTCTATTTTGTAAATTATACCCATTTCATGTTTCTTAAAACTATTATTCAATTTGCAACATAAAATGTTTTTCAGTTTGTTGTTATATTCAAATCCAACATTGAAGCCAAAGCTTTTGCAAATTTCTTTTAAAGTCCTTGTTTAAGTATGGTATGTAATATCTTCTGTTGTTATTTGTTGTTAACTCTTTAATTTTCAATGTGTGGTATTTCTTTATAGTTTTATTTATGAATTTATGAATATAAGTTTTGTAGATAAAATGTCCACGAAATGTAATAATAAGGTTACAATCAAGGAACTAAATTGTTAAGCTATATCATGTCAAAGATTGTAAGTAAATGATATTGTTAATATTTTCTCGAGGAATTTAATTGTTCTTCAACTTATTATTGTTATTTTTAGGCTTGAAAAAGAAAAGACGTAATCTTTTTGAAAATTTGCTTTAGTATTAAATGTAGTTTTTTTTAAATTTAAATTTGTGATGTTGAAAAACAAAATTTTGTTTGATCTACAAAAAAAAATAGTATTAACAAATGATATATGATATCATTATCCAACTATAATTTTTACAACAGTTATGATGTAATCACCAATAATATTCTTACAATCATTTATTATTTTAAAGTAGTAGTTTATTATTTAATAATAATAACAATAATAATAATAATAATAGTAAAATAATGACGAAAAGCAGCTCACTTTACAATCAAAGAAAAAACAAACACGAGCAATAAAAATAAAATTTAAAAAAGATTGATTTAAAAAACTTAAAATTGTATAGGAATTGCTGTATATTTTAAGGTGACATTATTAAAGCCGTTTATACCATTAATATTTTCTTTTAGGTTTCAAATATAAAAAAATCAATTTCACATGTCGTAATTACATGTGTTGCATGACTTAATGATGCTGCAATGTCTAACACTAATTTACAATAATCGCGTTTTACTTTGATTGCTTCTAGATTATTAGAGAAAACTTCTCCATGTTCTCTGATACACTCATTTTAATCAGAATTTAAGTTTTGACAAAGAACTTTACCTGTAATCAGTTTTTTTGATTTTGTGTAGTTGTTTGATTATATTGTATATATTCCATCTTGAAAGCAAAAAATTCAGATTCCACGATACTTTCTTTCATGCTTATGGTTTCTGTAATCTTTCATTTTTGGGTATCATGAAATTTTGTCATGAAATTTTGGGTATCATGAAGTAATTGCCAATTGAGAAATAGTTTTATTCCTGCTGAAGTTAATCTTCTGTCCAAGTTAATCTTCTTTCTCTTGCTATCTGAAAATGAGATAATTTGTTTTCTTTCTAGAAATATTCTTTCCATATTAATATAAAACAAAATAAAGGTGGAAAAATCTTTATTACGGTGATAAAAGTTTTCATAACCAATTTTTAGCGATCAACATTATCTGAACTAAATATAAAATTGTAGTATCTTCATCGATTAGTATTTCTGTATATTTCAGTAACGTAACTATAAGAAGAAACATTATCAGTTGGTTTTAACGTTCATAGATAAACAAATTAGGAGGAGAAAATAGTTAATTTTTTTAAATATGTAATGTTCCAATGAAAAACATCCATTTCTTCTCAAATAATTCTTAACTCTGAATTTTGAAATAAGAGAGGATTGATTAGGCAGTAGATATTGTTCTAAATTATACCAAACACAGTGGGTGACAGTTCGTAGCTTACTTTGTAAGCTGAAATTTTAGTGTAGACAAATAATTCTTTCGATTAATTTTGATACAAACCGGACAGATTTATGGCCAATAAGATCATTACAAACAAGCTCTAATACTAAAGAAAAAAAGAATAAAAAAATATTGTGTAGAGAAGCTACAAATTACTGTTTTTTACAAATTTTTTAACAAACGCTAAACGTTTGTACATTTTTACCATGCGGCTATTTAGAGGTTATGTTTTTTTTTAAGTTTCATTTGTATGTTTATCAAGATGGCTACGGATCCATATGATAGCCATAAAATATATCTTAGATGAAATATTCAATTATTAGTAATTTTAAATGAGGCCAAATTGCTATGCAGAGATATCTATACCAAAGAATAAAGGGGCAACAAGAAAACTAAACGGAAGAAAAAAAAATAAGGCTTATATTTCGATTAAAAGCTAACAAATGTACTAATGAAAATCATTAATTACTATTACATAGGGAATAAACTAAAAATTCTCTTTACTTCTATGGATAATGATATATCATTTACATAATTATGCATTACGACATTCAGCTTTTCTTTGATGGAAAAAAGTTTGTTTAAAAAGAAAACAAATAAAATTATTTTGCAAGTTTTCTTGAAGCCATTTGCAAATTCTATATCAACCTCTTTTTTTAAAAAAAAATTACTAGATACTTTTCTTCATTTCTATTCAGTTTATTACTTAGGTGCTTTTAAAATGCTCAACAATTCTGGCCTCTTTAACTTATAAATTAGTTTTCAAATTGCTACGCCTACTTTCGACAGCCCACAAGCATTCCTACAGGCCTCCGAATCGATCTCATAAGCAATGCAAAGTAATTCAAACTCAGAGCTGGGCAGAAGCAACTTTAATGGACCTGAATAAGCTTTACGAGAGACGTGAGGAGATGTCGGAAATATGAAAGTGGCTTTATGATTTTTTTTATGAGAATCAAGTGTTTGCTCTCCTAATTGGAAAGAATGAGAAATGGGTTAAAAGGATTTATTTTACTGAATCACTTCTAATTAGTGGGCGACTTATCTACTTGTGCGCTAAGATGGTGTAAATTAATGCTTTATTTATATATAAAGTTTGTTTTGTTATGATCCAAATTGAGACAAAGAATGAAGTTTTTAAGTTACAAATGATTTGTTTAAAATGTGAAGGTGAAGATGAGGTCAAAGGAAAGAAGAGATATTTTTTATGGCGAGGAAAGTTACAATTACAGCCGAAAATAGAGCGATGCGAAGATACTCAGAGATAAGTCTGAAGTTGGAAAAAGTTTCAACATTAATTTTCCAGCATATCTTTAATAATAAAACTCATATGTAAGAATAAATGACTGATTTGAATTTAATATACAATGAAGTAATAATTAATTAAAGATAAAAGTTACATTAATGGTAATAGAATAGAATATTATTACAATAAATGCCAATATATTATACTTTAATGAATGAAATCGCAATCTGCTGCTATTTTGGGATTGTTAACGATATTATGCGGAATTTATATCAAGCAAAAAGGATTCAGTGCCGAAAGCAAATTAGCGACACCAGTAAAAGAAGCTGTCCATGTGCCTATCCTTCTTTCATGATTTATTGCCACTGAGATTGTTATTTGGCCTATAATTTTTGCTGTGCTTCAAAATGCTATTTGAACGAAAATCTGAGATGGTTCAAGTAACGTCCAGGCTATTATACTTTCACAAACTTCTTAGTCACTTTAAGATGTTCTACCCAGGCTGTCTGGCGTTTACCCGAATATGCAGATGTTTGGAGATCAATGGTCTGACAAGTCAGCATAATAATGTCTATCCCTAATGCAAGTAGACGCATGACAGTTTGCCAATTCTCTACGGATCTTGCCTCGATAGCAATAATCGAGGTCTAGAAGGCTTTACGAAAATGAACTGCAATGGCAGGAATCTGAAGCATATATAATCAACTGACATTATTCGGTTATCGTTACCGATCAGTCATAGATAAGTCTTTATTTTAGCTAAACAACTACTTCGTAATCTGTATATCTGAAAAGAGATAGAGATGGAGAAGAGCTCTCCTGCAATCCTATAAAAGAGGAAATTTTTTGAAGTGAATGATTACTATAGAAAGACACAGGAATTTATATTCCTATTACTTTATATGTTTTTCGTAGTGGAACTATCAGGATGAAGGTTTAAAGTAATTATCTAGAATTTTAATACATACAAATAATGTATTGACTAGAAATACCTCAACCGAGTCGGGCCCGATAGGATGAAACTTAAAGATGCAAAACCGAGAACAATCTCTTAAGCTGACAACCGTAAAACAAGATGACCATCTACTTATCACAATATTAATCAATATTTATATGATTTTTTTATTATTTACAGAAATTTCTTGATGTTATTTCTAATTAATTTTATAGATAATATTTTGTTTAATTCTACGCAAATTTTCTTAAATAATTTATATTCATGCTTTTTGAACTCAATAATAAATTGTAGATAAATAATAAGTAAATACATAATAAAGAATTATACGTTCCATAACTAATGCGTGCCAGTAAATGGAAAACAAAATACGGATAATTTTGAACCATAGGAAAACGTGAATAGACATGCTTGAAGTAGATCATCACGGCAGAGATTGTATTATGGTGTGGAAAGTTATCAAGTTGGGTTCACATAAAGAACTGCATGTTTGAACGGGGAATCCTAACAGGCCAAATATACCGCACTGTCATTCTGCATTAATATGTCTTGCTATTCAGAGGTGCAATGGGACCTAGCTGTGACAACTCGCGCACTCTAGAGCTGTCGTAAGGAACGATTACTTGGAAACAGAGTTATCCAGCTCTTAGGGTAGCCAGCTCGATTTTCTGATTGAAGCCCACATGATGATCATGAGTCTTACTTCGAAGATGTGTTGCAGGACGTCGTCTGTCATCTACAACTCCTCAGCAGCTCAGGACAGCATTGGTGTAATAATGGGATTCCTGTCCACGACAACAGCTTGCTATTCTTGTGCTGAGTATGCCAATGTGTCAGTCTGCATGACTATCATACAGCATATTGAACATTTTTTACACCAATCAAACATGTTTGCTATGATACATTGCGACTTAGATCCAGACAGGATTTTTATTTTATTTTAAGTACAATGGCAGAGGCACTGTTTTTTTTTCCTGAGTTACTGTTTTGTTCGATATGCTACATATCTAGTACATTTTCGTTGCAGTCTTAAAGCTTGTAGGATTGCAAATACAGAATGATGTTTATTTCAAATTTACGTTTTTTACGTTATTTTATATAAATTACTAGCAAGCCTGCCAAATAAACTTTTTAGTAATCACGTGACCTTAGATTCTGAGATCATTTTCTTATTGACGTGACCTTTGATCGTGACCGGACTACTGTAAAGATTCATCTCATTCAGAGGAATAACTTGTCTTCACAATTTGATCATCTAAAATAAACGGTTTAGAAGTTAATCTTATGTCATGTGACTTCCGATTGACCCATTTCTATGAAAAATAAAATGTAGCCATCCTCAATATTATATCTAATATTTGACACCTTAATTACATTTCTGTGTCTTACGGTTTCGAAGCAGTAGCGGGCAGGACAAAAAGCAATATGTATACTTATATCGATCATTAATCGTACTCATTAATTTCATCCTAAATGAAAAACTTTTTAGAATTACATATATAAAAAATAATCGCTAGTCAATTTCAGAATTTCCAATGAGAAGTATTTCTAGTTGTAATTGCATAATAAAGTCGTTTATGAAGAAGATTCTAAATGCTAAAAAAAAAAATATAAAAGTTTTTGAAATCAGAATTATTATAATAAATGCAAATTCTCAAAATTTTTACATTTAAGAAGTATTTAAGAAATATTTACATGCGTATATAAAAAAATTACGTCTATAAAGAAAAACAATAAAGAAAAACTTTATTCTATGCAACTTTTTGAATCAATATAATTCAATCCCGAAAAATATGGATGGAATATCTATGAAATATCATCAACTCCTCAAGAAATCATCGTAAAAAAGAATCATCGTTTTCTCTTGAGAAATAATTTATCAAAGCGGTGCTTTTTTCTTCGCTTTAATCTTTAAAGAAAACTTACCCTTGGAAATGGCTTCAAATCAATAATTGAAATCGCACGACTCCCAAGAGACGCTACTAGAGATTTCTCATCAATACTTAAAAACTAATGGACTTGATTCTCTGTTCTGGGAGGTATCACTAAATGCTTTTAATTTACATGACTGACTTTTATTTCAGTGAACGACATTCAAAGAATTTCTGCTTATGAAACTAACGACTAATTTTTAGTCGTTTAAAAAATTACAGATTATTTTATCTGCAAGCGAAAATTAAATATAATTTCGCTTTGCAATTTATTGAAGTTAATTTCGGTTAAGAAACCAAGTCAGTAATGGGTTTCCAAATCGCTTTCTGGAAAAAAAAGATACTGGATATATTTAAAATAACTAGCCAAATTTCATAGAAAACGGTGTATTAAAACTGTGTATAAATTTAAATGGGAGATAGAGAGTACCAAGAGAAGCCTTTTTCGTTATGAATGTATGTTACACTGACTGCAATCTTTGGTGCTGAAGAGCATTATGTAGCGGCGCTGCAATCGGCTAGAGAGGAGATAATAAGCAGGTAGTTAATAATTTTTTGTAAAGCCTGCTTCTCTATACAAAGCCAATAAATTCAATATAGTTGTTCTCTTAATCTCTTTCCATCCATTATATTGTGTAGGGGCTGTGCGATCCATTATATTGTGTAGGGGCTGTGCGATCCATTAGAGATTAAATGATATTATGAGTTTCCAGTAAGACTTCAAATGCCGCGCGGGTGGCGTTGTCGCTATGACATCGGCCTCTCACCTCTGAGAACCGGGGTTCGGTTCTCATGTGGGTTTCGTGATGGTGGACGATTCGCGCTGGGCAGGTTTTCTCGGGATTCTCCGGTTTCCCCTGCACTTCTCCCGCCATACTTTCTCAGTATTTCTCTCCATCTGTCCTTATTTCCGTGGGATAGTACAATTCCATGGGATAGACCTCCGGTCACACAATCACTACATAACATAATATAAGACTTCGAATTGTAATGAGACAAAGGTAAAATAAGAGTTAAATATTAAATTAGAAATAATTTAATTATCAGAAATATGAATATCAGCAAAATCTTTGAAATTAAATCATCAGGTCTAACGATAACATCTCTTGAGCATTCCAGATATACTCTGCTACCAATTGAGAATTAATTAATATCTATGTTTTCAGTTAGTATATAGATATAAATTAATTAGTTAATATGTCTGGTAAGTAAGAATATTGAAGCTGTTATAATGACTTATTAATTATATAATTCAACTAAGCAATGTAAAGTCACTTTAAGAAAAAAAAATTCATAATATTACTTGTTACCATCATTGTTATTTTTTTAATTGAACTGGACATTTCTACATTCGTTAAATATTTTTTAAAAGATAAAGTTGAAAGCCAGTAATTTTTCCTTTTCAAAGTAACCTCAAGTCCTGCAAAATGGATGAAATAAGATGGGCAGAAATTAATCACTTAAATTAACAGAAAATTGGTCAGCTTAAATCATGTCTCGTAATTTTGCTTCTTCTCCTGAGACTATTGCAAATGATGTTAAGAATCCTGAAGACATATTTATTTAGAAGCGATATCATAAATAACAGATCTACGTGATGGTCTGGAATTTCTCATCCGTTCTATAATGAACAGCGAAACATCTTCATAAATTTTGATGTTACACCAGAGAATCGTTTTAAGGAAGATGAACAATATCTTCTTGCTTGCTTCAAATCAATATCATTGCATGCAACTTTGCAGCAAGTTCATTACCACCTACTTAAAAATAATATTGAAATACATTGAAGTTTTGAATGAAGATTACTACAGCCATTTTTCAAATTATCATTTTCCCATTTATTTAATATCTTAAAAACAATGAGCTAACTATGTCTGTTAAGGAAAGATTTTTTTTTTCTAAATTTGAAATAAGATATTATTTGACTGTGCGAAATAAGCTGCTTCTTTGAATACATCAATATGCTTTTTTTTTTGGTGCATTCTTTTCTTTAGATGGCTAAAGAGAGGAACATATTTTGAGCTTCTTGGAAGATACAGTATTTATTAACTCTGCAAAAATAGTCCCAAATATAAGAAAGATTTATGAAAAATCTTTCTTAAATTTGGGACTATTTCTGCCGAGTTAATAAATGAGGGAAGCATGAATTCCTTCCCTTTTCGTATGAAGCAATAAAATAAATTCATAAGTAATGCCCCAAATAAATCTTACTTACATGAAAGCTAATCTTCTAATTCTTAAAAGTCAGTGAGTTTTATTGAGGCACAAGATTGTAATTTGTGGTATGTGAAATATCGCTTCTTCTTGCAACCGACGTATTTCTACAAAAAGTATTGCATTCTAACCATGAAAAGATGAGGAAGAAAACAAGGTTCTTTATAAATAATAATAATTGTAATGCTCTATGTAAAAGTACTTTAAAAATATAGTTGGCCAGCTTCACAGCACTGCATTACTTAGCCATTGTCATAGAAAAAAACTAAGTGCAAGTTTATATAGACTCTTAATTTGCTTGATGAAAAAATATCATCGTTTTAAAATGTATTTGGTCTTTTCGTAAAATTTCATTCTTCGTAAATGCTATAAGTTAAAAAGAATGATAAATAATTACAATATATTGTGCAAATTTAAAATCTAACAAATCTTTCAAATTGCTAATTATATGAGGCAATTCCGACAGCTAATCTTCAAGACAGGTGCAGTCCACTTAGCTGTTATCATTCGGATGTTGTGTCCTTTGCAAGATGACATATACAAGAAAATACAGCAAGTCATCTTATTCCACCTCTTGTTTGGAGAGCCTTTTGTCATGTTTGTAATCTCCGGGAAAAAAATCTAATGTCAGGAACGCTGTTCTTTGTTCTTCTTAGTGTCTGACGTGGTAAAATTTCCCCCATTAGATTCACTTGGCCCAAAAGAGGACGTAAGAAACACGCAGCTGCTGTCTGAAAGATAAAATTATGGATAGTATTTTTTTTTCGTGCACAGAGTTACGGTGCCACGCTCGGAGAAGACGGTGGCCTCCTGCGGCGATAAATTAGGTGTTCCAATGGAAAGCTACGAAACAGGCTCTAAAAACCCACCTTTTCCGCCCACCTGTCTCTCTCTTTCTCCTCTCTACATCGATGAGACTGCGGAGGAATTACCATCCACGTCACTTCCATTTCAGACTCATACGTTCCAGGAATTTTGAAACTCTTTCCTAAAGTAGTATTACGTCATTGAAATTTCACTGAAAATGATAGGAAAAAATACATAATTCATTTTGTATTACTATTTAGTTTCATTGTGGCCGTTCTTTGAAAGTTTCTCTGTAATTATTAGTTTTTCTAATTATAAACAGAATCCCAGGATTAAAAATTTTGTATCCTAAATTTCTAAATGTTTCAAAATAGTTTATTTAATTATATTTCATTCGAAAAATGAAACAAATATTAATTAAAAAAACAAACAAGAGCAAGTCTGGAGTAATGTCCGCTTCCGTGCATATCGATAAGATCAGTTCATAGTTAAGATTAACTCTTAATTTCTAGTTTACATTAATTAATACAGTATGGTTCCTACTATAACAAGAAACTACAGAAAAGGTTGGTCATGTAGAAATTTCAATTAGAAATACATTGCATTTTTAACTGATTTTATCATTTTTAAATGATTTATTCTCAATTTTTTTTTTACTTTTTTTTACTTTATAATCGTGTTTGTACTGAATTATGAGATTGAAATATTGTTTTTCCAATCGATAAGAATGATATGAAGTCACCAGACTAAAGTGGATAAATAATGGGTAACTGTAAATAAATCACCAAGTAAGAATTAGTGGAATTTAGCTAATGTATACTAAGGATTACTTTCTAAGTTATCTGTCTATTAAGCTGCATATTCGATCCCTAAATCAAACATTTACCTGGAAAATTTCTTTGTAACTCTATTCCAACCGATTTCGAAAATAGCAAACTCATTGTTTTGTTGTTTTATTCGGTGATAATCCATTGCTACTAATAGCTTTAATACTTTTTTTGATGTTATTAGCAGTTTTGTTCTGCTTTTCAGATTACAAGTTCCTTAGAATAGGACTGTTATCTATTAAATGGAGACTTGCCAGAAAAAAATATTAATAAAAAGCCTTGTTAAAATACAATAACTTTTTGATAGCATTAGCTGGGTCGCATGAGTGGCGCCTTCTGCCAGTTAAACCTTAACTATATTTTAATATTGAACTTTAGTAGCATTATTACGCTAAAAATCGTTTCACAAATATCTTCAAGTATATATCTCAGGAGACAGTTCAATTAATATTCCATACTGCTATCAAACACCGCAAGAATCTAAGTAAAAGCATTTAACTCAAGGAAATATACTTTTAATAAGTCAAAAAAAATGAACAATTAAAAAATTAAAAATAAATATATTTGCATTAAAACCACTATCGATTTCTGCCTTCACATCTTCAGCATTTTTCAAGTGCAATGCTTAAAATAAACCGGAAAGAATCTCTTACGCTCTCGAAGTTTACACAGCAATTGTTCCTTAGTCGACAGTATTCATTTCTTTAGAAAGTATTTTATCCTCTTTGCAAGTGAGCATCATCTTGAAGGAGTCATCTAAATGATGATCAGTCAGGCTCAGACTGAGAAGCTAAATAAGTCCTCAATGCGAAATTTTAAAGAACCAAAAAAGAATCTATCAAAGATTAGTTTACTGTTGGAGATTCATGTAGATCTTTCAGAATCGCTCCTCAAATAAGATCAATACATTTCCCAGAGATCTAATTTACTTTTTAGATATGTTCTCATCAATCTATCTGCTGTTAGCACGGAGCATACAGTAGTAGAGGAGTGGGAAGAGACCAGCATAATCAAGTTCACATTTTAATTTGGACGAAATCTGAACCAAGAAGTAAAACAATATTTTAAAGAAATCAGTCCAGTCTGTTTTAGCTAGGGATTTTTATGAGTCATTTTAGCAGAAAGGAAGGGATGGAGACCAAAACAAATGTACTTATGTTTTCAGTTCGGTTTTGAATAAGCAAGGTATCTAATGTTATTATAATCCCACCAGTAGTTTTTTGTATAACGCGTACACCAATAGACAAGCAGAAAAACAGATAAGCCAAAAAAAAAAGAACAAATATATCTGAATATCATTTCGTATATTACTCAATTATTTATATTTCATTGGTCTATGCTGCCAGTGATTATCCAGCAAAATTCCCACTACTTGTTAATTATCATGAATGTTGCATTTCTCTCTTTGATGACTGTTTATTATTCTAAGTATTACTAGGCTTGCGTCTCGATATTGGTTTGGAGGCTGGAGTGCCGGAGGCAAAAGGAAATTTTTCCTTTTTTTATTACTTCTAGACTGGACATAGAGCCTTCTATAAAATAGAAGAACATAGATCCATCCCTCTATAAAATCGGAATCAAGTTTCTCCCCGGAAATTAATACAATCTGAAGTCCAATCTGAGCTAAACCCGATTGATAACTGAAATGTCAGAGACTTACCTCGTACTGCGCCAACAGAAACTCAAGTGGAAATAATCATCGATCCTTTGATATACCTACTATACATTCTATAAATAAATTTTCCTTGCTTATTGTACAGCAGAACAAACTTCTTATTTTTATAATCAAGTATCACGATTTACCAATATCATATTTATCAAACACCATTCTCTCCATCAAATACCAAATACCATCTTACTAAAATAACTGGAAAGTTTTAGAAAGTTTTACGATAGTTATGAAATGTAGTAGGTAATTCCTCAGGGTCAAAATTTAGAAACTTAGTATACTTTTGAAATAATAGACGAACGGTCGCGGTGCACGCCTTCCCTGCCACCCACACTCACCACGTTACATTACATTACATGCTTTAGAAATGACTACCAACTCCTGTAAAACTGAATTTAGTAATTTTTGGTTAATAAAAACTCTCTGAACAGTCAAATACGTCTTCTTACAAAAGTGACGATTTTTTTTTTAAATTCACTTACTAATTATTTTGAGATAATTACTTAAAACATAATTCAGACAAGATATTTTGGAAAGAATCACAATGTTAAATTTAACTACTAAGAATATTTGACTTGTATCTGACAACACTCCTTATATTTAACTATTCAGATGCTTTTGTTAATGCAAAATTACTAGGTTCAATAAGTTGGAGCAATAATTCTAATTTTATGCATTTTCAATGACATCAAATTTTTAAGATACACCAGTTGTTTATGCAATACACTTAATTCGATTTTTTTTACGGATTGGTTTGTATTTTCTAAGTCTACTTTACTATGTTCAGTGAAATATGGTAATTCCGATTTACAATAGGAATTCTCAGAAAAATGGTATTACTTTTAAGAAGATAGTTTTTAACTGAATGGGAAAAATATTCTTCAATTTAATCTTCAATGAAGATATTTGTTGTGGGAATAATTTGATTCCCAACTCTGCTTGTTTTAGCGTTAGTTTATTACAATAAAATTAATTATCGTAATTCATGCAAAGAAAAATATACAAATCATAAAATTATACAATTTTGAGAACCCATGAGGAGAGGCAATTACATTTCCGATGATATCCTCTATATCCTCGACCCAATATCTATACTTCCGGCTCAAAATGGCAGCTGGCCACTTATTCAGAGTCGCACGAATGCTGCAAAATGTTGCAAATTGAAGGGGGTTGCTTGGTTTTGTATTTCCTACAAAACTGAATTGATTTCACAAGAGCTATACATTATACTTATTCTTTCCAAAAGTTTCGAATGATGGAAAAAAGATGAAATAAAATATACATAAAAAAATATATAAAAAACTGTTGAATGGTGACTTCACATTTGCAAATACTAAACATTTAAATCGCTAAATTTTGAAGAAATAGCAAAAGGATGGCAAAGCATTATTGATATCACCGACCGAAAGTCTTTTACTAAATGTTGTCACACACACTGGTCAAAAAGTTTTAAGATAAAACAGATATTAATAATGGTTATAAAGGTTTAATGAAATATAAAATTGAATGTTTGTTTCGGAAACAAAATCTTTTCTTAAAATAAAGAAAAACCAAACGATAGCACTAAAACGTTGTCATATTTTTTTCTATCAAATCTGTTCAATTTGTTGATCAACGATTTGCCAAATAATATTTGTCATATTTTATGTACTAACTTCTCATCGTTATATGCGTTTAATATAACATTTAATATATATATAATATTTACTATTTATGTTCTGCAATATATTTTTAATAACTCAAAGATAAATAAGTTCTTCAGAAAGATAGTTAACGAAGTATTTACTTCACAAATTGATTTCAAAAAGCTTACGAATTATTACTGAAGTACTACTGAAGAATTACTGTATTATAAACTGGGTGTCTATAATTAAAGCTCACCTATTCCATGCACTCTACAGCAAAAACTACTTATCGGAACGGCACCAAATTTGCAGTACGTCGTAATGATGTGAGGTGATGTGCTTGCTTTAAAATCTGCCAAGGTTGCTGCATTGTCACGATAAACTAGATCTTTAACCCCCCCCCCCAGCCAAATATCGTATGGAGTGAGATCCGGTGAGCGTGCGGCCCACGCATTACTGAAGTGCCGGCTGATGACACAATCATCAGTGAAATGATTATGGAGAACCTATTTAACACAATTGGCGATGTGTGGAGGGGGCACCATCCTGCATGAACACCGTTGAATCAAGACACTGACATTGTTGCAGTGCTGGAATCACTGAAGTGGTTAGTAATGATGCATCGATTGCCAGCAAAGGAACATGGAGTAGGACCTGTGCGCCTTCGCTCTTCGAAGTAAAACGGTCCAACAATGAATGTTGACGTAAGCTCACACCAAACTGTCATTTTTGAGGAATGCTACTTCTTGTAGCTATCCTCAGGTATATTATTAATAATTACACCTTAATATAGCCAATTATAAAAATACTTGTATGCAAAAATATTCATAAGACGCAGAACACGTAGCGAAGCAGTTATCACACGATACCCGGAACAGCCTTCCGGAAACATCCGGAAACTGTCTTCACGTCGTTGTTGTTCGGGGATTGGTGGATATTATATCGGATATTTTCATGGATATTCCTGTTATCAGAAGACGGTTCTTCAGATGTTACAACATATCTAGCTGACTCAGTGTATTCTCCCGTTCCTGTTCGTGAAGACGACATGGCGTGTTTTCGGGTGTTACATAATGAGAGCGTCACTTCATATTTTATGTAGTGAAGTCTTATGAATAATTTTCCTTATTTTTATAATTGGCTATTTAATGTGGTGTAATTATTAATATTGTACCTGAGGATAGCTGCAAGTAGTAGTTGAAATAGATTGTTTTTAATATGTATTTTATAAAGTTTTTAATTTTATTTAATTTTTTAATTTTGTTCAGTGCGAGTCGCTATGTGCATTCAATTCTAAGTATTCTCCGCACTATAAATTTATTCTCTTCAATGGAAATGTTCTTTCAGAAATTTTTGGCTTTATTATGCTGGTCAACAACTTTTGGATGATTATGCTGAAGAGACTGGGATACTTAATGTTCTTTGTGTGATGGGACACGAAAAATGATGCTGAAATTGATTGATAAGCTCTTGTTTTTAAAATAATAACACTTTCACAGTTATATAGATTACAAAGAAATATGAATATAAATTTAAATACAGTTATAGCGTCCCCTTTTGGCCTGTCTCTTGTATTTTGTTTCAGTAGCATCCTTTTTCATTATCCAGCAAATCACCTAAAATTTCGCTTTGTATCTGTACTTCATCATCGAAATGCCTTGATGGAAGCGCTCACTATGAAGTCTTGGTCTTTGAATCATCAATGAATAGGTCTTTGAATCATCAATATCGCCACTGATCAAGAATTTGTCTCATATCAGGCCATCAATTTCTTTACAATAAGTGAACTCACTTTCGGTTTTAAAAAATTGCTCGAATTCTTTGATTCAATGCGAAATGCTGTCTGTTAAGTGATGTAAGAGTGCCATAGGAGATTCCACTGTTATAGCCTTTATGCCAAAAGTACATCCTTATTTTCGGAAGTTCGAGATCCGTGATGAGGTCATTGAGCTCGACTTCCATGATCTTACGATTGGAGATGTCTGTGCTTGCCAAAAAACTCTGATGAAAAGTCTTGAAGTTGATGGCTGAAGTTGATGATGTTTATCTCCTTTTCCCGCGAATTACAGACCTAAGGAATAGGCCTTTTTTATACTTAGAGTATCGAACACTTTCTCGACGCAAATGTCACTTCTCCTCAAATATAACAGAAACTATCCGATTATTTACAGACTTCCGGGACATTTCCATAAATATACTACACAATCTGTGAAAGTACAGAATTATTCTAAAAGATGGACCCAATTTAATTAATTTGCATTTAATGAAGTATAAATTGGACATTACCAATCTACATTCTAATAAAAAGAGGAAGTTTCAAAGTTTTGCTTTCCCACCGCTTGGGCGGTGATAGTTGCGTAAACGGCCGCTAGGATACTCGCGCCAATAGGCAGGCATTTCGTGTGACTGTCAGTTATGAGTAATGGCGTTTCACATGGATCCGAAAATCGGATGGTCGGGTCCAGGAATCGGTCGTATTCTCTTTCACGTGGCCACGAAACTCTCTACACGTCGTCTATACGACATGTAACATTCAAATCGTTCATATTGACTACGTTTCGTGGCCATGTGAAAGAGAATACGTCCGATTCGCGGATCCGACCATCCGATTTTCGGATCCATGTAAAACGCCCTTAAGATAGCTACTATGCAGCATACGGTTTTCTGCGTTCTTGAGGTTACAAGAAGTGAGTCTGCAGTTACAGTGCAGCGGGCGTTTCGTCTCCGATTCGGCATTGAACCACCAACTAGGAAAAGAGTAAGCCGTTGCTTTAAGCAATTTCAAGAAACTGGATGTCTCTGCAAAGGAAAAAGCCCGGACCGACCGCGTGTGTCAGAGGATGACGTCAGACGAATAGAAGACAGTTTGTTTGTAGTCCTAGAAAGTCGACCAAAAGAGTTAGTAGAGATCTGGGAATACCTCCTACCAACTGTATGGCGAGTTTTGAGACAGCGTTTGCTATACAAGCCCTATCGCTGACAATTTGTACAGGTTCTCCTTAAGAATGACAAAGTAAAGCGCATTGAATTTTGTGTTAATATTCCTAGAAATGATGGAGGATGACGCGTTTCTACCGCGCTTAATTTTTTGCGATGAAGCTACTTTCCATCTTAGTGGAAAAGTGAATAGACACAATGTTCGCAGATGCGGTCTGCAAAAATTCCAGTACAACATTGTAACATGAGAGAGACTCGTCGAAGCCAAACATGTTCTGTGCCTTATCATGGACAAAAGTTTAGGAACCATTCTTTTTTGAGGAAAGCACTGTAAGTGGAATAACGTACCTGGACATGTTGGAACAATGGCTTTTTCCTCAACTTACCGAAGATTCACAAGACTTCATTTTCCAACAGGATGGAGCTCCGCCCCATTGGCAACGTGATGTCCGAGGATCATCTGAGGACATGATGTCCCTTCCTCAGCGATGGATTGGTCGCATGGGAAATCAAGAACTGGCTCTACAGGTTTGGCCACCGAAATCTCCTGTTCTCACGCCCTGCGACTTTTTTTTGTGGGGCTATGTTTACGTCGCACCTCTACCAACAACTCTGGCCGTCCTGCGGAACCGTGTCACTGCTGCGGTGAACTCAGTAACACAAGGACACATTGAACATTGATAACCTGTGTTAAAAAAATTTGAAACTTCCTTTTTATATTAGTATGTAGATTGTTCATATCCATTTTATACGTTATTAAATACAAATTAAGTAAATTGGGTCCATCTTTTAGAATAACCCTATGTAATGCCAGCTGAAACTCTCTTGGAAGAATTTGGGGAAACAAAGACATTATGAACACTTTCGTACAACGCTTCATAAGAACTGAAAGCCGTTACCAGGCAACAATTTTACTGACCATATGATGAACACAATATACAGCCACTAAGCCAATTACTTGATGACATCATATTATGAGAATTACGGTGCCCAATTGCATTGTTGCCAACAGTTACATAAAGGGACCCAATATTTACTGGAAAAAGACCTTAATATCAGGCCATGGCTGTAATTCGAAAAATAGATCTAAGCTGAAAATTTCAGTGTCATTTTGGAATTCAGTGGGGACGAAGTAATAAAGATTAGTTAGTTTCGATTCCGTAACATTTTATGTATTGAACAGTGTTAACAACTACACAAAATAATCAACTTTATTGCAAATAAGTACATTAAAAGCACTTATTCGAATATACTCGTAGTTGATCTAATCAACAAAATCTAATCACAAAGCATCATAAAACATAGACTACGTATGAATTTTGTGAATTATCTATTCATTAATCAAAACTATGTATTTAGATAAAACCACAATAATCAAAATCAACATTCTTTCGATTTGATTTAAGGACTTATAAAATTTACAGTTAATTAAACGAGCAAAAAATTATAACAAAGTTTAGTTATTTTTTTCTTAGTTCTCTTATTTGACTTTCGAAATTTAAACTTATTTTTAATTTGCGGTTGGGAGAAATAGAAATATATATTATACATGAAGTTCTTTCAAGAAATTTAAGTAAAAAATATGAATTAAGAAATTCCGTTTAGTTTCTTATTCTAAAAATTTCCTTAAATTTTTCTCCTTGTATTATTAAGGAAAAACTCTAGTTATTAAAATCAGGATGAAAAAAAATCATAAAAGGAATGCAACAAATTATCCACAAATCATCTCGAAAAGTAAAGGTGAGACCTGAGAGTTTAATTTATGCATGTTTTATCAACAAAATATAACTTAACTTCGAGAAAAGAATCATCATTTCTCGAAAGAATTTAATTGCAAAAATAAAAAAAAAAATGTTCGATTCAATATTCCCGAAGTTATATTTAATAAATAACATTTAATTCTTGAAAAAGGAATAAGAAATTATTAAAGAAACACTTAAAAGTTTAAATTCTAATAAAGACATTTTCCTAAGGATAATTTTTAATTATATGAAGCTCATAGAAATAAATGTGGAAGTGAGATGATAGACAGAAACTTTCTTTGTTGTCGGCATAAAAGATCTATTGCTTTTAATATCATTACTAACAGATACTTTTCAACTAATTATCAGGAACTGAATCTGTAATTTATAACTTAGAAATTAATAGTTAATATCAGCAATCATGATAGATAAAAATTTAAGAATGGAGTTTAAATTTAGCAATAAATGTCCGCTTTACATTTTTAATGTTTATTCATCCTTATAGTGCTGTAAAACCAACATGAATTTAAAGGTGGATTTTAGACTTCACTTCGTCATCAATTGCAATGAATCAGTGTCTTTTGAGTAGTGCAGTGGCAGAAGGAGCTGGTTGTGAAATGGAAGAGCCGGAGAATGTAGGGAACAAATCGACATTGGATGGCCCCCCGGTTTAATTTATAGACTCCTCTATAAATTGAATCGTTCATTCATTACATAATGTTTATTTTAAAAATACTCTGATTATTCGAAATATAGTTCGAAATATATTTCCGATTAATCGACAAATATTTGTTTATACTTGTATTGGGTTGTTTCATAATTATTGGTCGATTCTGACACAAATAACAAAACCAGCTGTTGCAAACAAAGAAGTACATTTTATTCAGAAAAGTTTTTGCCCTCGGCAGCAATACAGTGTGCCCAACGTGTTTTCAGTGCACGACTTCAAAAGCTGACATCATAGTGATGTAAGAAATCTCAGCATCTTGATTAGCGAACTGTTTGCCCCTCAAGAAGTTGTCCAAATGGCGAAACAAGTGAAAGTCTAAGGGGGTCAAGTCTGGTGAATATGAAGGGTTAGGGAGGACCTCGTAAACCGAGACGTTGATTTTTTGCATGCTTTTTTTTGCATGACATGTGGTCGTGCTTCATCATGCAAGAGTATTGGACCCAAGGAATTAACGAGAGATGGTTGTTTGTTGCATAATTTCTTGTGACATTCGTCCATCAGACTGCAGTACACGGCAGTTGTGATTGTTCGGCCATGTGGTTAAACCTCAGATTAAAATGTGTTCGGACCACATTTTTGGCAATCCACCAAACAAAGATCAGAACCTTCTGTGTGTGAAAGTTGGGTTTGGACATTTGTATCGGTAGTTTCGTTTAAGTGATTCACTGCAGTGTTCGCTTTCTGGTGTCACAAAGCACCCATTTTTCATCAACCGTAAACATCTGATGCAGAAATGGGGTGCTAGCCTCACGTGTTTGAAGGGAATTCATGTTTCCAGACGCCATCTGCTGCTGTTAGGCGAGTTCGTGTGGAACCCAGGTATCCATATTTTTAACCTTGCCCATAGCTGCCAGGTGTCTGGAAACTGTCCTGGTGATACGGAAACTTAGGCACTGAGCTTGTTTTTTCTTCCACTTTCTGCCTTAACTTTCTGCACCTCCAACCTCCCTAACACAATTAATACAGTATTTAAAAGCATTATCAAGAATAATCTTAGTGATGTTAGTAAGAGGGCAGTGATATCTGAAGGCCGTATTACATTTACCATTTCACTCGCCATAAATGCAAGCCGTAAGGGGATGTCCATTAATTACGTGAGGTGTTTTTTAAAAAATTTGGACCCCCCCCCTCCCCCATGGTGAGATTTCAAAAATTTTAGCAACCAAAAAAAAACAAAAAAAAAACGCAAATCTTGCTTTAACAACCAAAAAAAAAACCGGAAATCTTGCTATGATATATATTTTCTCTGAATGAAAAAGTTTACGTGAGATTTTCGTTGACCCCTCCCCTCCCCCTTGGTGAGATTTTGCCGGACCCCCCCTCCCCCTTTTGACCTCACGTAATTAATGGACGTCCACTAACGCAGGCAATGTCAGGGTAGATTGCGAGTAATTAGTGCACCGCTTTACACTTACCATAACGTCTTCCATCACACGGAACATTTACACTTCTCAATTGTCATCATGCCTACGTTTTATTTACGAAAAAAATAGCAGTGATTTATATAAAAGCCATTTAGTCAATGCATCGGATAGGTGAAAGAATGTTTTTAATTAATTAAAATAGGAAATATTCATGTTTTTTTTCATCGTTTTGTGTTTCTTTGTTTTCAGTTTCGATAAATCAGTTTCGATAAATAATTCAGTCTCGTTAAATCTCGATCAACGACGATATCTTTTCGAGATCTTGGATCGCTGTCGATTCGAATTTTCAAGCCGAAATTCTGAAATGATTTTGATTAATAATGTAACATATTATGAAAGCATCCACGAAAACATAAGGAAAAGATGCCCTCCGATCGTGAAAATCATTTTTGTAATCGGTAATTTCGAATAAATAGATACAAATCGATTGGACTTCCAAGTTCTACAATTCGTCACCAGGAGCGCTAGTGTCGATGTCCAGCCATCTGATTTCGCGCCATTTCTTTAAAGATAGCCCAACCTCTATGTCTCGCCATCTCCTCTCGCCATCTGATGGCGAGGTGATGGCGAGTGAAATGGCGAGGTTATGGTGAGTGAAATGGTAAATGTAATACGGCCTTTAAGATAGGAAGCTATTACCTTCAATCATATCAATAGGCTTAAGATCTTCAAAATCAAGATTTTTTTATTTATTTATTTATTTTATCTATTTCCTTCTCCTCATATCATGTTCATCATGTGACCCATATGCCGTTATATGATTGGTAGCTGACATTGACCAATCCTATTGGAGTGAAGGCCTAGTATGTTTTCTTGGAGTCAGGATAATGATGGTCGTTAATGGCAATCGAAACCGGTTGTATGTCTATTATCTTAAATACTTTATAATTTGCAAATACAATGTGTGTTCAAATAATTGGAATTTTTAAGTGTTATTTATTTCTTTTATCTTTCTGTTTATCTAATCTTATAAAAGTATATATGAAACTTTTTTCCCCCAGGAAGATGAATCCAATCAAATCACTCAGTTTCTGTTTATGTAGCCGAATAGTCTTCTTGGATACATTGTTAAGAGCACGAGACTATTTAACTTCTTTAAGGTAGATATTTATTTTTTCTTTGTAGTTCCTCCTCGTGACGGTTTCGTGAATACTATTTATGGAAAAGCATTAAAACAGACACACTGATGTTTAATAATGATTTAACCATTTTAGCTAATCGATAACTAATCGGCTTTCAATTTCATAAAAATGTACTTAATCAACTTATATAAAAAATGCGATTTATTTAATTTTATTCAGAATATTTCCACTGTTTATCTTCAGCAGATGTCATTTAAATGTAAACATTTAATGACTTTTCGTTTGTGTGGTTTTCACGACTTTAAATTAAAAATTAAGGAATATATTCAAATGAAAGTAAACTTTAAACTTTAACTTCGACATACTTGTTTCAGAATGTTCATTTTTTGTGCAGAAAGAGGTGATTCCCTTGTTTCGATATGAAAAAAAAAAACGCAGATCATTTAATGATACAGTGTTTATTGACTTAAAATTGTTTTTGTTTTGATGAATTTGATGATATCTCTCTTTATTGAACAAGAACGTTGGTCATTACTGAATAAAGATTCTATTTGACCTAAATGCAAGAGAAAATTGACTATAGGACATCGTTTCAATTCATCCATCCCAAAGATATAATTCGAATTGGATGAGTTCCGAAATTATTACTTAAAATATCTGACTAAAGCTCCAAGTTTAATTAAAATCGTTGAAAAGAAAATTATATGTTAAGATAAAACTAAAATTGGTAGATTCCACTTAAGAGCACTAATTAATTTTCCCTACCATATTGTTTTTTGTTCAGATTGCATTTCAATAGCGCAATAAAAGGTTAAAAAGTTTAATTAAATTTAAGTTTTTCAATCAGCATTAATCGAGAAATTCTTTGGAATTGATATATTAAAATTACAAAAATATAAATAAACTTTTCTGACATTAATATTAGCTAATAAAATATAGATTTATAGTAAGTTTTTCTTCTTTTATCTTCTCTTTTCTTTTCTTTTTATCTTCATTTTTGTACGAAAAGTTTTGATTCATTATTACTCCTCTAACAAGGATAAGGATTTCAATGATTTTATGATTATTGACTGAGCTTGCGAATCTCATTCTATTCTCATTGAACATTCTTCTCCTTTGTTTATCTGTTTGTTCACTTGTCTAAAAAGTTGAAGTATCCCACTTTACAGACCCTTGGGGCAGCTGGAGGTTAGGCTTAGGGCACTTAAATCTTTTCGTGACCTAACGGGACGAAGTTGAGGTCAGGAGGTCAGCCTGATGCCCGCCTGCTTTTAACTCTCGGGATGAAATCTGGTACCCATTCTACAGAGGGCTGGATAGACCCTAGCACCCGTTTGGAGAAGAAAGGAGGGTGGAATAATTCCCGTCCTCCGCCGAGGCCGGGAATCGAACCCGCTAACTCCAAGCCGCAGCCAAGCGCCCTAATCCACTCGGCTACCGTGTTCACTTGTCTATTTAGTCGTAATTCACACTAAACTTTATAGAAGGCGGAGTTCGGTAGAATTTGGTATGTTCCCTGTTTTTGTGGTCCCACTTAAAGCTTCGGCTTGTTTATTTTGGTCCCCGCTGCTACTGTGCTTAAAAAAATTACTCCGAAATTCTTCACTTAAATGGAAGGATTGATTTCTTTCATTTTATACAATGCTGATTTATGATGATAGTCAGGGCTTCCAAGAGAAATCTTTGAAGGCGGTACAAAACCCATTTGGGGCTCTCTTAGACTTGCAAAATTAGTATCAATACTATGAATATGATGCAAACATTGCTGATTCGTTGTTTGACAATAGTAATATATTTTATTTTTTGCCATTTTATTCCAACAGTGTTTTTTTTGATATAATATTAACAGAAAGAGCATTTTTTTGGAAAAAAAAAAAACAAAAACAGAAAAGGTTGAAATTACAAAGAGAGAAAAATGTGATAGTGGATACTATCCGCTGGACCGGAAAGACGAAAACAGCAACTTTTAGGATTAAAAGAATAGAAATGGGTCTTTATAAAAAAAAAAACTAACAATCAACAAGAAAATCTGAAAATAGATAAAGATGTTGATCAAATTGAAAAAAATAAAGATATAGTTTTTCTTATTTTTATTTATATATTTATATATTATGCATTTTAATGTATAATAATTTTTTAAATGTTCCTTCAGTCATTGGCCCCTCTGTAGCTCTCGGGTCCCGGACCAATGTACCTGCTGGACCCCCCCCCCCTTCTCATAGGGCTTGATATAACTATCCTCAAGCCCTATGAGAAGGGGGTCCAGCAGATGATAGCCATATAATCATATTTAACAGCACGCTATTTTGGTCTCCATTCTTCTTTCCTAGCTCTGAAAATGGAGCCTTTCCCTCCAGAGCTCCAGAGCTTCCTCTAGATTTATACATTTACGAATAACTAAAATAAAATCGTAAGAAAAACGAAAATTATTCTAATGAATGTATTTATTATTTAGTAAACTGAAAACTTAATTAAACAAAAACTATTAAAATATTAATCAAAAACCGTAATAACATTTTAAAAAATATAGCACACATTCAAAATATGTTCTATTTATTAAAAACTAAAAATTGCAAAACAGAACAAAAAAATAATAAAAATATATTGCTGTAAAATAGGATGGTTTCGACCTGGAGAATACTGGAAGGTCTTCCTCAGCTAGTTCTCAGGTGATTCAGCTGAGAATGACCTTACAATTTTCCATATTCGAACCGTCCTGTTTTATGGTTATATGTTTTTATTATTTTTTTTTTGTGTTCTGTCTTGCAATTTTATTTGTGTATAATTAGAATGTATTTTAAAATAGATAAAAGAGATTTTTTTCTTAGATATTAAGCAATCTTTCTCTAACGTTTAGTTTAATTTATTACAATATGTGATACTTTATCCTTAATTCTTTTAAAGAATAAAAATGTGAATATGTTTTTATTTGTAGGAATTTTTTAAGAAAATCTGTTTTAAGATTTTTTTGTTTAGACAGCATTTATTTGATCTTACAATTAAGCTAAAAAGTTATTGCATTCTCTTTATTTGCGAAGTCTTCTAACGCTTCTAAAATGTTACAGTTCACGAATTCGAAGAAAATTAGTAGGCTAGAAGATTTCCTGTTACTTTTCCCATTTTTATTCCACCAATTCGTAAGTGACCTTTTCTCTTTCCTTTGTCTTTTCTACATCGATCTCAGTGGAATAGAATCGTAAAAAAGTTCTCAGATAAGAATATAGTTTGACGTAGGCGGATTTTGCCTCCCACGCACTAAGAAAGAAAATACACAATGTGATGACATAGATGGCTGTTGCCGTGATCGAAATATAAATATTGAAAAAGCTATTTCGAATTATTATTTCGACAGCTTTTTATATTCTAAAAAAAGTATTTTGAATTCTTTGTTTTTAGCTATAAAGTTATAATCAAAATATCATCTTTATTTTTTCCCTTTAGAGTTTTCTTTAATTTTCACAATAAGGTCGTATTTATTAAAAAATTACAATAAAACTTAAAAGTTACTGAAAAAATTATAGAAATTCCATTTATAATGCGTTTGGAAACACATTGATTGTAAGTTTAGAATGTCGAATTCCATTTTCCAGTGATTAAGCATGATTTAGATTCAAACTATTTTGATTGATAATGCTGGCAAGTTACCGTTGCAATTGATTTTCTTTTCTTTAGTTTCTCTGTCTGTACACTCACCACGCTAAAATGGCTGAACGATTTCCATAAAATTTGGATTAATTTCTTTAAAATTTGGCACGGTGCTTATTTACGGTTCAACCTAAAATAAAGAGATCGAATATTCTGGTCACCAGCCCCATTTCCATTTAGAAAATTGATGCCCCACCTCTGGATGCTGAGTCTCCACTAAGCGATTTACAACTGAGCTTAGATGTAGTTATAGATTTAATACGGCAGCGGCTCCCAACGTGGCGGCTCCCCCCAAAAGTTAGAGAAATACAATTTAAACACAAGCATGTTTTACATAATTATATGTGTTTTACAATAGTTTTAAAACTATTATCGGAGTATTGTAAACTATAAAGAGAAAAAAATAGAATTATTATTAAAATTTAGAAATTTTAATTATTTTTTTTTAAATTTAAGTTCTTCATTATTCACTGATTTTTAGTTCATTTATCGTGAAAACACTTGACTTGGAAAAGAGACCAAACAGCCTGAAGAGTGCCTGAGATTGTGTACTGTAGAGAATATAGAAAACTTCCCTTCCTATTTACTTATTCCGTGGTATAGCGTAGAAGGGGAAGCTAACACATGCGTATGCGACCTAAGGACAACCCTCCCTGAATTCTGCCGGACTCGTAGTAGTTTGGCTGCTTTCTTCAGCTAAATTAAGGCTGTAGATAGAATTACATCGTTGTAAAAGCATTCCTAAATTAAAATATATAAAAACACATTGGAGTAAAACAAATTTATTACTATATCCACGTTAAAATCGTTAATCGGTGTTAAGGACCCCCTCAGTTGGCAACGCGGATCCCAAATTGGGAACCGATGGAATAAGGAGTGGTAGATATTCAGTTTACATACTTATGCTGTAAGTATTATAGTAAGCAGTGGGAAGACAAATGGAACCTCCACAAATCTAAACTAAAAACAGTAATACCCATAAAAAATATAGAAAAAGGAAATTCTTACGTTGGGCTCTGCCAGCCTCAATGAATTTACGATGAGTATTTAAATAAATAAAAAGCGCCAAAATGCAGAAACACATTAAAAGTTAGACTAATGTTAATTACTGACATCTGAAGGCAGCCTGTTTCAAGCTAACTTGGCGACTGATGATCGCCAAATTAACGTAAAGCAATTATAACTTGAGTGATGACCGCCAAGTTAGCTTATAACCGGCTTTTTAATAAATTTTCGACAAAATTTCTTGTTTTCAAATAACTGTTCATCAATTACTTAATGATTTTTCCTGATGTTTACTCTTTTTACTGTACCATTCTTTTAGGACCTACCTGAATATAAGCTCAGACTTTCTGTTAGGTGTAGAAGATGACTAACATTGCCTTTCCTATCGAATTAAATTCCATGGTCAGCAGTTCTGTAGTTTGTCATCAGTGATTTGCATTCACTAGTAAAACCGATAACAAGAATGGGCTTTCATCATTGTCCCTAAGATATTTGTCTCCTCAAAACCCTTTCATTCGTAATTACATTAATCGACGAATAAAAACACTGGTATTTTATTTCGCTACTGCAAGCTTTCCGTTGGTATTCCCAATCACATTATTTTCAATATTAGAGTGCTTCCTTTATCACATCAATTAATGAACAGCATCGGTGTACAATGTTTTCATGTGGTGTGAGTAAATTCCAATGGTCTAATTGTGAGATAAGAGGGTTGACGCAATACCGTCAATTGAGGTGACTTTGACACCCGGGGATGACATTGAAACTTTCGTACTGCTTCCTCAAGCGATAAAGACTGGGTTTGGCAAACTGCCAAAACAATGAAACGAGCCGAAGGGGAGAATTACATTCTAAAAGTTTATTATACATGTATTTCTTATTCTGTGTGTGTGTGTGTGTGTGTATTTTATTCTCGCATTAATTTTAAACTGAATTTTGTGCAGTAATTTTTCACTTTACGCATCTCTCCTTTATATGTCGTTTGTTTTTGTCGGCACATACACATCTCCCCTATTTTCACGCCGAGAAAGAGGTCGGAGCAACCAGTAAATCACGTGACCAGTCTCTTTCGTCTGGTTAAGCAGTAGATCTTACGTTTTTTCTTATGTATTGTCGTATTTTTTTTTTTTCTGGGCGATATAGATATATATTTCTTGTATCAGGTCAATAGAAGGTAAAAGTGCCAAGAAAGTATCAAAGTGAACTTGGGTCGAGGCCCTTCGCAATTACAGTGAGGAAAACCTTCGAATGACGTTGGATGCTGTAAAAAGTGGCATGTCAAAGACGCAGGCTTCTAAAACTTTTAAAATTCCATGTAGTACGCTCATAAACAAGGTGCTTGGGAGGCATCTAAATGGTGGCCAGCGAGTTCTGAGGTCCTCACTTAATAGCTCAGCTTGAATGTTAATAACTTTTGACACCCTGAATGTTGTCCAATATCTCCTAGAGTACAATTTTAAAGAATAATTTAATTGAAGGAAATAATAGGTCATACATCTATTGTTTTAATATAACTTCCCGGTGACAACTCAAGGTGCGAATCCTAACTTTAGCTTTGTGCCTGTGATTGATATCTAATTTTGAATTATTTCGGCACGTTAAACTTCTTTTCTTTATAAGCATATAGCTTTTTTACCTCTTTATATCGCAGTTAAATTCCTTTTTTGCCTGCCGGTGTGCAGGACAAGGAACTTTTGTATTTTATATCTTGTTTAATTTTTGGTTAGGATTTCTTCGGTGGGAGGTCCCATTCTCGGGTGCGAGAACCGGGATACTAACACCTCGCGCACTTTCTGAGTTGTCATCGGAGGAGTTTGGCTGGCTGAGGAGTCCTAATAAGGACGAAACGGTCCGTTCCAGTCTCTTCCCGGTGACAACTCAAAGTGCGAATCCTAACTTTAGCTTTGTGCCTGTGATTGATATCTAATCTATATTACTAAAATCTTTTATTTCTCTGTCTGTGTGTCTGTCTGTCTGGCGCAATTTTCTGTGAGAATGGAAAATAGAAATAAAATTTACAATGAAACACCCGCGACAGGAATCGAACCTGCAACCTTCTGATCCAAAGTCAGACATCTTACACATTAGGCCATAGGGACTACAACTCTCTTCATATTGTTTTTTGACTTATATCTCCTTTCCCTTCCTCCATCAATAAGGAATGTATTCAATCTTTTTTTGGAATCTCAAGATTGTTTATTTATTTCCCATCCGCCAGTTTATTCGTAATTCAAAACTGACAATTAGAACGATAATTGCCGAAACGTTGCAATATTTTAAATATTCTTACTTAATCAAATTCTATGTGATATTGAAAAATAAGTGCGTGTACATGGCAGATGTTGGAGTATAGAAAACAGAGTCAAAAAAGAAAGAAGCACTCTTTTTTTGAGGTGGAATATCGAAAAAAATCACTATTTGCAACTCAAAAACCATCAATATTTGTAACTCAAACGTCACTGAAAAGTTACAATTACAATGAAAATGAGAGTCAAAAAAGATAGAAGCAGTATTTCTGTTATGTAGAATACTGAACACTATTGTAACTCAGAAACCACTGATAAGTATCAATTGAAATAAAAAAACAGAGTCAAGAAATAAAGAAGCAGTATTTCATTAGATAGAATACTGAAAAATCACTATTTGTACTCAAAAACACTGAAAAGTATCATTGGAATAAAAAAAGAGAGTCAAGAAAGAAAGAGGCACTATTTCTATTAGGTAGAATATAGAAAAATCACTATTTGTAACTCAAAAACCATCACTATTTCTAACTCGAAAACCATTGAAAAGTATCAATAGGAATAAAAAAAAAAGAGAGTCAAGAAAGAAAGAAGCACTATTTCTATTAGGTAGAATGCTGCTCAGAAGTTAGACGTCTTAGCCATTGTACCACGCGGCCTACACTCTAATCTCTAGAAAAAATAAAATATATCATATATATGTGCTGATGTATATATTAAATTAAATATAAGTTATATTAATATTTATA
>JAFIDM010012231.1:62427047-62443874 GCA_023159025.1 Thereuonema tuberculata | reverse complement strand
GTAGAGTTAGGGGCTTGGCTCTACATGAGATCTCATATCTTTTTAACAGTGAAAGCATTATGAGCATGTGAGTCTTGGCAACTTATTTTACACGAAGTGTTTTGGGTGGGATTAATAAAATTACATTTTTCTTCTTAATTGGAAATATTACTAGAATTGTAATTATTACCAGGCCACAAAATATGCAACTAACTTATTTTAATGTTTCCAATACTATATTGATTATTACAGAAGAAATGAGGGAATGCATTTCCAACCGACATATATTGACAGTTTGGGAATTATAAGTAAATATAGCAATATTTACAAAATCACAAAGCGCCAAGGCATTCCCCAGTGGAAACTGTTAGATTTAGGTTCGAGTAAATATTTGATTAGGACAAGCACTTCTGAAAAGAGAAAGTTGTTGCTTATGCAAATATTTATTTTAGATTTTGGTGAGTAGTAATATTTTTGTTTTCTTTTTAAAGTGTTTCCTTAACCAACTTGCAAAATTATACATAAAAAAAGAGGTAAACTTCCAGCTACCATAGAACACTGAGGACTAAGCGCGGATACATCGTTTTTGTGGTTGTGGTGAGTTGGCGACCACACAATTGTGCTCTTTTTTAAATTTTGACCATAAATTAATATGGTACTAAGCATTGAAGAAATCAGACGTTTGTAGATTTGTAGGAATTGGAGAAATGATTTGTAGATTGTAGGAATTGGAGGGTGAAAGCCAAATCAATGTACCTAGGTTTTAATTTGGACCATAAATTAGCGATGTTCCAACATTATGGAAATCCGTCCAATAGTTTTAATGTTATCCACACACAATGTACTATCTTACATATTCTGTTATTAAATTCAAACAATTTGCAATGATGAGCGAAGCTTGATCAGAATTCGTTATCTTCAAATATCTTTCGCTGCCCGGACTATCGTTAAACAACATATGGCTTCACATTTGTGCATTTCAACTATTTATTTTTTATGTTTAATAGTTGCAAGTTGCCAAATAATCTTTATTAATATTTGAAAAAAGCCAACTTAAAGTATTCATTTCTATTATTAAAGGGTGACTGTTACAAATGAGATTAATATTCAAATTCAATAAAATTTTCATTGACTTCCGTACGAACCCATTTGGCATTTCATTCTCATAAAGTATAATGTTAAATGTGAAGCAATTCAGCTTGCAAGTAGTGGCAATCTTAAAGGAGATGATAAAATGGAAAAAATTCTTTTGATTACAAAGTTGAGCCTGAAGAAGAAAATATGATTAAAAAAATTGGAGTAACTTCAACTACTAAATAAAAGAATACAAAGAAGGAAAACCCTAAAAGTAAAGTTGAAAACTGTAAGATTTTATTGTAAACTAGCCGGGTACCAGTTAAAAGATCTACATTTTATCCATTAGCAGTGCTTTTTTTTGTAAAAAAAAAAAAAAAGGTGGTGGAACGCTAATAATTTTTTTTTTTTGCAATTTTATATAATATATAATACTATGAATACGGTGCACAAGCAGAACCGTCGTAATAATTTTGTTGCCGTTTGCCGACCTGCTCTGCTCAACAGGGCGATTCTATTTGGACCAAATATCAATTTAAATAAAAATCCGTCGAAAAAAGGTGGTGGGACGCCGTTCCAATGCGTTCTATGACAAAAAGAGCACTGTCCATTTGCATGACCAATCATTCTCTTATAGTTAGGTCACGAAATTGGAAAAACGTAAAGTCTTATGACAATGACAGAATAACGCTTTTATAATTTTATTATAAACTAGACGGAACCCGTCGCTTCGCTCCGGAACCCTTTTTTTATAGCATTAAAAAAAAAAAAAAAAAAAAAAAAAAAAAACTTTTTTTATCAAATTAATATGGATATCGGAGAATTCACGACTTCCCAGCTCGTTGTGGGCTTCTCCGCTCAAGTGTATTGCCCGTTGGCACTCAAACGGGGGGTTGCCGCAAAACACTTCATTTTCGCGGAAACGTTTGTTAATGACTGATATACCGTTCGATAGAACTTTCAAATACCAACATTTTCTCAATATAACGTTCTCTTCCAACTTTTATACTTTTCGTTTAAATTGAGAAAAAGTCAAAATTTGACCCTTTAAAAGACGCCATCTTGGAAACCAATAACTTTTTTCGAAAGATTTTTGTAGTATTTTGTTTGTCTTAAAAAGATCTACATTTTATCCATTTGCATGATCAATCTATCTCTTATAGTTTGGTCACAAAATTGGAAAAACGTAAAGTCTTATGACAGACAGAATAACGCTTTTATAATATAAGATAAAAGTTAAAAAAAAAATCAATAGCCTAGACCAAGTTTACACAATTATCTAACTTTGGAAAAGTAATGGAAATACTATTTTTTGATTGATAAGATGCACTTCAAGGAGAATATAAAAAGCTGATCTGAAAAAATGGAAGGAACCTCTTATGGCTAAAAATTAATAACTTTCTCTGTTAAGGATTTTTGAAATGATATACAAAGCAAGGTTCTTAGAAAAGTTCCGAAGGTTTTTTTTTTTTTATTTTTGCTAATGTTTTCAAGGTTCCTTTTCTCTGCTATTGGATCCTATTATAAGCTGACAATAAAAAAACTTTTCTTTAGAATTTTATTCTTAATTTTCAAAACTCATACAGTAATAATGATCAAAAGGGATAGCAGTAAAGCTTCCTTACAAGCTAACTTCTCCTTCTCCTCAACTCTATCATATCAAAATCCCCAACTGTTCCAATTGTTGCAGAACGATATTTGTGTTTTTCCCATTGTCGTCACCAGGTCCATATATGGTGGTATTTCAGCAATATCCTCTCTTTTCCAACCAAGAGATTAAACGAGTTCCAAGGCAGACTATATTTTCCGCAGTGTCGTAGATAGTTTCTATGCAAAATTTGGTTCCGATCGGTCAAACAGTGAAAAATTGTATGATGAATATACAAACAAACAAACTTTGAATTTTATTATATGTATAGATATCAAGGTTTTTCCTTCTAGTATAACGAGGTTTCTTTAATTTCTATGTTGTAATACTACTTTATTACACATATCTCCTTATGCAAATGTTTCATTCCGTGACATCAAGTTAACTAAGATTCTGTAACTAAGATTCTCCTATAATTCGTTGGAAAACTCCATAATGAGAGAAAATGGATAAATTTGAATGTGGCATGATAGTTGTGCTAGACTACTGATACAATACGGAACAAGAAAACGATCATTTCAACGGCCTCAACAGTCTCGAGTCTCAGCTCTATTCAACATCTTTGGGATGAGGTAGAAAGGAGTGTACATCCATCCAATTTGCAGCGATTTTCGACACAATCATATCTATGTTACAAAATTTCTTCTGTTTGCTTCCAGCATCTTGTAAAATCAAAGAATTCAGGCTGTTTTGAATGCAAAAGCAGGCGCACTACGTACATGTACCTAACAATGAGACAGGTTAGAATATATTTGGGACGTTTAACATCTTCCTAATATTTTCAAACAAGTAGTGTTTAGGATAGACAATTCGAAATTCTGGCATTTTTGGAGGTAGTGTAATCGAAAGGACATTGACTTTAATAATTTTCCCCTGAGAATATGTTACCAATTCTCGCAGTCATAGTTTTCCTTAAAATTTTATTGTAATACATTCATTACCTCCTGTTTTGAAAACCTTAAGCAGGTCACGATGGATAATAGAAAGTTCACTGATAACACCTTAATTAGAAAGATCTGCCTATCCTCTACAAAAGAAGAGTTGTCGATGTGGAATATCTCCATTCAAAATAATAATATGACTTTAAATATAGAGATAAATATAATTTTCAGAAAGAATCTGCAGGCTTCAACGAATTACATACATTCTACCAAATACTTTGAAAATATGCATTAAAAGACATGGTGCCTATTATATTTCTGTACTATTTATGTTTCTCTTAAATTAAAGAACTCCGTTTATAGGCCATGTAGACTGCTTCGGTAATGAAGGAAACGTAGGCTCCCAATCCGCGAACATTTGGATGGAGGATGGTTCCAGAGGTATCGAGATAAAGTGGGGGTCAGGGTTCAGTCAGACATCCTCCCGCCTTCAATTTCGGAAATGAAACCTACTTCTATTTCATAGAATGCTGAGTGAAGCCTAGGACCCGTCTGGAGAAGAAACCAGAGGACAATCCGGGTCCTTCTTGGAATTGAACCCGGGTCCTTCATTCCGCAGCCTGCTGTCTACTACACTAGCCTGCGAAAAAAAAAAAAATTCTCCGGCAAAAGGTTGAAGAGCTGATTTACCCTAATTTAGGTGTGCTGAGTTCAAATATGTAAACCGTTTTTGCCTATCACGTACAGTTTTTTTGCTATTTGAAATCCAAATTTTACACATTGCTGTAATTTCAATAGAAAACACCATAATAGAGAATATATGTAATTTTAATGGGACATGATCAAATTGCAACGAATATACAAAAAAGTAACATGTTCATTGCTAGAATGTATGAATCTCACTTCAAGAACACTATTGTTTGCTGCACTTTGATGTGAATGAACGCTGTGTTGATTTGCGTTTGTGTTCCTCATTAGTGACAGAGGTACCGAAAGCAGGGACTACTTCTATCAAAACTCTTCACGTACTGCTTCATAATTCCCAATTTAATATGTAAAGGGGGCAATAACACACTTTGAGGATCACTTAATGGACGATTTACAATGTTTTTTTCTCCAGACACGAACTGTTTCCTCTTGGGCCACTGAGACACTAACCAGTGACGATCCCTGTCCCGAGAGTCCCACTCACACAGAAAACACGGAACTTAGTATATCCTCCTTGCTGCCCTAATGTGATACCGCACACTTTTAAATCACAGCACAGTAACCATCTGCGTTCATTGTAGTTCAGTTTCTTCAACACCGTAGATAAATTGTTATAGTTTTCACGAAGAGATGTTGAATGGGCGACTGGCACTGAAGCAAGTTTATTTCCATTGCGCAGAAGAACACCTTTGAGATTTCTTTTACTGGCATCAATAAATAGACGCCAGTCCTTTGCTTGGTAAATAGTTCCAAGACGACGAATTAAGCCAGGATATCACAGCAAAACACAAGTTCGTCTTCGTGAACAAAAAACTGCCGGAATTCTTCCTCCCGATTTCTCTAACAATATGAATTTGTCCCAGGAAGTAAAAGATTTCTCTCTTTAAATCTTGATCCTAAAAGTTCTCTCTTTTCTTTTGTGAGGCCTAGGTCACGCACCAAATCATTTTGTCACATTGATTATAAAGATGTGGAGTTTTATCCTCAACATCCGGTAGAAAGGTATCATCATCACCATCCTCCGCACTTGAAGATGACGAAGACACACTCTCTGGTAACTGTTTTGGTGGTTTTGGGACAGGAATATCGGGTCCATGTGTTACGGGGGTTATGGCAGATGGAAGGCAGGGATACACAATGTGCTTTTTGTTTTTCATATTGAATCCGGACACTTTACATACACAAAAAAAACAGTCGTCAAAGTGATTTGTTTGTTCCCGCCAAACCATTGGGATTCCGAATGGTATTGATGGCAACAGCCCTTTGTACCATTGCCGCAGGTTTTCTACACACGTTTCACACACAATATGGGGTGCGAAATTCTTGTCCTGATTACCTAACTTCATGTTAAAATATCCCAAGTACAGGCTTTTTATAAATGGTGTTATATTTCGCTTCTGGCCTTTACTTGTATATTGGTCATATATATAACAGAAATAGTTGGGATTGTTCACACATTTTCGCCTCCCAACATCTCTGCCACTTGCCATTTTAACACAAACTACCTCCCTTATTCACTCAATCGACTTCAAGTGCACGTTGAAACATATAAACAAAGGCAAGCCACACGTTCTCAGACTCTCCTCTCAGACTACGGAGGAACGCGATCTTCGCGTTTTTACCTTGTCTGACACTGCGCATGCGCGAACTACAACTGTTCTATTTGTTGTTCCGGTAATCCTGTATGATTA
The DNA here is from genome assembly GCA_023159025.1 of Thereuonema tuberculata. Lineage (NCBI taxonomy): Eukaryota > Metazoa > Arthropoda > Chilopoda > Scutigeromorpha > Scutigeridae > Thereuonema > Thereuonema tuberculata. Next base: position 62,437,893 of record JAFIDM010012231.1, on the reverse strand, counting down.
CCTACTTCCCTCCAAAACACAGCTCATACAATACTTTCTCTCAGACATGTCCGTACCTGCATTCCGTACAATCAAGCCAAAACTCATTTACAATATCGAAGCTCAATTAGCATACACATGAGACGGATTTATGACAACTCTGTACGTGATACGAAACAACTGGTATTTTTTTTTACATAAGGACACTAAATGTAACGTATATCACATACAATTACTTTTGCCGGAAAAGCTTCGCAGGCCAGTGCTATTGGACAAGTATGCCAATATTTTCCTTAGGTAACTTCGTAAGAAGATTAATGATCATGATCACAAGGAATCTATGAAAATCTCTCTATGTTTAATGTCATATTTCAGTCACAGCTACTCCCATATTGACTAATTTTAATGTTTGTTAGTTTAGATATAACTTACTTTACATTTTTAAATCTAGAAGCATGATAAGGAAGTGATTCTACCCATAATATAAAATTATTAAAGAAACTGTTTTTACGAAAGAATTAATGAAACTCAAAATTTACTTTAGCTTTGTAGGTTGGAGTAGAAGTTCACCAACTTTTCCCAAAGAAACTGCGGTACAATAAAAACGATTTTTTTTCTCGCCTAGAAAAATAAGAAAAATATTACTTATGAATTTTTAAGAAGTCATCGCCTTTCACCTATTCCTTCGTGATTTGGTGTGAGTGGATCGATAAACCCAGGAAGAGAAGCGCCTGGTTCTTAATCGTCACTGTCTGCAGAAGATTTTGAAGCGAATAATGCTTCATTGATTGATGAAATATCAGCTGTATTTCAATTACTACTTTCAGTCAGTACTTCCATTCAGTTACCTCCCAAACATCTTCAGTTGCTAAAAATTATAAAAAGCTCAATAATGGAAAATAATAAAAAAAAAGAACTCAGCGAGCATTAAATTCTTTCTCATTTGGGACGAAAGATTTTTTCTAATTAACTTGGAAGCCTGCAGTGATGAGTCCAACATTAAACCTCCTTCATTTAGGTTTGAATGACAAATCTCATTAAAAATTTCACGCTCGTTAAATTTCCGTAATTAGCAGAACTAAATCTGTCTATTCTATCGTCTCTTTGCCTTCAACTTCACTTTTTTGTTTATTCACTTAATTTCAGATGCTTGTTCTTCTATTTATTCAGTCTTTTTTTTTGGAATTTCTGCGTTGATGTTTTTTTTTATTTTAGCCCTGACACTGATAATCTTTGAAAAATTATTTTCATGAACGGGGCGAAGAACTTTCCAAAATCAGTATTATCTAAATAAATAAATATTCTTGTATTAGAAACCGATTTTAAAATAATAAACATCCTTAAATATCTGAAATCCTAAACATCATAATCGCTGCAAATACTAAAGGTTTAGAGACGTAATATAGACATGTCCTATTTCCAAAATAGGGTAGTCAATCCTTTTGAGGGAAGTTTCATCCATCTTGTTTATTAAACATCAGAAAATTAGCTTCTATTTTGTGAACATTATAGTTTTTAAAATTGTAACTATTTTGCTTAATAGTTGAAAATTTTACTTATAATAAAATAAAACAAATATTGTTGTTAACAATAACTTCTTCATATATAAATAAATAATCTTCATATTGAACTCATTTCATCATAACAACTTTAATATCCCATAATATTTCGTTCTTTTTTAATCAAAAGAACTTCATCAGATGGCTAGGGATAGGATTTAGTCCTATGCCCTTTCACAAGAATTCAAGACTCTTATCATTTTGTAATGAATTCTTGTAAAAGGACATAGGACTAAATCCCATCCCTAGCCATCTCATGAAGTTCTTTTGATTAAAAAAGAACGAAATATTAAGGGATATTAAATTTGTTATGATGAAATGAGTTCAATATGAAAAATATTTTAGTTCTTTAATCCTTACTCCCCTTCGACACAATTCGACTGTTTCTGGTACTCTGCTAAGCGGAGGCCTTATATCCGTGGTCGGACAGTAGTTAAATATACAAAAGTAATCTGTGATGAGGGATATTTCCCACTACGGATGAAATTAATTCAATATTTCTGCTTGAGCGCTTACACCTTCTTCAGGAGACTTATGGATCCTGCATTATCTTACGAAATATGACTGAAAATTAACCAAAAAGCAGGATTCGAATAAAAGAAAACAAAAATAGAGTGCTTCTCCAATGAGGAACGACAAAGCATTAAAAACATTCAATATAACAATAAAGAAAAGGCTCAATAATTCCAATCGCATTGAAGTTAATCTGACGGAATCGAAGAAAACTCATTATTAAAAAAAAAAATCATTACCAACTTTTTAGTAGTTGTAAGCTGGAAGTTTTTCGCCTTTTCATAAAAAAAGAAGATTTATATTACGCCTCTAACAACTTATTCAAAAAAAAACTAACATCTTATTCGAAAGAAATCGAAATTGCATTAATGTAAAATCTAGGCCATATTGTATGCAACTGAGATATATTTTTATTAATCTACAGATTTCAAATATTGTAACTTCGAGCTATTTACATGAATAGTAAGAAGCCATCAGACAGAAAAGACTCAACTGATGATGATTAGTTACTTAACTAATATTTTTCCTTTCAATAAGAATTTGACTTTGTAAAAGGAAGTGGCAGAAGGTAAACATAAATACCATATTTTTCTTAAGCTTATCCTTTCAAATATTATTTATTATTAAAAATCTAATCCAAAGAATACTCACTAAATTCAGCAACCACTTACAACAAAAACTTGTGATAGCCAAGTCCAAACATTGTTTTTTATTTCTATATGATGTTCTCTGTGCACTTCGGAGAATTTTCGGTGTAGCTGAAGCAACATTTTTTGATTAAATGTTTTTAGGAATTCAAATGGATGGAAAGTCAATTGTGCATTTCTCTTCAGAGATTTACCGCAGTTGCTTAACATGAAGTTTTATCACTTTTACACTAGAATGGAAATTTCCAATCCATTTCTGTCTTTTTTTCTGTTCTTTTTTCTCGCGAATCTAACAGTGAAATAAGAGATGAGAACTTCAAAATTAATCAATATAAATTGCTGCACAAGGCTTTGTAATTATTTGTTTCTACATGTGTTAAAAAAATACAGTGATATCTAGCTCATGTATAACAATATATTTTCGATTCTGACTAGTCTTAGAGATAGACTAGATAGAAATCGCAAGAATAATCTCGAGTCTAGAGCTCAGAAAAAAATATCTTAAAAAGAAATATTAACATTCCTTTTTAGATAATCAGCCAACAGCCTGTCACTGTTATAGGCTGAAGTCAAATTATTATCCTAAGTTTCTTGAACAAGAACATCATCAAAATTGAAAGTCAAATTTCACAATAGCTACTGGGAATGAAAAGGATAACAACATTGAGGATCATGTTGCGTGGGAGTAGAGAGGATATAAATGGCACGATATAAAAAGGCTACTTGACTCTGAAGCCCGCAATGAATTCAAATGGATGGAAAGCTATTTCTGCATTCCTCTTCAGAGACTTGCCGCAGTTACTTTAACATCTTTCGAGAGAGGACTCACGAGATAGGATCCTATTGAGATGAGACTGGTCATTTATACAGTATAATTGAATGAAAAGAAAATAACTTACTGAAAATAACGTTGGCACCTATAATTTATTTACTTGTGAAACAATTGCTACATAGCATTAAATCATTGTGGGAATTTGAAATAAAGGATTCAATCAATAAGAAATCATTAAAAAATAGACTATTGACTATTTCATTGACTGCTTTGCAATATTTTATTTTACAATTTAAAAATGGTGAGGAACATACGAAACTTGGCGCGTTATTGTTATTAAATCAATCCAGGCATCTATATAGTTTATGAGTTCAATTGTTTATTCGATTGCTAATGTATTAGTAAGATTGCAGAAAATAGATTTATTGAAGGGGGGACGGAAAATTAGAATAAAATAAAAAAGCACTTACAAAATGAAGGCAATTCGAATTTTTTGGTATTATGAGCGACAGATTTTTTTAAATGTATTTTTTTCAGTAGTAGCAATATATCTCAACGATTTTCGAAAACTGTCTGATGTAACTTAATGAAAAAAAAAGCATCTTAATGATTATCACATGTATACACATGGCATATATTCATCATCACACGTATGTTCAATAAAATTCATGGCAAAACTTTACGTACAAAAAAATGGGAAATTAACAGATATTGGTAAATGAATTTAAAGTATACCAGAACAGCAAAATATAAAAATTAAACCATTGATAATCTCTACAACAAGTATTTTTCTTAAATGAAATTATAAAACGTGCAATACTTTTTCTTTCCCTCAGGATAAAATTGTACAATTATATAAATAATAAAAGCAAAACTTTATTCTGAAAAAGACCAAAAGGCCAATAAATAATCATAATAATCTATAATATGTGGGTCATTAACTTCAACAAAATTATACTATTTTTAAAGGATGAAATTATTAAAAAATCGAAAGTAAGCCGAGGTATCGATTGAATTACGTCTGTGTTACGTTCCGTGGACAGGGAGATATGGCGTGGACAGGGAGATATACCCAATTTAATATGAGCGTATCTCGATAATTATAGGGGAGAGGTCGAATATACGTTTCAGTATAATATACAACAATATCACACATATTTAAGGAAACCTCTATAAATACGCTGTACTGTTAAAATATTGCAAATATATAATAATAATACATTACTGTACAGGTAATAATAGTTTTCAAACTGTTTGGCGCTTAGCAAAATCTGTGCTAAACTGCTGTATGATGTGAAGGCTACTGCAGAGTACTCTTCTACTGAACTCTTTTACTGTGTAATATTAGCTTAAACAGCATTAATTAAAATTGAATTACGAAAATCACTAACACTTGATTTTAATTTTAAAACTTTTTAAACTTTTAATTTTTTTTTTTGGTTTTAAAATAGATATCAGCAAAGGACCTCGAATATAAATACGATCGGACGTTACTTAAAAAGAAGTTGATATTAACTTTGTATTAACATTGATTTCATTATTTCATAAAATAGAACTTTCTCTATTAAAATTTAATATTAAAATTTCTGTTGTGTTGTTGAAATATATCTTGGAAGAATATTAAAATTGACTTATTATTATTGAGTTATCGTTATTGCATTCAAAAGAAAAGTATATGACGCCAAAATAAATTAGCTACAGCCCACTGATCGAGAATGAAAAAAAATAAAAATAGAGACAACAGAGCTTTTTAGAATCAGTAATTCATATCTTCAACTCGTAAGTTTCAAATTCTTACTAATTAAAACTTTTATTAAAATTAGTAAAATTCAGTCAATTTCTTCTGTTTTTAAAAATCAGTCTTCTTTAAAGAAACACTTTAAAAATAGCAAAAATATATAAAAGCGTAAAAATCATACATATGACATAAGAGATCCAATGAATTTAACAACAATGAATGGCATTACATGAAAAAAAAAAACATTTAAGCAATATTCTTGAATGTAATGTCCGCTGAATCTAATAATTTATAGTAAATGAAAGAACTTCTTACGAAGGAAGAATTTAATTTATTTCAGTCAAAAATTTAATAAAATTGATCTTTGTTGGCATCAAGAAAATAATACGTTAATGGTGGTCGATCTAAAGGAACCGCATTTATATGATTTCTATTCAACATCTATTTTTAATTTTAATGAGATATTAATATAAGTTGAGCCCGCTTTGATCAAAATTTTAAATTACTATTTTCTTTAAAATTTAACTTAGTGTATATAGTGTAGAAACATAAACAAATGCACCTGAATCAGGTTCAATCAGCTCAATGTTTCTCGAGGAGGTATTCCAAGGTATAATATGTCGTTCTAGTTAAATATCTGCGTTAAACACCTTCGAATGATGTGTCGATGAGACGAATCTGACTGTAAAGCCACGGCCGACCTATGATTCTTATCTTCAATAGCTGAAATAAAAATTTTCAAATATTTATATTACTTCTTTACTCTTTTCTTATTGGCTTCTAAATTAAATTAGTCTGAAATGCAAAGGATTTCAAAGTTTTAATGAATGCTAGGTTCTCATATCTTATCCTCCTAAAATTAGATTTAAAAACTCCATCTTTTTTGATATATTTCATTTATTATCGGTACATTGTCATTAATAATTGGTTTTGTGTAAATTCTTTCATTATTATAACAATAATATATCTGTATTATACATACCAATATCAGTATTAGGAAATGTAATGGAAGTTACTCTTTGTTGTTTTTTAAAAAAGGTTTGAAAAAGCGGAAAGATCCTAATTCCGCGAAATATCACCGATAATAAATGAAATATATCAAAAAAGATGGAGTTTTTTAATGCTAGGTTTTATTCAAACTACTTAATTTATGAGGAATCAGTTGTCTTTTGTATTTCATCATAATTATTTGATTTGTATTATTCATGTTCATAATTGTAAGTTAAGCAGCTCGGAGGTCTACATAAAAAAAGACTTAAGTACGATATATAGTAAAAATTTACTGATTAGAAGAGTAACGCAACTTGGCGTCCTCTAACCACTGCGCTTCTGATAGCATACTTCCTGTCCTTAATTCATAATCATCTTACTGATGTTTAATTGTTTGTTTGTCTGTTTGTTTGTTTTTATATAAATCTGGCAGTTTTTAGTTCTCAGATTCCCAGTGATTACTCGCAAATCTAATCATACTTATAGTGGATTTCCTAGATGCTAAATGAATTATTGTTTCTTCCCTCATTATTAATTTACAATTCCGCTAATTACAGGAAGTCAGTTTCTTTTCTTCAATTGTCTTTCATTTGGCTTCATTATTTCCATTCTTGTTTATTGTAGAATTAAAACATGCTATAAGCGTATTCTCTCAGATAAAGACAAACCTTAACCTCGTTTATTTAATATTTATTTTGAGGTACAAAAATAAATTACTTGAAATTTCAAAATTTATTTTTACATATCTTTGTTTTCTTTTAGGATAAGTGCTGGATTTTGACCCCCTTACTCCAACCTTCGGTGGTTGATATTGGTTATCTTCAACACCCTTAGAGGCCTACATGGCTTATTTAAGTATCCTTTAACTTAACCTCTTTTTTTTTTTTAAAGTTAATAGGACTATCTACAAACTTAAGAGGGAAATTCGCGATTGTGGTCTTACCGATTTTGTTCAAACATAATTAAAAATTTAGATTGGGATATAAAAAAATTTGGAAACAATATTTATTTTCCCTGAATATCCACTGGTGAAGTGTGATATCTGAACAAATACAGTATTTTGTATTAAAAAGATATGTTAATAAGTGAAAAAATATTTAAGCAATCCGTAGTTATCTGAATGGTTCCTGTAGTCTTCAGGTTCCGAGTAGGATTCAAATAACAGCCACTTTCCGCATTGTTTTATTGTTTCTCATTTTATTATTTTTTATTATTTTAATGTTTTTTAAATAATTCCAAGTATTTTTAACAGTTTAATCGATTCATAATTGAGAATTGATGTTTGTTTCCGGTATTCAGAAATTTATTGCAATAAATTGTTAGACCAGGCTATTACAATTAGGGGAGTTTATTTTCTTTGTCACTTTCTTATGATTATCTTCTGAGTACCAGGGTTCGGTTCTCATGTGTGTTTCGTGATGGTGTTAAGCGCTGGGCAGGTTTTCTCGGGGTTCTCACATTTCCTCTGTCCACATTTCCGTGGGATAGACAATAGACCTACTGGTCGCGGTGCTTGGCTTCCATGCCACTCAAATTCACCATAATCAATTCTTATGATTATATATCCATTAAATGCAGTTTGGGCTTTATCTGTTTTGTTTTTTTTGTTTTTTTTGACAAATATAGGAAAGTAATTAGTGAAATAGAAAAGCAAATAGAGGTTGTTTTATTTGATAACTTCGAATCACTCTTTATCCCTAATATCGAGATTACGAGTGTCTTGAGTTCTGTAATGATTACAAAACTGATCTTGACGAGACCAAAGAAGAATTAGGACAAGCAAATGAAGAATGTGTGACAAATTCACAGAAAAGCTCAGCAAAAACGTCCTAACTAAGGAAGAAGTTCACTAAAATGTTATTAAACATTAATTATTAATGAAATTTACTAAAATGTTATAAAAGGGGATAAACGATTTTCTTAGGCAAGCTTACACTAATGCTTTTCAAATCATACGCTGGCATAAATAAATCAGTTGAAAAAAGACCCATTGAAAATGACGATCCCCAGTAAACAAAAATACTAACTATCAAAAGTTACGTTTTAAGTGAATTCGGATTGGCATATTAACAACATTCGTCAGTGCATGATCTAGATTTACATGCATGGGCAAATGAGATAGATGAACTTCAAATTGAAATATGTTTTCGTAGCAAAATCTGATTCCATAAATTTCCAAAAAATATAACAAAAAAATTGTAAGATGAAGAAGAATTCAAATTGTTAGTCATAGTAATTTCCTGAAGATCCATATTTCCGCTAATGACAAGACAAATGCTGTTATACATTGATTTATTTTCAAAGATGAATTCATATTGAATATCGAGCAATCTGGTTTCAATTCTGAATTAGCTCCGGTAAGTTTATTGCCATGTTGATGAAAAATTTACTTTGGCTTCTTTGGATTCAAGTAGTGCAACTACACGTTCCTACAATAAAATATTTTTTTACGTATTTTCATGAAACTACAGATGTATTCGGTCCAAGAGTTCACAAGGAATAATAATATACTTAAATAATTATGGCCAGAATACTGTAAATGATTGCTCCAAATCTGATAACATGAACAAGAAATTAGTACGGAACATTGAAAGAAAATAAGAAAACATTTCCTATCGGAAGAATTTTTCAAATTCAAACTAGTAAAGCCAAACACTTCATACACTTCAAACACTTGGAAAAAACATGGAGAACTACAATGCACAATATTAGAAATTCCACTCTAATTTTGCAGCCGCACGATGTTATTACAGACCTTTGAAATATTTCGTGAAATGTGTTGAGTATTTTTTATTATCTTTCGCCGACGTCCCCCTAAGTTCTGGGCTTGAAGAATGGAATGATCAAATTACAGTATTTTGCTCACAATGATTAAATATTGATGGTTTAAAGCTAGATATACTAATTGCTAATATTCACTTTCCAAACTGTAAATGTTTTGAAAATAATTTAAACAGAACAAGCCGAATCTAATATCATGTAAAACAATGTTACCTATACACTACAGCCATGCCGCGGGAGCTTTAGGCTCTAACAATACTCCACCTACAAGACTAGTTGAGGATGGATGGTCATTCCAAGGCCCGGAGCCTTTTATCCCCCGAATAAGAAATCCGTTACCCATTTGATAGAGAGCTGGGTGAACCCAAAGTCCGTCTGGAGAAGTAACAGCCATGGAAAAATCACTGATCAACACCAGGAATTGACAGTGAGCAGTCCAATGTCTAAGCTACTGGTCTGTCCCACCCACATAATACAATGTAATCCTTGCATTTCATTGTTTCTTGGATATTTTGGATTTTAATATTTCGGTGTATCGTTTCATCTACATTAGAAATAAGGTAATTTATGTTCAAATTAAAAAAGTATAAAAATCATTAGACATTTATTAAAATGATGATAAAAAAAAATTGTCCTGTCTTGTCTTGTCTTGTCTTGAACATTGAAGGTTTAGACATGTTTGTCTGTTTCTAAACTCTGAAGATGATTTTGGTCTCTCCATCTTATTCTTGGACGACCTCGGTCTCTTTTTCCTTTGGGTTTATATCTCAAAATTAAATTTGTAATCTTATCGTTGGACATTCTTTCTACATGGTTAAGCCAATTTTTTTGATAATTTTGAATTTCTTGAATTATATTTGGAGTTTTAAGTTGTACTCTGATATCATTATTTTTCTTTTTGTCGAAACGTGTAAATCCTAATAAAGGTCTTAGAAATTTCATTTGTGCAGTTTCCAATCTTTGAAAAAAAAAAATTGAAAATACTAAAGAATATTAAATGTAATAAATTGAGGAAGAATCATTCGAAAAATACCGGTTGTTACTGCAATGAAACTCTGAACCAGTGGTTGTAAATATCTTACTTTTGTCCGCTGTGTCATTTAGGCTTGCTTATATTATTTTTCAAAATTCTGAGGCCTATTTTTAATATAATATCTTTGGTCTGCTCTCTCACTTGACAGTAAAAATAAATGTCTCTTCATTCTCAAGTCTAACTTTTAATTATGTTTGAACAAATATGTGATATCGTTATCGAAAATTTCTGCGTTGGATTAAACTGCTGTCAAGTTAGGCTCATTGTCTGAAATATTAGTGGTTAATGATTTCATTTATTATGAATTCTTGCTTTTTTTATTTCTTGTAGAGAAGGCGAGGTTTTTAAATTTGCAATTTACTTGTTTTTATCGTGCAAAATAAATCTTATCAGCAAATGTTATGTTGATGATATCAGTAGCCAATTTCTAATAAGCAGAAGAACATTACAGAAATTGAATGTAATAAGCTCGATAAATTTAATGCCATAACCTATGCTGATGTAAAGCTTGATACCAATTATTTGATGTCAGTTACACTTCCATCTTGATTTTGCTAAATATTAATTCAAATCTAATATAGATCTTTGAAATACGATCCAACATCTGTAATATGATTTTTCCGGTGTTAATTATTTGTATTTTTTTAATATTTTTATCTGATTTTCCAATAACATGATTTTCCTTTTTTCATTTGTTTTATTTTCCTCCTATTTATTTTATAAATTCAAATACATATGTTAAAATTAAAATTTGCTCAAATGTATTAACATATGTCATTAATAAGCCGAAACTAGTCTGGACTATTTTTAACATGTTTTTAGTTTTATTTTAGT
>JAFIDM010012231.1:62406500-62427037 GCA_023159025.1 Thereuonema tuberculata | reverse complement strand
AACATGTTTTTAGTTTTATTTTAGTTTTAAATTTTTAAATTTTAATTCTTTTTAGTGCATTATGTGCGTTGGCTGGAACTCTGAACTTTTTAAAAATATGTCATTAATATTCACCCAAAACAAAGTTTTATATTTTTATTATTTTTTTTTTAACTTTTACATCCGTATTACTTTAACGTCACGTTTTTCAAAAGATAATATGTTCTTTAAATAAAAACACCGATCTTATATTGTTATCGGTATTTGTCCTACTTAGTATTTGTAAGGAAAGTTCCATCACACAACGGGTATTTCTTCCTATTTTCTATTTGTATGATATTCTCCGATAAAGTAATAAGAAAATGTTGCAGCATTTTATGTATATTCATTCTATATTTATTTGACCACAAAGGTTTCACAAAATCCAAGAGTAACTTCTGTTCTTCGTCTTTTACAGTGCTTAATTTGTCTGAAATGCAAGTTTTCTTTACTTTTCTTCTTCGTTTTTGTATCAACTGATTGTATAGTTTTCATCTAATCAAAGAAGTTAAATGTAAAGTATCCCACTACAAGCCTTTGTGGCTCTTTGGGTCGCGGGAGGTAAGGCTCAAGGCGTTTCCAAACCAAAAGTACTAAGTTGAGGATGGATGGTAGCCTAAACACCACCAGTTTTGAACCCCTGGAAAAGAAACCTGATATCCATTCTATAGAAGGCTGAGTGGGCCCTACGACCGTCTGGAGAATAATTCAGCATGGAAACTTCTAGACTTCTTTTGGGAATTGAAACCGGCTACCTCCGTCCGCCTTTGCACTTGTCTCCCAAGCCTATGAATTTAAATGAGACCAAATACATTAAATATTGTTACATGGTTGATTTTTAGTTACATTTTGTTGCTCTATCATTTTTCCTAATTGTTTCAAAGCTTTCTTAATTAACTTCCTTGAAAAATTTAATGAGATTCTTTCAAAGATACGACTGCATACTCTTGACTCAGCTTACCCTCAGTTATCCTTGAGCCAATAAAGCCTTTAAATCCGTAAATGATGAAAGAAACAAGCAATAAAGAGATATCTTATATGGGTGAAAGGGGTTCTTAAAATGTTTAGACTTAACAGAAAAATGTAAAAACTTCGTCTTTCTAACGTCACAAAAACTAAAAACTAAAACATAAAAATAAAAAAAACAAACCCAAACACAAATTGGAAAAAAAGGATAATAATTCAGTAACTGAAAATTGCTTTCAACTACGGAAGCAAATACGAAATTTGAAAAAAATTGTAAAGTTTTTAGGAAATATGCTAGCAACCCGGGAAAAGTGCGACTACTTTCTCACAACTACCCCATAAAAGTGGGTTCTCCCAACCCACGACTGTTTTTAGAATCAGCGAGTGCGTCTATGACAAATTTTTATTTTTTTATAGAGATTAGAATGTAGTCCCCGTGGCCTAATGGATAAGAAGGTTGCAGGTTCGATTCCCATAGCGAACTTGTAGAAATTATTTCTATTTTCACAAATCACAACAATTGCGCCGGACAGACAGAGAAATAAAAGATTTTATTAATGTAGATTAGCACTCAGAAAGTAATTTTCTCTTTAAAATACTTTTAAATAAATACATATTATGATGTCATTATTTGAATTTAAAGCTTAAAAATACTGTTTCATTTGATTATTATGTTTCGCCAAAAATTTAAAAGATATTGTTTAAAAAATATCAAATCAATAAATAAAATCCATTTTAAAGGTTCATGATTTAAAATATCTTCAAATTTAATTAATAATAGAGTAGAAAAAAGGAAAAGAACGCTACGACTTACATTTCTTTTGAATTTATTACATAAGATCTAAAAAATTTATTTTTAATCAGCAATTTTGTTTACCAGTGTGAAGTAATTAGATTAAGCGCAAAACTACAACTTTCCACTGAAGCGACTAAAGCCACAAGGCCTTTTGTTTTTTAAGTTTCATTTTTTTATCCAAAAACTTGTGCATATCTCATTAAATAATCTGTTGCTATAGCTAAAAGCTATTTGGTTAATTTCCTTTGAGATGTCAAGTAATTTTTGTTCTATTTATTTTTTCATTTAGCGAAGATTAGAGAACTCGGATCTTCCTTAGCCCGCTGCTTAATTACTTGTGTGTGTGTGTGTTAGATAATTGTGTTGAAAAGATGTATCCTTTAATCTATTACACGTAGGTTTCTTAATGAATTAGCCAGTTACCACCTACCAAATAATTACATTCAGGAATCGAACTAATAGAACCAAAGCCTGATAATCCTTCTCTTACAACCTTAATCTGGGTTATCTAATTCGAGCGCGTACAGTCATTAGACTGGAAGATACCCTTGATGGACAAAACAGAAGGTGGTGGAAAAATTCAATTTAGTCAAGAAAAATCACAAAAAAAACTTATTAAGGAAGAAAATCATTGTTAAACATCCTTAATAAACGCCTTAACAACATTTCTAAAGTTAATCTTCTTGTTTTAGTAGTATGATAGATATTTGAAGCTAAAATTTATATACAATTTTAGATGTATATAGCGGCAAGTAATACAGACAGAATAAAATGAAATAATACAATAAGTTCGAATGAACTTAAAGTTTACTTTACTAAATCCTATTTCTTAAAGTTACTTTTGTTTTATAAAAGGAGAAATCTTTAACGTGCTGTTAAAAGATTTACAAATAGTTCACTACTAAAAGCACTTGCATAATAAAAATTTAAAAGATTAAAATACCGCAACGTTTCGAATCTTCAACGTATCCAAAGGATGTTTTTAACAAGGGACACGCTTGAAAATGAATCTTAGGATGTGTTGCATATTCGAAACACTGCGGTATTTTAATCTTTTAAATTTTTATTACATAAGTGCTTTTATTACTTTTGTTTTGTGTCCCGTTTTCTTTCCTTCTTTTTTTTTTTTTTGAAGTAATGAAACCAAACGCCTGCATTTGTATTCATTATATCTTCTAAATACAAATATGCAAATTTTCATTTTATGAAAAACAATGAATTAAATTCGCTTTATTTATATATATATTGTGTAAAGCGGATTAATTTTTATCACATGAGATCAGGTGGAATAAATTTTAAGGATTTAGCATTGTTTTAAGCAATAATGAGATAGTAACAAGAAATAGGATACAAAACTGTTGTTTAGATTCCAATGCTTTTATATGGGAATCTTTGTCGGCTTCTAGCGCTGATTTCCCCACAACTGTCCAATCAGTAAATATTTCACACAGTAAAGTTACATCAACCCTACTCCTGAAATCAGCAAAACACGTTTGAGGAAGAGTCATCCAGTGGTTCAAAAGTTACTAGATAGAGACACATACAGAAACACTAACTCATTTAATGTGTCACTTTCGTATTGGAAAGCAGACTAAAACCAGAAAATACTAAAAAATAAATGTTAATATCTCGTTTGAATTGTAGGGTAAGAAATCTTTAGCACTTTAATTTATGAAAGTTATAATAACTAGTCGGCTACCCGTCGCTTCGCTCCGGAAGCCTCGCGTATGTAACGGAAAACAATTTGTTATTTATTAAAAAAAACACAAATTACATCAAGTAAAATAAAACTAAATTTTTTTTTAAGTTATTTTTTTATTTTAATTTTTGATGTATATATTCTCTCAATTCACGACTGCTTTTAGAATCAGCGTGTGCATCATATATCTGTGATATATTTTTATATTTTATAGAGATTAGAATGTAATCCTTGTGGTCTAATGCCTAAGACGTCTAACTTCGGAGCAGAAGGTTGCATGTTGGATTCCAGTAGATAACTTGTAGAAATTATTTCTATTTTTGTAAATTACAATAATTGCACCAGACCGACAGAGAAATAAAAGATTTTCGTAATATACATACAATTTTCAGTCGCTTTTGAGCTACAAATAGTGAGCTTTCAGTATTCTACTTAATAGAAATAGTGCTTCTTTCTTTCTTGAGTCTCTTTTTTTATTTCCATTGATACTTTACAGTGGTTTTTGAGTTAGAAATACTGATTTCTCAGTATTCTACCTAATGACGTACTGCTTCTTTCTTTTTTGACTTTCTTATTAATTACAATTGTTACTTTTCAGTCAAAGTCAGTTCAGTTTTGACAGATAAGTCAAAAAAGCAATATGAAGAGAGTTGTAGTTCCTATGGCCTAATGGGTAAGATGTCTGACTTCGGATCAGAAGGTTGCAGGTTCGATTCCTGTCGCGGATGTTTCATTGAAAAAATTCTTTCTATTTTTCATTCTCACAGAAAACTGCGCCGGACAGACACACAGACAGAGAAATAAAAGATTTTAGTAATATAGATTATATTTTCACAATACTAACTGGACTTATTCATTACAGTTTTTTTGCATATTTATTTTAAATTCCCGAAAAATTTCAAATTTAAGTCATTTTTTTATAATAGATATTCTTTTTGCTGATTTTATTTTAATTAACCACTGTATTTATGAAAATTATTTTATCAGTCTACCAGTGCTCCGAGTTTTTCGACCATAATAATAAAATAATACAGTGAAAAGAGGTAATTATAATACTTGATTTTTTTTAGCTATTGGTAACGAAGCTACTGGATAGTCTTCGAACTGTAATTAAATCACTTATGGAAAAGAAAACTAAATATGCATATTTAAGGACTACAGACTAGCTACGATTATAAGCATGAAATCTTTTCCAAGTGGATTCTTGTTAAGAAATTAGTGCGAAAAGACGACAAACAATTCCTTTAGAAAAACATTGAAAATTAAGCAATGGATTTCTTAATTAATTCGATACCAATGGTCAAAATTTAAGGATAATGTCATTTGAGATCCTGCAACCATAGAACTGCAACCAAAATCTAATAGATTTGTAGAATGTAGAATAAAACAATAAATCAGGAAAACAAATTCACCAATGGCCCGCCACACTAGTCAGGACAAAGAAATCGGGAGCTAGGTAGCAATGTATATCCGAGTCATACGAAACATGTTTGATGGTGTACAAAATGTTCAATGGGTAATATCGTGGCCCGGCATAGTGATACAATATAGTGCACATCGTCGATTTCCAGATAATTAATCATCCACTAGGGCAACTCAGTAAGAGAGTGCATCGTAATCCATATACAGGGTTTTATTGTAGCCCTGAATTGCGGACATATTGTAGCAGCTATGTCTGGCTTGTTATGGGTTTTTCGTTCAAATACTATACACAGAAGTATTAGTATTTGAACCAAACATGATAACATCCAACCAATGATATCATCTCCACTATTCCGTGCAAGGATAGTAGAGAGCTTATACCGAGTCTGAGGTTCTTTCTAGATGAACAGTTGACCAATTTTCTTTTCTGAACTTTATCAAAAGTTCTGATCTTGAATTAAACTTGTTCTAAAATTGATTAGGTTTACTCGCTGTAGATTGAAAACATTTGTCCTTTTAATAACAAACCTCTTTCCTCATACTTGAATATTAACACATTTATTTGCATTTAGTTTATCACTTCAACCAAATCAACATTTACTTAATTTTACCTTAAGAAGAACTTTCTCATTGCCGTTCATTCTCATTATTCCGTCATATCCACTTTGGAGAATTCTTCTATTTTTTTGTTGGATTTGAAATCTTTTACTTGTAAGTGTAGTAATCCATTTTCAGCTTACGTCTCTTTTCTCCGATTATCATTGTATTCACATTTCGGAGAAAAAAAATCGACGTATGGATTGTACTTTACATTTTATCGCCATCGCCAACACTTCGTCATCCTTCTCTCCAAGTTCTTGACCAATCAACAACCCAACGTTCTTTAACGCTTTGTTTTTCACATGCTGCATTTGCACAGATCAGACTGCTGATTGTTAAACAATTGACTAGTGTTGCCTATTGTTTTTCACTTATAGATTTCACACTTATTTTTTCATTTCTTGCTTTAAATCGTTATTTGTATTCATTGAATATTTATTTTACTATTTTGAAGATTGAAATATTTATAGTTCCTCTCAAATAATGATTTAATATTACCTCTTCATTATTTATTGAAAAATAAATACAATTCTAATTTATCTATTCTTTTAATAATATTTATATATATCAATACACAATAGCTGTTTAAAATAACTTCTGATAAATATTTTACATTAATGAATTAATGATAATCATACATGTTTACATGTTTGCTTTATTTTGGTAATCGTTATGTTTAAACAACGGAGTAATTTGCATCATTTTAAATATCGTAACAAAATATTTATCGTACGCTTATCAGAGAGTTTCATTAACTTAGTTGATGGCATTGTTCAAAATTCATAAATTTTTAAAGCCCCGCGAACACCATCCAACTTTGCACCAACTTAGTCGGCCGATTTTGACGTCACGAGTTGGTAGAGACAGTCGTGAGCCAGTTTTTCAGCAACTTGCCACCAACTTTAGTCCGCCGACTCGAGTTGGTTCTGCACGGGCAACTCGGAAAGTTGGTTGGAAGTCGGTTGGAATTACCCAATCACAGGGCAGCGTTGGAACACGTCAGTCGTGACGTCACGCCCATGCAAGAAATGGCGTCTAAAACGATGTTCGCCGATTCGAGTCGAAGACAAGCGCGTACACAATGAATATCAGAGTATTGAGAGTTTCTTTCATGCATAAATAAAGTTTATACTGAAAATCAGTAATTGTATGCGGCAGAATTTATCAGAGAGGTTTCAAAACCTCGATTTTTTCGGATTTCCCACACAGCTGCTATGGGATTTCTTCTATCACGGCCGACTCATTTGCGAGTTGGATGGTGTGACGGCTAATAAAAAGTTGGCGGACTCGAAGTCGGCCTACTAAAGTTGGTACAAAGTTGGATGGTGTTCGCGGGGCTTTAGACTAACTGTTTGCGATTATATCCCACCTAAATCTCATTTTTTGTTTTTAATTCATTTGAAAAGTGAAACTTACGAATAGACTCAACACATATTTATTTTGTTTTTTTAATTTTACCTTAATTACAACGGTTATTACATCAGTTCATCGTTCTCAAGTTGAAGCAGAGATAACTAATTACGTTGAAACTGAAAAACTATCTAGATTTCTATCTAGAAGATTTCTGTCTCTCAAATAATCTGTCTCTCAAATCTCTAAGAGAGACTTAGAGATTTCTTCTAAAACGGGACTAGTTGCTTTTCCTGATAAAAAGCGGGTCTCAGCTTCTGGCTACTCGCCTTTAAAAGAAAAACGCATCTCGCTCTGAGATGTGGCCTATGGATATTTTGAACAGAAAATTATCTTTTACAGAAATATTATAACTAACTAACAATAGAATAAGTGCAAAGTACTATAAGCACTATAAATTGTTAAGAGAAAAGGAAATTAATTAAATATTTATATTTTCATTTCCTAACTCTAGATACTGTTTAGACAAGCAATTGAAAAATACAGACTATAAAAAAAAATAGAAATAATTACCAACAGAGACAGAATAGAGACTAAAGCAGGTTTCCTCATAACTGATTTTTTAACTGAATTCCTTAAAATAAGAAAAATAACAACGATAGAATTACGGCAAGAGAACTTTAAAGGTTTGTCTGCAAATACGTTAGCTTTCATCGTAAACACTCTAGTGGACGTAAAATATATTTTTGTTATGATTGTTTTAAACTAAGTAAATCTACTCGATAATTAAATATAGACTTGTCTGTTATGATAATAAATACAAACTCATGATAATATTCCTCCACAAATCTTTACTCCATAATAAGACAATATTTCGAATAATCTGACCGATTATTATTCTTCATCGGCTCGAAAAAAAAAAAAATATTTCTTTCCTGGAACATAAAGTAAACAAACTTAAAAAATCCGTAACATCGATTGAGTATTTAAACAATTATAACATACTCTTGATTGTTTATCAATTAATAACGATGCCATACATTTTTAAATTTGTAGAACGTTTAACATTTCTTATTTGTCATTTAATAATTAGATTATATTGTAAAAGTGTAATATATCAAATCGAGCATTTAACATTTAGCAATTGTAATTTAAAAATTGTATTGTTCATGTTTGTTTACTTTATGTTCGAGGAAAGAAATAATTTATTTCTTCTTCTTTTTCGACACGATGAGGAATAATAATCGGTCAGATTATTCGAAATATTGTCGTTATTATGGAGTAAAGATTTGTGGAGGAATATTGTCATGAGTTTGTATTTACTGCTCGATAATTATTTTGTTGAGCAGTAGCAGTAAAAGGTTCTCGTTCTTCATGAGTCAACTAGCCTGTTTTTTGCTGCTTATCAACTAAATAAGCTAATAATCGAGCAATGCTCTATTAAATTCTCATATAGTAATTTGTAATATTTTATCATTCTCGATAAGTTTTGGAATCACTGAGTAAAAGTTTTGCATTTGTTCATGTATTTGTGGATATATGTATGTTGAATGTTATTAAAAGGTCGTCAATGTTAATGAAATAATTTATCCATCAATTCTTTTTGAAACGTTTGATCAAAATACATTTATGTCTCGTAACAGGATAAGCCACTCTTCAGTTCTAATAGTTTCGAAACCTCTTTCGCCTTATACTGTTACTTACTATGAAATTTGGAGTGATTCAGTGACTAAGTACACAATAACAGATTTCCATCAATCACGGAATAATTACCGAATACATTATTTTCGTATCTCATTGAATTTCTTAGATTGAAGATATCACATCTTGTTTTGTATATAATTTGGGGAAACGCAGCAGCAACTGAACTTTTCCTTTCCATTTCATTTTCATAAGTAAAATTCCTTTGTAGTAAAGAAAATAAAGAAATTGTATTTTAGAGATTTATGAAATGATATATAAGAATTGATGTATTTTGTTTAAGAAAAAAATCTATTTACTCTAAGAATTGCATAATTTAGCAGTTTGTATTCAAGTTATTGATAACTTGAAGCTTAAGTTAATTTTGAAGAACATTATTTTTCTTAGCATATCTCCATTAATGCATGAAAAGGCTTCATAAATACATCAATGTACCATTACTGCTGAACCAAAGGTATTATTTTAAAGTTTCAACAATTCTTACTGATAAAATTTGATGGGAAAATCTTTGTGTAAACAATAGTATAAAAAAAACAATACTTTTGTTCATTTTCTCTGAATATGTTCCTTCTTTTATATTTCTCCTAGCTGGCAATCTTCAGTCACTGAAGAACGATTAATTAAATTTGTTTCATGAATTCAAACTTTAATCAGGATTTCCTTCATCAAGTTTTTAAGCATTATTTTAATATTAATTGAATGCGTTAAAGCTGTTTTTTCATTCCGATATTTAAGAATAACAATAAGAATTTTCGGAGATATAAAAAATAAAGGAAATCCGACTTTCGTTTATTTGATTCCTTTTTCGAGTCGAATTCTAAATAAATCTTTTTGTGTTTTATCTAAAGTTAATATCAAAACCAAAGATATAACCAAAATCAAACTACCTGAGAGATTCATTCGGAAAGCAAAAAATAAATAAACAAAAAAAAAATAAAAATAGATGAAAATTCAAAAGATAAAAGTAAATTATGTTATGTTTTTCATTTTCATTTCATTTTAATTAACAACATGATAAAAATATTTGCCATTCCTCACGCTAGCAAAGGTAATTTGATTTTAATTTATATCCTCTTTATCTTCTGTATATTTATGTCGACGCAACACAAATATTAATTCGTTTTCTCTGATTACAGTCCATCTGTTCGATTTCTTTTTATAAATCGATAACTTTTTAATCAAGATATGAAAGACCTACTGCACAAGTCAATTACATTACATATATTTAAGATTAAAAATATAAAGGAATTGTTATTTGAAGAAATATCAATGTTAATAAGATAAAAATAAATAAAATTTATAGTAAATTTTATTTGTAACATTTCTTAAATTATTATAATCTTTATTGATTCGTCAAATTTTCTAAATATAAGCTCTGGATAAGTTATCTCATTAACACTTATTTAGTTCAGAAATTTCTGAAATTTTTAATTTCCTTTAATTGTTTATTAATTCCGTTAGTATCATAAAAATTTAAAACTGAACTTGAAAAGTCTTTTAAAAAGTTATTGAGTTATTCTCTGAATAACTTAACTTAAATAAATAACAAATTATCACATGTCTAGGAAGTAATATATATATTAACATATTCTAATCAACAAAACATAACATTAAAATAACAATAAAAACTTTGTATATTACAACTTTATAAAAAATTGTTTATAAAACTTTTTATAAAAGATGCTTTGTTTTCACATGAAAAAGGTTAAAAGTAAATTTATATACAATGAAATTCACTCGGTTTTCCGAGCTCATTAATTTCGCCCGCTTCGACGGTGGTATATACACAAGTATAGATGAATTGTTTTAATTTCTTCAGTTTCTATTGTTTTTGTGTTTTAAAGCGCTCAGAAACTATTTCCCTATAAAGAAATGCTTTATACCAGTAACTTACTCACTGCATACAATTATCTCCAGGAGTTAGGAGTAATAGTAACTTCATTTAAAATATCTCACAAAGATGGATTTTTAAATTTAGACAGAAATGCAAGTGACAATATTCTAGAGGTCATACAGTTTTCTATTAAAAATATCAAAATGTATTCTAGTTGAGAAAAACTGAGATAATACTGAAATCCCAAAGTTTCCAAGAAAATGTGACTACTTTGTCTAAAACTGTTCCACAGCTTGAGGAATCGTCGGTAAAATGGCTTGGCTACAGAGAGATCTGGATACCCTGGAGTTAAACATTTTCTTTTACTTCCATACATAGGAGAACGAGGATTGACAAATTCATATTATTACAGAATTGATAGTATGTTCTAGGCCTTCAAGCTAATTGTAGTTACTTCATTATTAGCAATCTACATTTACTAGAATGAATGCTTAAATCCACATTACGAATAACGATTTCTCTTTCATTCTAGGATTTTCCAGAGCTTTACGTCACCTTATTTGGTTCTTGACCTAGACTTGATTTGGAAACTGCTTAAAGTATCAGCATATACGTGCATTTATATGAGGAGACGGATAAAAATCAAAGGTTATGTAAGTTATGAAAATAAGTTTATTAAATCAATGATCTTGTTCAATGTTTCTAATTTTCTGATAAATTTTCAATTTACTTCTTATTTATACAATTAATTTTCAATATACATTTATTTTATTTTATTTAAAAAAAAAATCGTTGCTTAAAATTAGGCAGTAATTATTTTATTTTTTTATTTGTTAATTTAATAATTAAATTTATAAGTTAATTAATTTTATTTTAAAATTTTATTTATTAAAGAATAAATTTTTTGTAATATCATTATCAACCTGTACTTTCCAATACAGAAAGGTAATTTTCTTTCTTCATTTCATCTTCAGCTTTTTTTTTTTTATCTCATTAGGGGATTTGAATGGAGTTTTTCTTCGCCCTTTGAATGTCAAAATTCGAAGTCATTTTCCTAATTAGGATCCGCTTGGAAATAGCAACGATTGCTGTTGAGAATGCAGGAGCAGAACGAAGCGTTGATTTCAGAAAATACAAATCGATTTGGTGACATGAATTTATCTACATTATCAATTATAAAAATTATGGAAATTCTATTTAAAGAAGAAGGAAGTTTTCACATGAATGACTTGCAAGTTTATTTCCAATCTGATTATTAAACAATATATATATTCTTATTCTCAAATATCCTGTTTATCGAACCCTTAAAAATTACTTTACATTAGCTGTAGTTAATATCTGTTCATAATAAGTCGAATTTTATAGTTTTGGATTTATACAGATCCCATATTCAAGGAAATATTAAAGTAAGAAGAAAAGCGGCGCGTTTCTGTGAAATCTACTGATCTGTCTGTGGGACTCTAATGGATCAATAATGATGATATCCTTTAAAGGAATATCTGATAGAAATATTTCATCTCATCTGGAATATTGAAAACATTGCAGATTTTCTTTAGTCTAATGCATATAAAACTGTACATTTGATATAAAACTGTACAGTCTTCAGAATTTATTTTTATAAAAACTGCAATCTATACACAAACTCAAAGTTTAAGTAGTACAAAATATTAAAACAATTCAACATAAAATAGCACAAAATAAAATAATTTTGCTTAATAAACAAAAAAATCATAAAATCTAAAAAGCTACTGGCCTACTATAAGAAAATAAATTACGCATCTCCTGACACACGCTGGACATGTGAGAAACTTGTCGATTTTAATTGCTTTTAAAATATATCTATTTTATTTAAGTGTGTTGGCTTATTCCGATTTTAACTAAATTAATCACACAAATTAAATCTTTTTACTCATTAAATTACGAAATCTTCATTCAATTTTACTGTGTTAGATCTATGAAAATTAATGCCACGTGGGGACAATCAGTTATTTCTGCGACATTCAGGCAGAATTGGTTTTATTTATTTCGTGGAGCCAATCGTTCAGTGATGAACTGCACTGCTGTTGCAGGAAACGGTATCCGTCTCCAGAAGAGGTCGCTAAATTTTTTTCAGATTATTTTTTCTAATGACGTACTTTAATGATCATCTAGTTCTCTGGAAATTAGTAACCTGGATTATAGCCTGGCTAGCAATATTAACTAGTTCCTAATGACCACTAAAATATTGTAGCTCATCCCATCGGTGCTTCTATGACCCAACTAGGATCGTAAAAGGACATTCCTATGCTGTATACATTGACACAAATAACAAATGACAACATGAAATGGAATAGAACTATATCCGTTAATAGTTCTACAACTATTCACTATAAATTAGCAGATCTTTTAGTTATGAAATAGAACTTAATCTTTCCAATCAAAGAGAAACTGCACAAAATTCGATCAGTTCAACCTAGTTAAGACACAAGAAGCATAAGGACCATTGCTATGTGGACAATTACAGTTAACTCGCGATAACAGTTACCGGACCGAGGGGGTTTCGGATTATCAAAAATGTCGGATTACCAAAGGTTGATTTTTTAAAACTGAATTTCGATTTCTAAGACAAGAAAATTTAAGTTGTCATCTATATACATACTACAGTACGTATATTGTTACAGCACATATTGAGTACATATTTTACGGCCATTGAGGATATAAAAAAAAACTCAATTAGGCATAGTTTTACACAAAGGAATATGTATGTATGTAATACTAATTTATTACTGTATTTATGTCTTTAAAAAATAAAATTACAGTATAATGTAAAATATAATTTTTTGTCTTACAATAAAAAATATAAATACGTACATATGTATTTATGGCTTAAAAAAATCTGTAATCGTTTTTTTGCTTCTTCTTACGTAAAGAGTCTGTCATGGGTTTTTCTTGAATATCTTTTAACATTAAAATGTTCTCGTAGTCGAGTTCCCTCTCCTCACACCAACGTATCAAAGTGTTTGCAGCCGCCGCGGCGTCGGACTGTCAAATGTCGGATTATCGCGAGTCAACTTTATTGAAAAAAATGTTATGTTGAACGTGATGGGTAAAAAAATCAGATAAATGTCGAATACGCAGTCGAATTGTAGTTGTTATGAAACAGCTCTTAATTATTAATCTTCGAGACTAATTTCTGGAATTAAAATCGATAGTGGAACTAAGCAACAAATGCTTAATTTAACAAATGGAAATAAAACTGTAGGTGTGATGAATCATCTATAATTTAATTTGGATGAAATTTATAATTTCATTTCATTTGTCAGAGTTTTAATAAATAAAATAAATTTAATAATGCCATAAAAGCCTATTTGATTCCTACACCATCTTAACAATGTTGTCTCCATTCATTCTTTGGAAGAGTGGAAAGGTAGGAAGTATTTTTTTTTATTTGAATCTTGAATTGATAACGATGATTATTCAAGACAATACTAGTAGAAGTAATAATTCTCTGAAGCACAACTTCATGTAATGATTATATTTTATTAACATTTAAGTTTTAGTATTTTATTTTATATTTTCATATTTAATTCAATATTATATCTTTTATAGTTTTTTGAAAAAGTAAATTAGGAAAAGGAATAAAAACATTATTTTATAAAAAATGCCATTATTTTCATAAAGGATCTCGGAAATAATTGATAGATTTTTGCTGTAATAAACTATTTCTGTATTTTCCAGATTTGGTTAATACATTAACTGTTAACTGTTCCATGAATTTTGTTCCTTGGAACAAAAGTTATCTTAGAAGTTTTTGTTTCTTTTCTTTCGACTTCTTGTCTTAAAAAGTTTTCTAACCAACATCCTATCCAGTTTACCACTCAATTGGATTGCTTATTTTACTTTTGATATTTCGTGTTTTCAACCACTCCATATCGTTTAAGAATAAACTGTTCTTTCATTTGGAGTTTTTTTCGATGCTGGAAGGGTTCTTTCGATGCTGGAACATTTAGTTCAATAGTTCTCTTCATTTATTATTAATCTTGATTTTAATCAATAAAGACTATACTTTTCGAAAATTTATTCAAACTTTAGCTAAGAAAACCTTTTTATCACATATCGCTTCCTAACACTTTAACATTCAGTCACTTATTGAAAAAGACAATTTCAGCTTTTTAAAACATTCTTAAATTTTTTAGCAATCATTGTTAAATATGACTACAGAAAGTGGTAGTATATATCAACTATGGGAAATTGTTAGGTCTATGCTATCTGAAGCACTCGGTTACAAATAAGAATTCTTTAAACTGATTTTTTTCCCTTTTCTCGCTGTATTCACTATGTATGGAAAAAGTAAATTGGCACGACCAATCACCATTTTCAATAAAACAACAATAATACTTCAAACCTTCTGTTATTATATCTCTACGTATTATGTAGTCATGTCCAAATAATGTTACTTAGAATATTATCATATCATTATTATAAGATTTGCCATTTTTATTTTTGTTATATTCTTTTACGACAGAATGGATTCATTCCACTGTCATAAAAGATTGGGTTTTGAAATCACAGATAAATATTATACCTAATTACCGTATTCATAATACAATAATGTATTACACGTATATCAACTATACCCGCAGAAACGGCGGAAACACAGAAGGAGAAAGTAACACCCATGCCGACGCCTGGATTCGAACGCAGATCCCGAGACATCGGCCTCACGCCAGACCGCCGTCTAGACCGTTAGGTAAAGCCGGATTATCATCTTATAATCTTAGCCATCCAATTGGCTTACCCATTTCATATTAGACCTGTTTGTAAATTTAATGAAAACAAATATTTGATGATGTAAGTTTGTAATATTGTAATATTGTAATAACTGATAATAATGTGAAATTAGAATAAATTTTAGGGATTTTTGTATTTGATATTTAGATGTTTATTTTTATTTTATTCAAATACGTATTTGTATCTCGTCCTTCAAAATAATTTTAAGATTTTTGTATATATTTTCGTTAGTACTCATTAAATCCTTTAAATCAAAAATAAATCAGCATTATTTGAGTTTTATTGGTCTGTTAAAAAAAAAAAAATCAATAAAATAATCTTAAAAAGTACTTTCAATTTAAAGAATGAGTTAATGAGTTAGAATGGCATTATTATTATGTTTGTATGTTTCAAACCTTGGGTTTCCCCAGCAAAAACAATATGGCGAGTCAAGGACCAAAGCACATACTGCCAAGTGTAAAGACGTGTGCCAGAATGATTAGGGATGTGTGGTTGTGTCCATAAATTTCCTAACTATGCGTGTAGTTATTATTATTATTATTATTATTATCAGTAACACCTGTTGATAGGAATTTAAATTCCTAACGGGACTGAAATGTAATTTAAAATAGCTAAGAAATAATAAAAAAAAAAGTAGTAGTAATAGTAGTAGATTACAAAAGATCTCAAAATTCTCATAATCTTTGAAAACATTCTTTTGCAAAATTCAAGTTGAAAATCGATTTTAACAGCGGAGAACAAAATTGAATATTTCCAGATTCGAAAAATAAATTACGAATTCTCTTTGTTAATAAATAAATCAAAAATAAAGCACAGATACCAAAAGAGAATCGATAAGTCGTATTTCATTTTCTGAATAATAAATTAGTGTACTGAGGCTTAATAGGTTGAATATTTCAATGTTATTTTCCTTTTTTATTCTTTTCATTACGTCTCACTCACAACCACAGATTGCTTGACAAGCCACTCAAAATATTTTCTGCTTTTCTTCCACCTACATACGTGCAAAATAAAAATATTCGAGAATTTGTGTTTCATATATATTGGATCCATAGTGAGAATCGATAATATAAGAAGTATATGTTTTAAATTTACTCGCAGTGAACTTACTGCGTTACAGCGTTCAGCTATTCTATATATTAAATAACATGAGGAATACAATAAATTGTCTTGACTCCAATATACATTCAGTACCTTGAAATGGCTGGTGGATTTTTTTTTTTTTTATCTCCATAAGTAATTTTAATTTTAAGATGAAATATCCACCAATTACTTAATGTAAAATTAATTAATTCTTAAATAAAATGTACTAATTTATTAACATTCTAAAATATCTCTGTTCTGTTACTCATTGTCTTCGATGTTTTTATCTCCAGCAAATGTCCACTGTTCCATTCGGTTCTTACAAGTGCTCGGAGTATTTGAAATTGCATTTGGGTTCCTTTGCTGACTCCTGCAGAAGCTTCGACTGTCTCGAAATGCTTAAGCTTCTTATTTTTATTCTCGTGGAATATACAATTAAAAGAAATACGAGTATGTTCAATAAAAATAAAATAAATTAATTTAAAACACACACACAACATACATTTAAAAATTTTTAAAGTAAAGCGCAACTAGTTTCTTTCGCCCACTTGGCGAACCTTTTCACGCCCTTGAAGCCAAAAGGGAAAAAGACACTAGTTCTGCCTTAATTTTAAAAATTTTAAATGTAATGTTTTGTGTGTTTTTTTAAACTAATTTATTACAATATTTTAACACAAATTAATTTTTTTTTATTATATTAAGATTTTCTATTTATAAAAATTAGAATAGTTATTTACAGAAACAGAAACGTTACCTTTTAAATAAGTTCTAAAATTAATTCTACAATAAAACAAGGTAGGGATAGTGATTAGTAAACCAATCACAGTGCGTCGCAGCGGCTTCTGGGTCACCTTTATAGACTGCGCCGGGATGGTCTAGAAAATGCTCGCGCCAGTCTGTTTGCGACCCCATGCTATCTTACCCACCTTTATTTACTATATGGACTAATCGTCATTCTTAACTCAAGCCTTGTCAATACACTGAATTCCTAGTAATGATTTAAAAAAAAATACTTAAAAAAAAATTGCCCGTGAGGGGATCGAACCAATGACCTTCGCGTTATTAGCACGACGCTCTAACCAACAGCTAGCAGACAAATCAGGTCCACAGACAGACAAATCGGGGATATAAGGCGTCTTTCAGAAGTCTAAAATATAAATTGTATACAGTTATTTTTCTCTTAGCTAAAACCCTGGTTTTTGGTGATCTCTTGAACTCCTAAGAATTTGTTTTCAATTTTTAATTTTCCTCAGCTTCAGAATTTTGAAGTTCGCATTGTTGTTTATCAGTAGTAATTGACAGATTATTTTATTTTACCTAAATGCTTTATTTTTAAGTATTTAATTAAATAAAAATTTGTAAATGAAGTATAACAGAAATTAATCATTTGAGGATATACTTATTCTTTTTTCACTTATTCTTTTTTTCAAAACTTTCAATGTGATGTGAATCAGAAATGCTTGTAAATTATAGTGAGCATGGAAATGAATTAAAATCTGCTACAATCTTGTGAATACAAAAAATTTAAAGAATATTCTTATTTAATGAAAACATTATTTATTTTTAGCTTTTTGTATTTTTACTAGACCTGACTTTATTTTGTCGTTTCTATTACTTTATGGAGAAGATCTTATCTTTCATTCACTTAAATAAATTCAATCTAAGAATAAATCCATAGTTAAGAGTTAAGAGTTATTCCTAGGCTCAGTCTAGTCTTGTCTGTTTTATGGAAAGGTCAATCAATATCAGCTAGTTTACTTAAGAGCCAAACCTTGTGTAGTTGTTTTCTATCTGAAAGAATACATCCTCAAATTTGCAGTTTTGGAGTCGAATTCCGTATAATTGCTTATTTTAAAAAATTAAATAAAATAATTTAATAATAATTAAAAAAAAAGTTAAAGGCGCGATCAGGCCCAGAGGACCGCACGATGCCACAACCAGCCTGGGTAGGCCGGTGCGGCCGCTGGAGGGTAGGCTCAGTGATCGTAAGCTACGGGGACGAAGATGAGGTCGGGGGGTCGGCCCGACGCTCGACCGCCTTTAACTCCCAGGAAAGAAACCCGGTGCCCAATTTCATAATAATTACAAGTTTTAATTATACATAATTTAAAATGGCTAATGCAATATTGGACAATTTACTGACAACTACTATTTTCTGAAGATCTTGGCATTTGGAATAAATATACAAAAGCAGTCTCCACTTTTAAAGGTTGAGACCAGTATTTTCACTGGTAAATCTCAGGGTAGCTGTTTCACGTTCAGTAGCGATCATCATCTGAGAATAGTCACCAGTAAAACAACAAGGTCTCAATACGGAGATGAATACTATTTTAGTCGAAAGGAATAAGTTACCTCCAAAAATTAAACTAAAAACGAAAAACGAAAAAAAAAAATATTAAAAATAAAACATAGAAAGCCGTTTAGGCATGGCCGAGCGATTTAGACGGCGCACAGTGGGGTATTAGTATTAGAAAGCTGATCAAAACTCAAATTTAATAATTTCAAAATCGGATAATTGTAATGAGTTTTGGGAATAGTACAATAGATGGCCCAGCTAACGGCAGCCATTTAGAGTTGCCATTTTAAGAATTTGATTGACAGCATCATTCGGAATATCGTCTTCGTTTACGTTGCACGTTGCAGTTCTCGGCACATTGAAGAACACCTACCTGTGGTCTACCTGTAAGTCAGTGATACTTTGATTGAGAAGAAGATTTTAATATGGATATTGAAAATGAAGGTATGTAGCCTAATTACTAGCTGTATACAGTAACTTATGACACAATTTTTAGGCTTTTGTGATCTATGAAAATTAATGATACAATTTTAATGTGTTTGGTAAATTTTTTTGTACAAATTAGTAGATTAGTTATGTTTCCGAGTCCGTCCGAGTAAAAATTTAAACAGAATGTTAATATAGACTATGTTAGGGAGTAATCTAAAAAGAAAAAAGTAGCGGAAGTTTGGCGTTTTATTTACTATGATTTTGTTTCATATGAGGTGTCACTAAGTGTGGATTTCACTGTTATTGAGTGTTTTTTTTTTTGTTTTTTTTTGTTTTAGGTCACTCGGGGGATATAAAGACGTTTACCAAACAATATTATATGATATTGTGCTTCAATGTCCTATTAAACAAATTGACAAGAAACTTGAATATTTGGAAGACCATTTGTTTGTAATTACCAAATGTGAACGTCGTATCCTGATGCATTTTCGTGTTTAGAAATGATTCACAAATGGGGTTGTGATGGATCACAGCAGAGTCAATTCAAACAGAAGTTTGAAAACACAACAGACTCAGATGCAAATATCTTCCAGAGCTCCTTCGTTCCACTGAGATTACAAACTAAAAAGGGCAAAATATTGTGGCAGTGCCATCCTCCCCCCGATATTGTAGGCCCATAAGAATCAGGTTCAATCATGAAACAAAGGATGTGACCAAGGATGAAATCAACTATGTAGAAAGTCAAATAAAAGATCTACCAATAAGTAGAGTACCTTTAAAAAGTGGATCTGATCTTGAAGTGGAACACAAACTATTATTTGCCATGGTTGATGGGAAAATATGCAATGCTGCTACTAACACAGTATCTACAATGCGGTGCTACTTGTGTGGACTGACTTCAAAAAGTTTTAATGACTTAACACAGAAGAAAGATGTGAACCCACAATCACTATCAATGGGGATATCCGCCCTTCATGCGCAAATACGATTGTTCGAGTCAATCCTTCACTCGTCATACAAGATTCCAACTGGAAAGTGGCAAACAAGATCTGCAGAGGATAAAAAGACTATGGACGAGACAAAACAAAATTCAAGAGAAATTCAAATAGGAGATGGGTTTTTTAGTAGGTATTCCTAAAGCTGGCTATGGAAATACGAATAATGGAAATTTGGCTAAAAGATTTTTCCAAGACCCTAAATTATCAAGCGAAATTACTGGAATCGACGAAACCTTAATTTTACAGATTGAAGATTATATTGGAGGCAATATCAAGTGGACATGAGATTGATGTCGCTAAATTTGAAAAATACGCATATGAAACAGCTCAGTTGTTTATAAGGTTATACAGCTGGCATCCGACGACACCAACCATACATAAAATTTTAGTACATGGTGCTCAAATGCCTTGTTACCGATTGGGCAACTATCAGAGGAGGCTGCTGAAGCCAGAAACAAGCACTTTCGTACATACAGACTTGGGTTCGCAAGAAAATTTTCCCGAGAGGCTTGCAATAGAGATGTCCTATGCCAAGAAAATCAACGAAGCCATTTTCCAAAGACACCATCGATCTT
>JAFIDM010012231.1:62376534-62392347 GCA_023159025.1 Thereuonema tuberculata | reverse complement strand
TGGGACCGTGTTCTTAATAAGTAAGTGTTTGTGTGCTAGCTGTTGATGAACGATCGATGCTACCAGATTGTGTCGGTGGAGGTAGTCTGTTTGGGACAGAAGGGGACAGCCAGATATTATGTGGTCGATCGTCTCATGTGTAGTGTGGCATTTCCTGCATCTGTCGTCGTTTGTGTTTGCGTCGTGTAGAGTGTGTTTCTTGTAGTTGAGTGTGGGAATGACTTGGTCCTGAATCGCGATCGTGAACCCTTCGGTCTCCCCAAACAGCTCACCACTCATCAGCCATCTGTTCGACGCTTCCATGTCGACATGAGGTTGGCTGAGTTCGTGGCGATGTCTGCCATGGAGTTCCTTACGAGCCCATGATTCACGCAGCTGCTGTGTGTGGGTGTCGGGAGTGGTGAGTGTTAGAGAAGGGTTTGCGAGGTCCAGGGGTGTGAAGTGTGTGTCAGCCTTGACAATGGCTGAGTGGAGTGAGGAGTGTTGTGCTCTTTGGTGGAAGTGTTGTGCACTTTGGTGGAAGTGTTCCCTAAGTGTGTGTACTTGTTTTTCGTGTAGGGTGATGAGATTGATGAGTCCTCGGCCTCCCTCCTTGCGGGGAAGAGTCATTCTTTCCGTAGCGGACTTGGGGTGGTGCATGTTGTGTTTCGTGAATGTAGTGCGTGTTGTGCGTTGTAGTGCTTCGAGTTCAGTGTTTGTCCAAGAAATTATGCCGAACGAATATGTTAGTGTGGGGACGGCAAAAGTGTTAATGGCTCTAATTTTATTTCTGGCATTGAGTTGTGTTTTCAGGATGTTGTGAACGCGAGCACAGTATGTTTTCTTGAGTGCGTTTCTGATGTTTGCGTTGTCAATGACGCGCGCTTGCTTGAAGCCCAGGTACCTGTAGGTCTCTCCCTCTTCCATGGATTGGATGGCCAACCCATGGTCCAGTTCAAAACCCTCCAAATTCGTAGTCTTCCCGCGTGTTATATGTAGCTTGCGGCATTTGTCGATTCCAAATTCCATCCCAATGTCTTTGGTGAACTGTGTTGTGACTTGTAGTAAATTAGTAAGTTGTGCACTGTTTGTGGCGTAGAGTTTAATATCATCCATGTAGAGTAAGTGTGTGATTTTGTATGGTGTCAGAGTGCCTGAGGTAAGCTTATAACCGTGTTTTGTGTTGTCTAGCATGTGGCTTAATGGATTCAAGGCGAGGCAGAACCAAAGAGGACTCAAGGAATCTCCCTGGAAAATACCTCTCCTTATGGGAATGGGGACTGTAGTGATGGAGGTGTTGGGGGTGCGTAGGTGTAGTGTTGTGTTCCAACTCTTCATCGTGGCATCCAAGAATGCCGTGATCTTGGGGTGTACTTTGTAGAGTTGAAGAGTGTGCAAAAGCCAGGAATGGGGGACTGAGTCAAATGCCTTCTTGTAGTCGATGTACGCGATGTGTAAGTTCCTGTTCTTCGCGCGCGCCTGGCGCAGGATTACAGAATCAATAAGGAGTTGCTCCTTACAACCCTGGGAATTCCTGCGACAGCCCTTCTGCTGTTCGGAAAGAATGTTATGTGTCTCGATATGTGTGTAAATTTTGTCTGTAAGGCAGGAGGTGAGGAGTTTGTAAAGTGTGGGGAGGCAAGTGATTGGTCGGTAATTTGCAGGGTGTGCTGTTTCAGTGTGTTGCTCTGTAGGTAAGTGATACCCTGTGTGAGGAAAAGAGGCATATGTTCTGGGTGTTGGATTATGTCAGTGAGTGCAACAGCTAGCTTCCCATGCAGGGACGTGAACCTCTTGATCCAGAAGTTCTGAACGCCGTCTGCACCAGGAGCCTTTCAGTTGTGTGCATGTTTTAGTGCTGTCTGTATATCTGCGAGAGTAATATCATGGAAGGGCATGAAGGGTAAGTGTTCAGCGAGTTGTTCTTCATCTGTGATCCATGGTGCTTTGTCATTGTGGGGGATGGGGTTGGACCACAGAGACGACCAGTATTCATGTAATGCTTCGCTGGAGGGTGTGTTTGTGTTGGGTGCAGTGGAGGGAGATGAAAGGGATCTGTAGAATTTTTTCTCATTGTATTGGAAAGTGTTGTTCTGTTGTTTACGTAGAGTGCACTGTTTGTATCTTTGTAATCTTTTTGCAAGTGCACTGAGTTTTTTGTTTTAGTGTGTCGAGATGTTCCTGAACCTGGTTATGATGGTTTGAGTGTGAAGGGCGAGTGTTTACGTGCTTGAATATCTTCCTGACCTGGGACATAAGTTTCTTTGTTTTGTTTCCTGCACAGTATTGTGTGAGCCTGGCTATCTCTCCTCTAAGGTCGCTGATGCGGCCTTCAAGGCGACGTCTCCATGGGGGGATGTATTCTTGTGACCGTGCAGTGGTAGATATGTGGTGTTGTTTGATTCCAAGTGCCCGAATAGTTCCCTGTGCCGCGCAGTAGAGTGTTGTATGTATGTCTTCTAATGTTTGGATATTGTCAAGGTATTGTGGTATGGTGTGTGTGTGTTGAGATGGTATATGACTGTGGCGAGTTGTTTTGATGTGTGTACTTTGAGGAGTGTAGGTCTGAGTGTGGGGTCTGTGCCTGTATATTGTGCTAGTGCGATGTAGAAATTATCATGTGCTGCTTGTTGTATGTCATTAGTTGTATTGTTGGGGAATGTGGACTGAGGGGTAGAGGCTTCTGAGGCTTCTGTGTTTGCCATAAAGGTAATGTCTTCTGGTGGGGTGGGGTGTGGTGTCCTGTGGTTGAATTCAGCGACCTCTTCCCTAATTTGTGCCAGTATGCATGGGAGAATAAGATTGTTTACTACTATAGAACGTCGCTGATCCGCTACCCGCTGTTCGCTAAGCCCTAACGATGGATAACATGTGGTGAATGCATGGTGTAGTATTATTATTATTATTATTATTGTTATTATCATTATTATTATCAGTAGCACCTGTTGATAGGAATTTAAATTCCTAACGGGACTGAAATGTAATTTAAAGTAACTAAGAAATAATAAAAAAAAGTAGTAGTAATAGTAGTAGATTACAAAAGATCTGAAAATTCTCATAATCTTTGAAAACATTCTTTTGCAAAATTCAAGTTGAAAATCGATTTTAACAGCGGAGAACAAAATTGAAATATTTCCAGATTCGAAAAATAAATTACGAATTCTCTTTGTTAATAAATAAATCAAAAATAAAGCGCAGATACCAAAAGAGAATCGATAAGTCGTATTTCATTTTCTGAATAATAAATTGGTGTACTGAGTTAAGCTTTCTAGGTTGAATATATCAATGATATTTTCCTTTTTTATTCTTTTCATTACGTCTCACTCACAACCACAGATTGCTTGACAAGCCACTTAAAACATTTTCTGCTGTTCTTCCACCTATATACGTGCAAAATAAAAATATTCGAGAATTTTTGTTTCATATATATTGGATCCATAGTGAGAATCGATAATATAAGAAGTATTTGTTTTAAATTTACTCGCAGTGAACTTACTGCGTTACAGCGTTCAGCTGTTCTATATATATTCAACAACATGAGGAATACAATAAATTGTCTTGACTCCAATATACATTCAGTACCTTGAAATGGCTGGTGGATTTTTTTTTTATCTCCAAAAGTAATTTTAATTTTAAGATGAAATATCCACCAATTACTTAATGTAAAATTAATTAATTCTTAAATAACATGTACTAATTTATTAACATTCTAAAATATCTCTTGCTTTGAAAGAGATATTAGTTTTCTTGCAAATCTACTTTTGAGAACTAAAAATCCAAAACAAATGGAAGTTAGCATCGTGTTCAGGCGAAATTCAACAGCTCAACAACTAGGATTTATGCGCAGTAACAGAAACGATTTGAGATTTAAAAAGTTTCAATTTGCCTACAGACAAATATATCTCTTTATTTACAAGTTTCGGTAGTGTCTATTGACTTAGCTTTTTCCTGGCGTATCCACTAAATAAATAATTTATCAAATTATTAAATCATTATAATTAAATCAAACTTCTCTTGACAGTCAACGAAATCTACTGTAAGCCGTAAAAACCTTCCAACAATATTCTCCACATATGGCTAAAACCAGGATCGTTTCTGTGGCTGTTCTGTTATTCATTGACTTCGATGTTTTTATCTCCAGCAAATGTAAGAACCGAATGGAACAGTGGACAAGTGCTCGGAGTATTTGAAATTTCATTTGGGTTCTTTGCTGACTTCCACTCCTGCAGAAGCTTCGACTGTCTCGAAATGCTTAAGCTTCTTATTTTTTTCTAGTGGAATATACAATTAAAAGAAATACGAGTATGTTCAATAAAAATAAAATAAATTAATTTAAAACACACACACAACATACATTTAAAAATTTTTAAAGTAAAGCGCAACTAGTTTCTTTCGCCCACTCGGCGAACCTTTTCACGCCCTTGAAGCCAAAAGGGAAAAAGACACTAGTTCTGCCTTAATTTTAAAAATGTTAAATGTAATGTTTTGTGTGTTTTTTTAAACTAATTTATTACAATATTTTAACACAAATTATTTTTTTTTATTATATTAAGATTTTCTATTTATAAAAATTAGAATAGTTATTAACAGAAACAGAAACGCTACCTTTTAAATAAGTTCTAAAATTATTTCTACAATAAAACAAGGTAGGGATAGGGATTAGTAAACCAATCACAGTGCGTCGCAGCGGCTTCTGGGTTACCTTTACTTTAGAATAGACTGCGCCGGGTGGTCTAGAAAATGCTCGCGCCAGTCTGTTTGCGACCCCATGCTATCTTACCCACCTTTATTTACTATATGGAATAATCGTCATTCTTAACTCAAGCCTTGTTAATACACTGAATTCCTAATAATGATTTAAAAAAAAAATACTTAAAAAAAAATTGCCCATGAGGAGATCGAACCCTCGACCTTCGCGTTATTAGCACGACGCTCTAACCAACCGCTCTACAGACAGACAAATCAGGGATATAAGGCGTCTTTCAGAAGCCTAAAATATAAATTGTAGACATTTCTTTTTCTCTTAGCTAAACCCTGGTTTTTGGTGCTCTCTTGAACTCCTAAGAATTCGTTTTCAATTTTTAATTTTCCTAAGCTTCAGAATTTTGAAGTTCGCATTGTTGTTTATCAGTAGTAATTGACAGATTATTTTATTTTACCTACAGGCTTTATTTTTAAGTATTTAATTAATTAAAATTTGTAAATGAAGTATAACAGAAATTAATCATTTGAGGATATACTTATTATTTTATCGCTTATCAATGTGATGTGAATCAGAAATGCATGTAAATTATAGTGAGCACGGAAATGAATTAATATCTGCTACAATCTTGTGGGCACAAAAAATTTAAAGAATATTCTTATTTAATGAAAACATTATTTCTTCTTTATTTTTTTGTATTTTAACTAGACCTGACTTTATTTTGTCGCTTCTATTACTTTATGGAGAAGATCTTATCTTTCATACTCTTAAATAAATTCAATCTAAGAATAAATCCATAGTTAAGAGTTAAGAGTTATTCCCAGGCTTAGTCTAGTCTTGTCTGTTTTATGGAAAGGTCAATCAATATCAGCTAGTTTACTTAAGAGCCAAACCTTGTGTAGTTGTTTTCTATCTGAAAGAATACATCCTAAAATTTGCAGTTTTGGAGTCGAATTCCGTATAATTGTTTATTTAAAAAAATTAAATAAAATAATTTAATAATAATTTTAAAAAAAGTTAAAGGCGCGATCAGGCCCAGAGGACCGCGCGATGCCACAACCAGCCTGGGCAGGCCGGTGCGGCCGCTGGAGGGTAGGTTCCAGTGATCGTAACCTACGGGAGAAGATGAGGTCGGGGGGTCGGCCCGACGCTCGACCGCCTTTAACTCCCAGGAAAGAAACCCGATGCCCAATTTCATAATAATTACAAGTTTTAATTATACGTAATTTAAAATGGCTAATGCAATATTGGACAATTTACTGACGACTACTATTTTCTGAAGAACTTGGCATATGGAATAAATGTACAAAAGCAGTCTCCACTTTTAAAGGTTGAGACCCAGTATTTTCATTGGCAAATCTCAGGATAGCTATTTCACATTCATTAGCGATCATCATCTGAGAATAGTCACCAGTAAAACAACAAGGTCTCAATACGGAGATGAATACTTTTTTAGTCGAAAGGAATAAGATACCTCCAAAAATTAAACAAAAACGAAAAACGAAAAAAAAATATTAAAAATAAAACATAGAAAGCCGTTCCGGCATGGCCGAACGGTTTAGACGGCGGTCTACCGTGTGGCCGATGTGTCGGAACCCCACCACTGCGGGAAAAGATGAGATAAGTCGCTACGAAAACAAGGATCGATTTCTCTACGTGAAGTACTAAACACTGAACTTATAATTTTGTGTAGTGAAAACGGCAGGAGAATAAAGCTTATCTCAAGCCTCACCCGACTGATTCATATTGTCTAAACCGGAATCTGTTGATTATATATATAATGGAAAGAATTATAATTTCGCGAATAATTAGTGAAAAAGAAAATTTCATTGTATTTGTAGTTTATATTAAACCTTCCATTTCCTGACTACATTAAAAAAAGTTTTTACGGTCCTACTACAGCGTTCATTTACATCTATCTCTACATTTACACTGCAGGATCAATTTATTAATTGTCATCAAACAAATAAATCATATAAAGAAGTAGAATAGTTGAATATAATATGAATGATATACACTTATGGCCGAGTGCACCAAACCTCAATTAACTTTGATGGCTACACTGTGGATGTAGCTAAAATTAGTGGGGGGGTCGTCCAGAAAATATTTTAGCCTTTGCTTTAAAATTGTGTGAAAGGAAACAAACATGTGTAAAAAGAAATTTTATTCAGAAACTTGATAAATTTCTTTTTATACATGTTTGTTTCCTTTCACACAATTTTAAAACAAAGGCTAAAATTTTTCTGGAGCAGCACCCCCACTAATTTTAGCTATGTCCACACTGCAGCCATCAAAGTTAATTGAGGTTTGGTGCAATCGGCCATTAGTATCATATCTTTGATTGCGTTAGATCGTACACTATAGTAGCACCGTTTTTACTTCAAGTTTTCTAAGCACTGACACTTCAAATCCAGTCTAATAAGATGAATATCTTTCATTTCAAGAGAGAGGCGCTATTACTTCTCTTTGTTCTTCGCTTCTCCCAATCATCAGATAACCAATTTATTTTCGTCATGCCATTGTTTTCAGCATGAAAGGCGAAGCAATCAAATTTCACTGGAAAACCTTATCAAACTAAAGTTCAAGGTTTCAAATAATGATTTCATTAAGTGTTAGAAAATTACTTTTTATTTTGAAAATGAAGATTAATAAATAAACACAATATTGTACAAAAACAAAACACGAAATTTCTATTATAAATTTGTTTTGTTTATTTTGAGATAAAAGAAATGAGAAGATTTTTTTATTAATTTGGAATTAATTAAAAGATCAGAAACTAAAACTAATAAAAATGAAATTCTGCGCGGAAATCTACATGTCTCGATTTTATTTCTCTGGGTTACGCGAAATTACTTGGAATAATGAAAAAGGTTTTGATAAAAAATCAAAATATAAAATTACAGCGGGAACTTAATCGAATTTTAATTGCAAATTTCAATTAAATCTGTTTGTTTCTTCAAAAAATTAATGAAAGCCTCATTTTTCAGTGAAAGAATAGGAGTTAGGTCACTGAGCAAAGTTTGTAAGCAAATTATTAAATTGAATTTGAATCCATTTTTCCAAAACAGCACGAAGTTAAACAAGTAAAACTATCATATTTTTTTTTTTTTGGAATGGATAAGATCATGAACTGACAGTTACTTAGAATAATTGAAAAAGACAGTAAGCATTTAAAAATACACTTATCATTAATTCAAAAAAGTACGATTGTTCCTTGGTACAAAATAAACTATAGAATATTATTAAAAGTAACTATGCTTGTATTACAATATTACAATAATTTAATTGCAATCGATACAATGTAACTAAAGCAAACTATACAAAAAATCAATTTAAAAAAACAATAATAAGTGATATATTCAAAAATTAAAAAAAAAAATGCACAAATTGAAAAGAAAATAGGTCTTGTAATAGCCACAGCATAAAAAGAATTTTGTCAAAAGTAATATTGTGTGTTTTTGGTTCAGTGAGGGAATGGCGTCCTTATCAAGGGTAAATCTGGCTGATGAAGTCTGATAAAGCTGAAACAACTGTCCCAGATTCCCGAGAGGATGGCTCAGGTTGCGAGAACCTATTTTTATTTCGATTTGTGTTTTTTTTTTAATTAATTTTTTAATTCATTTATGCACATTAAGCTTTATTTTTTCTTGAATTAAGTGATAAATATTTGATGCCTTTTCATATAACTATTTCATTGATTTAGTTGCAAAAATGATTTTGGAATTTGAGCAATTATTTGGGTAGTATTGCTAATTTATCATTGAGCAGAAATAATAAAAAAAAACAAAACAAAAAAAAAAAGCAACAACAACATAAACCCAACATTCCAAGCGAATTTTTGAAGCCTATTATCCTGCTACACTTTATAAAGCTCATTCTGTTACATGAAAAAATATGACTAAAATCTTCAAGAACATAAGAAAATATTGTTAGGCTACAATAAAGTTAGTAATAGCAATTTTACGATACTCGATTGTAAATAATAATGTAACAATGATAATATGTATAAAAAATATTAAGTTGCATTTTATATAATAAATGTAAAAAATTTGATGATAATAATGCATCATAAGCATTACTGTCGCAAGCCATACAGCCCGACAACAGATAGTTACGAATCTGCAGTGCCGTTGCTTGGTATTACTCCGTAGCACCGTGTCACAGCATGCCGTTGCTTGGTATTACTCCGTAGCACCCTCACAGCACAAGCGGTATATTGACGAAATTCTACGACCCCTTGTATTGCCTTTCTTTTCGCGAAACCCTTTTCTTTCTTTTCAGCAAGATAACGCCCGGCCACACAAGATACGTGTCTCCATGGATTGTCTCCATGGTTGCCACATAATTCTTTCGCAAGTCAGATCGTCAGATCTCACTCCTATTGAGTACTTTTGGGATTAATGGGCGTCGCCTACTGACCATCCCAGAATGGTCGACGAATTAGCCCGCCAATTGGAGGCCGTTTGGCAAGAAATCCCGCATCCGTCAATTATATCAATCAATGCCACGTAGAGTAACAGCTTGTATTTAGGCCAGAGGTGGACCAATGCCATAATGACCTGCTCACTTTCTCTTTATGTCGAATAAATCATTCAATTGTTTTGAAATTGTAATCATTTCGTTTTCTGTACATGTACATTAACCGTACCAAATTTTGTCTCAATTGGATAATCCCTTCAATTTTTTTTTGGCAAAGTCTGTATTATCAGAAACACATCAATGATCATAACACTCACTTTTCAGTCTAGAATGTTAGTGATGAGACGCTAAGGGAGTCAATCTTGACTGTTAAGCCTGTAAAACTAAGGAAAGGAATAGTAGATTTATTCCGAAAATTTATTTTATTTAAAGAACATTAAAAAACTGAAAAAAGGAGTATTTATTCATTTAATGCAGTTAGCTTTGCCACAACTGTAGGCTCTAATATTTATATAATAAGGAACTAGATTCGTTATAATAATCACTTTGTGAATTTATTTCTTTGCACACGCTTCAATTTCTAACAGTTTGAATATAATTGGCCAATTACGAAGCTCAAGTACTGGTAATTCCTATGTGAGCCTTGATGGCGGATCAGTTAACCTTAAAAACAGAACAAAAATCGATGGGATAAACGTTCAAAGGCCCATCACCATCGGTTCGGTTCGATACTTCACATTTTGAAATGAATAATTGAGTGCAGTGCGTATTAGCTGTAGGCGAAATATAATATCAATACCATCTTCTCGTAATGACAGGCGTGTCTTTGAC
The DNA here is from genome assembly GCA_023159025.1 of Thereuonema tuberculata. Taxonomy (NCBI): domain Eukaryota; kingdom Metazoa; phylum Arthropoda; class Chilopoda; order Scutigeromorpha; family Scutigeridae; genus Thereuonema; species Thereuonema tuberculata. The sequence continues at coordinate 62,382,416 of JAFIDM010012231.1, read as the reverse complement.
ATTTGTTGCTCTACCCGTTCCATCCTATTAGCGAAATCTATTCACAAGCCGGAATTCCATTCATGGTATCCCAGTCACTCTAATGCTCTGCCGATACCAAGAAGGAAACTGAAGATCATTTTTAGCAGCCAGAGAAAAGGGACCGAGAAAAAAGCAAAGAAGCAACTTAGTCTTTCCCACGGAGACCATGTTTTATGTATTCATGTGGAAAGCGAGGAGAAAGAAGCGGCAAAGAGGTAGACATGTCCTGCGCCGAAGCTTTTAAGCAAAGCTTCCTGTACGGCGATCTTCTTGGAAGCGGCGCCCATAATTGTCGGAAGGGAAAAGGATGAGAAAATGGAGTAGTTTTCATTCTTAACAAAAGGTAGAAGAGAAAAAAAAAATGCCAAGAGGAGATGAGAGAGGGTGTTACGAAGATTGCTCTGCCTCCCTCTTCCCTCCGTTTGACTTTGATGTTGACTAAGAGGGTGGAAGCAATTGCAAAATGTCACTCGCACATGAAAATGTCAGCGCTTATTTTTCAACTTCAAGAATGAACAACAGACGCCCAATCGTAAAGGATACGAAAACTTTGTAAGGGAAAAAAAAGAAAGAGGCAGATTCTCTCGAATTACAGCAACCATTTTAACGTAATTTGCCTATTTGACCAATTGTACTATATGACAGAAGTATTGTTATTATTATTATTTATGAAGCATCATTGTTATTAACGTTGTTAATAGTTATCATTATTAATAACAAGGCTAGTGAATACGATATAATTGTTAATTGTTAATTTATATATACAATTGTTAATTTATATCTGACAACGTTTTATTTTAGTTCTTATTTATATTCCTTATTAAATGTACAGGAAGAAGAATAGTTTCTTGTCCTGTGATACCACCTGAATCCTTTGCTAAGAAGGACGAAATATTATGGGGATTAAAGGAGTATCATCAAGAAGTAAATTTATTTACAAGATTTATAAAAGATGCTTATAAAAAGCTTTATTTTAGTCTTTAATCTTTAGGAAAACAAAAAGATTCCATTTCTAAATATTTTTTAAGATTTAAATTTCTAGATATCTAAAGAGAAACAAAATTTCAGCTTTATTTTTATAGACTAAATCAGATGGTGATGCTGATATTAAAGGGTAATGAGTATTTCTAAGTTATTAAAAAATAATCCAATGCTGCTTGTGTCGTTAAAGCAATTAAAAGGTTAAGGATTTAGATTTCGCATGTTGCGTAACTGTAGTACTGCAATGCAGTAAATTTGCAGATTAATGCTTCTTGTAAAAGATATTAAATTTCTTCACGTTTCATGGGAAAAATATAAATATTAATGAATATCAAGTACTGTTAAACAATCATTTGTTGCAACTTAATGTAAATTTTATGAATTTTGTATGATTGCCGATCATTTTAGACTTGAGACTACGAAATAAATGATGATCATAGTATTTAAGCGATAAAGGAAAGCCGATTATTTTGGATTTCAAGCATGATCGTTTTGCTGTATGTCGCGTCACTATATGTCTATATTACAGCAAGAAATACTCACGAACCGCGATAGTAAGAAGTCTGTGAATATTTTTAGAAGTGAAAGTGAAAGAAAACATGTTACATGAAAATATTCGTCACAAAAAAGATCGAAGAATTAATAATGAATCAAGTAACGTGAATCATCAAAGGGAATGAAAAGAAAATATATCTGTCGCGCATCTACCGCGTTAACTGTATTTCAACCATCTTGAGATTTGTGAATAGTATTTGATAATAATATTTTAATGACAAAATTTAATATTTAGCCATCAGATGTCAAAGTTAGTATTAGCTGAAAAGAGCATACTTTACGGAAGTTAGCCATGAAACAACTATAAGGTCACGTCCCACTTCTAAGCTCTGCCCCCTAAAAACTCTTGAACAAATGTCGACTTTATTGTTCCTTATTTGTAGGTACACCAATGCCCTAAAAGTTGTAAAATGTTTATGGCAAAAGCTGTAAAAACTAAATGAAGATAAGTGTTTGAAGATAGAAAAAAGTCTAATTTCTATCGGTCGCTATTTTGGAACGGTTGATCCGATCTGTCTGAAATATTATACCAGCCGTGTCCATAATGGTATTTAGCACCCACAAAAGTTTTAGCTGAAAAGCTCAAAATTTACGGCAGTTATCCATGTCACAATTTTGAGGTCACGCACCCTTTCGAATTTGTTTATACTATTTGCTTACAGTTATAGTAATTTGTAGTTCAACCGATGCCCTAAAAGCTGTGAAAAGTTTATTGCGAAACTCTAAAAATAATGTGACAATAAGGTTTTAAAAATAGGAAAAATCGTCAAAAAGTGAAAATAATATATATCGGGTGGATATAAAATAACGTGGTGTTCAGAGCCCTCTAGCGAGGAATGTATTGGACGAATCGTAATAACAATCGGTGGACATACAGAGTGGAACACGCGGTTTAGATTTCTAAAAAAAAAAAAAAAGAATATTAAAAATTAGTAACAAAAGTCGCCAACAGGGAAAAATGTAGCGCTGTTAACGCACTAATTTGCATAATCGCGTTACATGTAGAGCGATCGTGATAAAAAAAAAAAGCTTGGAGAATTCACATCTCTCGGCGACGAATTGCCTTTAGTTGGCTCTTACCTTACATGACCGTGCTTTATTAGTGAAGCTGTATTATTATAGAGGGTCGAGAATGCCAGTGCTGCCCTTCGGGAATTTCGGCAGTTGAAGATGCTACGAAGAGGACCGATAAGCATAACAAATCTACGAAAAATGATTTAACGCTGTGAAACTACTGGAACTCTAACGCAAAGCTATCAGTCACCAACACGTTGAAGAACTTGCAACTGCTGTTGTGGAACAGGAGATGACGAATGTGCAGGATATCAGCTGTGCACGGTCAATTTCCCGGCAAACGGATATCCTATACTCAACGGAAAATCCTGAATCAGATGTTGAAGTTTTACCCCTATAAAATCTGTCTTCTTCAAGAATTGCGCCCTGGCGATTCGACCACCCACATTGAGTTTGAATTAAGATTTTTAGCGTGCATAGAAGTGAATGAAGTGAATCCGGTGGCGGAAATAATAAATAAAAAAGGCCAACACACTTGACTAGTTTTAAAAAAAACATTTAACACATTAAAAATTACATAGGACACAACCGGTTTCGCCTCCTTTATGAGGCTTTGACGAGTGACAAAGATATTCGAAATACATGGGTATTTAAGGTCTTGCAAAGTCCCTTGGAATCATGGGAGGATGGGTGGTGCCATCTATCGGGAAGATGGGTGGCGCCATCTATCGGTGGAAATGAACCCTGCTGGCTCCCTCGATGGGAAACAACGTGAACTTGCATGAGAATCGTCTGCTACATGAAGTCCACCAGGAAACGCCGTAGGGAAGATCTGGAAAAAGAAAGAAAAAAAAAAAATTCTAACTGAAGGAACTAAGGGGAATTATGAACTATGTCTCTGCCTCGCTCATCGAAACCATATTGATAAATGGCTCGAACCGAAACACAATCATCATAACAATGAGTAGTAGTCAAGATATAAATGGACTCCTTGCACTTTCGAAGAAAATGATTAGTTTCATTGCAAATAATGCGAGGGTGGGACCAATCTATAGCATGCCCTATTGTAGCGACATGTAAATAAGTTAAGTAATTGTTATCTCTATTTCTAACAGCGGCTTCGTGCTGCGTTATGCGGCTATTAATGGCTTGACGTGTTTCTCCCAAATAAACACAGGAAAAACCCAAACACCTCAAAGCGTAAACAACGCCTCTGGGATTTGAACGGCGAGGGACTGTTAGCCCGGATCTAAGAAACCTAGAAATGCAATTATTAGTTGGAGCAGTTAACGAAATGTTGTAGGGACGTAACAATTTTCTTAAGGATGGGAATATTACAGAATGAAAAGGAATGGAGACATACTGGGTATTGTTTCTTTCTACAGTAACGGCAGATGTATAAATATTGGAAATGGCTCTAGCAAGATGCGTATTAATGAATTGTGGAGGGTAATCATTATCAAGCAAAATGTTGCGAATAGTGAGCAACTCAGTATTGAAACTGTGTAAAGAATTGGATAATCTAAAGGCTCTATGCGCCGCCATACTGATTACATTAATTTTGAACGAAATCGGACATGCAGAAAGAAAATTTAAGGTTAAACCTTTATCCGTCGTTTTTCGGAAAACTGAGGTGTGAAAGGATTTACGGAGTGTGGAAGCGCACTTTATTTGAACGGTGATATTAACACACACAACTGCCATATTTGATCTGCGACTAATCCACACGTGGCTCTGCAGATGCCTATCCACTCGCCGAAAGTCACAGTGGTGCGGCTTACGTCATCGTTTAATTTACGAGGAAACTCACCGAAGTGGACCAGTGACCTATTTCGTCAATGCTGCACGGTATTCCGATATGCTAAAGAACTTTGTGGTTTCACAACTGCAGCAAAGAGGATGTCTCGATTCGACTATCTTCACGCTGGATGGTGCACCACCCCACATCGGATGTCAGGTACAGCATGTGTTGCGGCCACATTGCTCCGACACTAGAATCATTAGTCGTGCATTACCCACAGCATGGCCACCGAGGTCGCCTGATCTCAATCCTTGTGACTTATGGCTGTGGGGATTTCTTAAACGCATTGTGTATCAAGGACATGTCCCCGATATCCCGACGTTGAAAGATCGAATTACATTACAGGTGCGATAAATCCATTCCGATATGTTGCGAGCTGCCGTACATGATGTGCACCGCATGCAGCTCGTGGAACATCACAATGGTGGTCATATGGAACCTTATTTGTAATTACCAATAAATGTTGTCCATATTGTTACGAAACTTGATATGTGCTGTCTCATTTGGCAATTACTTATTCATTACTCTTATGCACTACAACCTTTGCAGTGCCACATTTTCCGCTGTTGGCGACTTTTGGTACTAAATTTTTTTTTTAGAAATCCCACATATTCCACTTCGTATATCCACCGAATGTTGTTACGATTCGTCCAATACATTCCTCGCTAGAGGGCTCTGAACATCTCACGTTATTTTATGCCCGCCCGATGTACAGAAGAAGAAAAATTTGAAGGGCGTATGTAGGGTATTTCAGAAATACTTGTACATAGTTTGAGGGCGGGTTCGTAACATCAAAACAAGAACAAAAGTCTGTATAAACATATGTCTGAAAATTTTACGGTTTTCAGTTAATGAAAGTTACGATCAACGCGTTTCATGATAAAATCCGACAACTCACGTTTGCTGTTGCACTGATTATCTCCCACATAGAGGTGTATTGTTGCCAAAGAGATTTGTTTCCGTGGGTCATTAGTGACCATTTGTGTAGTAGTGAGTTAGTCTGTCTTCAATGTGTCACTTATGTAGTAGTGTGTTAACTGAAACATGTTCCGTTGAATATCCAATTCGTGAGCAGGCAGATATGATTTTTATGTACGGTGAATGGAAACGGACACGAGGCTGCACGATTGTATCAAATGGCGTTTCCAGACTTCAATCAGTCGAGTCATCCAACATTTGCTGCTGTTTATCGTTTGTCGCGTTGCTGAGACAGGATCCGTTGGGCCATGAACTACTGATCGAGGAAGAACAAGAGTCGCTCGTACGCCTAACAGGAAGAACGCATTTCACAGGTTGTTGCAGAAGATCCGGATATCAGCACACGACAAGTGGCCCGAATATAAATGCATCTCCTACTATCGCACGGGGGGGGGGGGGGGACTTCTCGAGAGGCTCCTGTATCCGTATCATCTACAACGTGTGCAGGGTCTTTCGATTACCCACCAAGGGAGAACTTTTGCCGTTGGTTTGTTGCATAAACTGCCAATCCGTTGTTTGTCTCTTCGGTCTT
>JAFIDM010012231.1:62337833-62352353 GCA_023159025.1 Thereuonema tuberculata | reverse complement strand
AACTGCTGTAAGACTTAAATATACATGAATCCAATTTCAATATTTTATGCATCAAGAAAAAAAGTAGCAGACAAGGTATACATTATTAATTTCAAAAGCAGCCTAAAGAAATAAAATTCACTAAATGAATTCAAAAGTTTTCCCTATTGCCTATTAAAATAACATGTTAAATATTTACTTTAACAAACTATAAAGATAAACACGTCGAAATAAAGACAAACAAAACTAAACCTAAATATTGTTTTGGGGAAATATTAGCAAAGTCCTCTACAGAGAATTCAGCAAGCAGAGAGATAGGCAAGTAATCTCCAGCGAAATGAATTCCAAACACTCCAAAATGAATTCATTACTGTAACTTGTAACAAAAGGATATTAAAGGCTTAATACGTTTCATATTTTGCAGAGTGAAATGAAAATAATAGAATAGAATAATAGTTAAAAGCGAAATAATAGAATAACCGAATAAAAGACAACATTTTATTATTTTATTTATTATTTCATAATAATACTTTATTAAAACGTAAATTTAACGTGCTGGAAATTTTAATGAAAATTCAAAAGGAAAACAAGGGCAGCACATTGAAATAAAGAAATTGCCTTATTTCTTTGTTGTTTCTTTGTTTTTGGGGGTCACTGCCAGGTGTGACGGTGACCTTCGCTTGAGTTCTTATCTTTCTGGGTTTTTTGTAGGGGAGGGCGGATCGGGCTGCTAAGTCCCTTGCAGGACGAAATGCCTGTTCCCCATTTCCTCTTTTATAATTGAACGAGAAAAGCAATTTCTTTATTCATTGTGCTCCCCTTGTTTTCCTTTTGATTTTCATTGCTTTATTATTTCATATATTAGTTAGTTTAAGTAGATTCCAGTGCAAGAAATTGTGCAAATCGCTTAAATTCGATGGCTAAAAGGCAGCTGAGATATCATTTAGGATGACTATTATTGTCTTACCTATAATGGCTGTTAGATTTTATGTAAGATTTTGGATTATAGCTGCCTTGCTTGAACATATTAGCTATTTATGTAACGATTTGCAAGATATTCGTTTTGTCAGATCACAAAGCCTTACTGAAAAATCTTAGATTTCGTTGTTCTAGGCTTTCTAGAAGGAGGAACTTTTTTAAGAAGAAAGGGAAGGCTTTCAACAGTGATTCACACAATCTCATCAAAATAAAAATTAAACAAACCAGATAAATCCCTGGTAACTTTTGTATTTAAAAAAAAAATGCATGGGATTACTTTGAGGAAAAATTAAATATTTTTTCTAGCGTAAAACTGCTGCTTATATCACAAATGGAAATTGAAATAGGTTGCTTTTGGCCTAATGAAAAGAAACAAAGCACTAATTAACTGGAGTTTCACAAAATGATCGCTAATACTCTCGAAAACCTCGTGTTCATAACTTATTTTTTAAAACAAGGAAGGAAATTAGGACACATTAAACTTTGAATATCAAGATTCATTACAAAGATTTGATGTTAATATAAGTAACTTAGAATTGGGCGCTGAATCGTTTATAAAAATTATACATATAGCCGATGTATGTCCTTTCTTTGCATTAAACCTTTGAATTAAAAATTTTGCAGTTTATTGCAGTTTATTGTAATTTGACGAATTTTTGTTATTACAATTTTTTTAGAGCGATTGAAAAACTTTATTTTGAATTAATGTTTTTGTTAATTTTTGGATATTCTTTTACTTGTTTAAAATTTTTGGAATTATCATTTTTAATCATTCTCTTAGTTTCCATAATTAATGTTTGCTTGTGTAATTCCCGCTTAATCCTTTATTCCGAACTGAAATTGTTTCTTAATTGGGGAATTAAGAATTCTGAATGTACTTAATCCTTCCAATGTATTCAAGTTTAAAGTAGAAAACTTTTCAATCTATGAATGAATGTTAAAAGCATAGAAATTTCAAACCAGGACTTAGTTTTGCAGTTACGTAAAAAATTCTAATTAAAAACGAGACAAATTGAGTATAAAAGTAAGAAAATCGCGATTGTTGAAAATTCTTACCTAATTGTTTTTGCTAATAAATGCTTAGGATTTGTTGATCATAAGAAAAGATAATTATAATATTATAATATTGATAATTATAAGAAAGTTATATAAAATACTGGAGTCTTCAGATGAAAGTAATTTCCCTCGGGAAGACTTACTTGTAACTATTAACTAACTAAAGTTGTAGACCCGAGTGGGTTCTGGATTGTATAGCCTCCACAGATTTTCAACCTAACGGAACTGAGTTGAGGTCGATATCCGACGACCTCACACGCTTTTATCCGACGCTCGCACGCCTTCAGCCCGGGAGAGAAACACGGTACCCATGGGTGAACTCAGGAACTGTCCTGAAAAGAATGAATCCGGAAAAACTCCCTCAACTCGTTAGGGAATTGAACCAGACTTCTCCGATCCGCAGTCCCGTGCTTACATCACTGATGATTACAAGATCCACTTGTAAGTGCTGATAGTAGGTTTGCTGTAGCAAATGTGAAAGAAAAATGATATCATTTGTTCCTTATTGTATGTAGAGTTAAGGACAAAGTATTGCGTAATATTATCTCGGAAATATATTTGTTGTTCCGATTTTGAACCATTTCTGAAATAGTCTCAAATTCTCGTTCAGAAATTTAAATGTTCTGCATATCAGAGGTTAAAAATTCAAAATCTTATTCTACTGAAACTATAATATATCTTCTGAATTTAATTTATTTATATAATTATTTTGAACTCATAAAATTTTATTTTCAGCAGTTCGTAAACTTTTCGATTTTGAAGACGAACAATTGAACCTGTTTATATGCGACTTTGTAATCATCAGGAAGACCTACTAAAAAGCAAAAATGAAATAAATAGTAACTAAAAAAATATAATGGGATTTATTCTACATATATTGTCGTATTATAGAATACATTTCCAAATTTTGGACTCCCATCCTATCTTAACTAGTACTGTTGTTCACAGAAAACCTTTGTCTATATCTCGGTGCATCCAGGGTAGGTTCGAAGGTAAAATGCTTACATCTACTTTATCTATGTAGTAAGATTTATTGTCCTTCCTATTTCTTTATCTATTAGTTTTTAGCTCCCTTCCTCAGCCTCAGCCTCCATAATAATAAAAAAAAAAAATTGATAAATATTTAGTCTTTTAATGTAGTCAATAAAAAACTATTTAAAACTGAAATGATTTCACCCACAAGTCAGCAAGAAAAGCTAGAAAACATCAATTAAAAATCACTTAAATATTGTTGTATTTCTAAATTTATAAAGTTGTGGAAAAGATTTAATATTTAAATTTTTACAAAATTAGATTCTTGATGAATAAGTAACACGCATTATTTGATTTCTTTTTATTAATATTAAAAATTCAAAAAGTAATGAAAAATGTACGTAAATTTCAGTAAATTTGCACGCTTCCAGTGCATTAAAATAATAATTTCAGATTAAAATCGACATTTACATTTCTGCGAAGCCTTCTAAACTCTGGGACGCGAAGCTAACGCCAAAACTGAATGATTTCTGCCGCATTCAGCAAACGCTGGGGAAATACAACCATCTATCCCCCAACCCAAGACTATGACAGCGAGGCTCTCAAATCGATACCGTCTGTGGTTAATGGGAGGAAAGATGTGTCATATGTCAACGGCGTAGAATATTCACTTTGTCCAGGGGTAGCAGTAATATCCATTAAATTAGCCGTAAGCTTCTGAATTGCTTGTCCCATTGTTTTCCGCTTGTAAAAGCTTCCGTTATGTTCAGCAGCTTAATGTCCAATTATTATTCGTTAGATAACAGAAAGAGCGAGATAAATAATAAAATAATAACTAAATAAATTTGCTATTTAAAATGAAATAAGATATATTCTAGTGAATCGAGAAAAAGGAGAAAAACCTATAACCATATAGTTATTATTTATACCTTATAATTGCTTTACATAAATTAACTGTTCGTCCTCCATTCAACTCTGCAACACCTTTCCCTCTTGTTATAAAAGGATTGAAATTTAATTAAATAATCAGGATAATAATAATAAAGAATTACAGAAAAATTGTATTAGCCCTATTGTTTTTATGGTTTTTTTTTATTTCAATTTTTCAGATATTTGATACATCATTATAGCGAACTCAGGTTATTGTGGTGATTCATTGTATGATTTTCAAATAATTGCTTCATATATGTTTCATTTACTTTTTGTTATCATCTCTGAAAGATTATAGGTTCTTATTTTATTATATTTGATTTCAGAAATTGTGGGTCTGGTAGTTCAAACTTTAGTATTTGATTACCAGACGGGTCGTGGGTTCTTTGTAAAAAGTTGTAAAAAAGAAAATGGTGATCTCTGTAAAATGGGGATTGAACTTCTTTCTCGGAGGGTTAATTTAGTGGTCATGAAACGTTGGCACTTGTACTTTAGTACCCAAAAGCCTTTAAAGGAACCCAAAGTCTTTTAACTTAGCTGACACAGAAATATATTTCTCGTTAAAAAGAAAATAAAAATTGCCATTTTAGTTTCGAAGCAATGAATGAAGTCATTTAATCATAATGTCTTAACTTTATTTTTTTTAATTAAAATTACTTCTTTAGATAAAGCTCTGTTGAAAATTAATAAAGCTAATATTATTCCCAAAACATTTTTCATTAAATATTACTTCATGTTTTTCAGTTCCGATTTCAAATGTTTTGTTAGAAAGCACGATAGGCTTCGCAGATTCTTTTGATATTTTGAAAAATCTCACGTGCATTCTATTTAAGGAAATGAATGAAATGAAGGCTTTCATTTTCTCAGGCTTTATTTTTCTGTTGTTATATAAATTTAACTGTAAGATAAGAAAAACCAATTGATTGATTCTCATCTTTCTTGATGTTAAGTTTCTGCACTAGACCAACTTTTATAAATCTTTATAACTCACTACATACCTTGTTGCTAGACGTAATTTCATTTAAAACAATCGTTAATGTAAGTAATTTTAAAAAGACATACAAAAAAATGCAACCTTTCATTTTAGATAAGTATAGGAAAATCCCACGGGCGTCACGATGAATTCAGCGTGGTCGGGGATTGAACCGGGCTCCTCCAAACCAGAGTCAAGTGGTTACGACTTGGCTATCGGACCACTATTGTCCTGTGGTTGCGAAACTTTAAAATTTTATTTTGAATTAATAGACTTTCCTTTCTAGTAAAGGAACCGTTTTTCTCTCGGATTAGAATCCTTTAGCTGAGAAATCACTTGTTAATTTATTATGCTAAAATAGTATTCAGAAATTTAGAGATTATAATTAAAATCTTACTTTTATCATTAAAAAAGTTCTTAAATAAAATACAATTTTTCATTCGAGTGTATTATACTATTATTTTTTGAAAACTTAAAGGGAATTTTTTTTAATTATCTTTTAAGATTCAATCTTTCAGTCCAATTTTTCTTTTTTTTTTTAATTAATGACTATTTGAATTGACTGAAAAAAGTCATCAGTTTGAGTTCTAAAAATTCATTATTACTAGTTTGAAGATTTTTTTCTTTTTTCTTTTTAGGAGTGTTGTTTGTTTGTATTCAGTTTGTGCACCTGTGTTTGTCTTTGGAATGTCTGTTGATTGCTTCTTTTTGCTAGAGGCTGTCATTATTCTACACCGGAACAGGAACTTGTTAGGATGCGTGTCGCAAAGCATTGTCTTTCATTAAGTTGCTAGGAAACCGACTGACTTCTGTTTACTTTCCAAAATAGCCGCTAGAGGGACAAGCAAAATATAAAACACAGTTCTTTCTCCATTAATAGAATAACAGCTACAAATAGAAATTTAGTATAATTCTAAATATAACTCTTATAGTTAAGAAATTAATTTGAGTTATTTTCTACTTTCCCTTTTTTCTATTCTGTTTAATTTATTTCAGAAATAATCATTCTTAAATTTACCTGGGTATTTCGATATACTTTCTTTAAATATTCTCCACTTCAGAGATTAAATCGATATTATTGGTATGTAATAATGAATTTTAGTAAAATATTTTTAATGGGCCAATTTACAAAAAAACAGAAGAGAAGAAATAAAAAAAAGAAAAACGCATCAAGAACACACTCTTAACAAGCCAAATGCTTGACTGAAGCAACGCGAAAGAATTTTAAAATATAACAGCGAAATTAAAGGAAGGAATGTAATTACGATCAATAAGATTTGCCATGAGAGGAATAGAAATGTTTGTGATTTACTGCTGATTTCTTATATAAATTCTTTCTTTATTCCAAAAGAATAAATGAGAAATACATTTATCGAGAAATATACATTCTTTAAAATGATACAATCTAATTCTATCATATTCATAGTATTGCAATTTTTATGAAAGAGAAACTCGCAAAATATTAAGAAATCAGTTTTACACTTATATAAGAATTGCGAATAGATCGTCCTTATATGTTATAGTCTATATCAGATCAATTTTTTACACCAGAAATAAAGGACGAAAACATAAAATGGAGGCCGTAATAAATGTAAATAAAGCTAATTTTTAGTTTCATTTCTAAAGAAATATTCAAAACATACCACGGAAAAACATGTTTTACTAAATATATGGAAAAACATGTAATCTAAGAAAAAAAAACTAATAATGTTTATTATTAATAACCTATTATTTGTGATTTTTACGCAATATAAATATAGGCCTATCGAATGGAACTTAGGTTATAGTTAATTAGATAATAATTAATTGAGATAATATTACTCAGCAGTTAGACTATTATCCTATAAACGTTGTTGTATGTTAATATTTCTATTTTAGATTTTATTTTGTTTTGATTTTATCCATTTATAAATTTCCTAGAGAAAAAGTCAAGAGTAAATGTAATAAAAATACACATTAAAGTCAAGTTGCTTTATAAGAAAAAAAAAGAGGAGGTTTAATTAAAGAAAACTATTAGATTAAACTAAGGATCTTTTATATTTATGGAGATTCTTTTCTGTTTAATTGCAGTTTTTTTTCCCCTTCTAAACTAACATTTGCTCTTGGGAGTAAAATATCTTTTTGCCTATAGTTGAAGTCTTTCCTCAATTCAATACCTTTCAAAGCCATTAAATTGTTGATCGACTTTTCCCAGAGAAGAACTGCTTTCGTTTTTCATCCGCTAACATTTTGCAAGAAAAGAATCCTCGGAATACGTCTGTAAGCGCTTTTACTTTGATGTATATGAAGCTGAATAACTAAGGCAAGGCGCTCTTCTTTGACACGTAATTCCTTACAGAAACCATTTGGAGAGGAAAGTGCTTCCTGCAACGACGAAAGAAAAGGAATGGATGAAAAGAGAGTTCTTCTCTTTTCTGAAATTACTATGATTTCGTTTAGTAAATTTCTTTCGTCTCTTTGAATTGCTTCTCCTGAAATCCTCGCAGTCGAAAAAACCTGAATGGTACGAAGCAACCGTCCCTGCAGCCACCATTAGAGTTATTTTGATTAAAGTAATGAACCCTAAATAGCGATCATTAAGCCATTCAGGGCATCTAGAATAGCATGTTTGGATACTTGTAATCTTTAATAGTTCGCCAAAAAGCATTTAAAAGCTGTTTGAAAGGATCATTATGACGGTAATTAAACAAAGTGAATACTAATATTTCTCATAAAATGGAGGCAAAGGATAAATATTTGTTAGAAAGTATTTTTTTATAGTATATTTAGTCCCGTTTATTCTAGGCGATTAAAAATGGAGATCATTTCTTTTTACTAAATAAAAAAGAGGAATATGGCTATGAAAAAAATCGTTAATTTTTAAATGAGAATATTAGGACTAATCGGAAATTGTCAATAAAGTGAGTAAAGATTAAGCTCAATTTCACCGCGTCCTTCAATTTTGCTATTTTCAGTATTTTATTCTAGGGAACGAAATACTTTATGAGAAATACGAATTGAATAATAATTTAAGTATAAATACACATTTGGAACAGTTGCTTCCGTTAAAATTAATACGAATATTTTAAAATAGTTTGATTAATTTTTTAGGTAGTTTTAGAATTTCACTTGTATTCATGATAGAAAGTGACAACAAGCTAAATGATGTCCATAACATATAAAATAGAGGAATTGTATGCAAAGTCTAACAGGCCATTTATTCTTTAATCGACAGAAAGTATAAAATATTCCACTTACTTTACTTTGTAATAAAAAAGTGCGTATAAATATAAGTAAGAAACATAAAAATAGTTAAATATTCTAAATAATACACTAAACTAAGCATGTATGTAGTGTCATTTAGATATCAAGTTTTTATTGATGTCCGTTAATTAGCATTTTAACTTATAGGCTATTGTTTTTTTTTTTGGTTTTTTTTTAAATATGCATTTAATCTGACTGAATTTTTTACTGCTTAAATGTTAACTAAAGTGAGGAACATAAAATAAATTCACATTTCCAAACTTTGCCGAGATTATTTCGGATATTTCAAATAATCCCAAAACAAATTACCAAAGGTTTGAATTTAGGGAATAGAGAACCGAAGTCATATCTATTCCTAAACTTGAAAATTCAAGTTCATTCAGAATATTTTCTCAACTTGTAATATAATAATCGCGTGCTGCAAATTATTATGTTACGTGTAACTTACTAGAATGATTGAATCCGAAAGTTAAAGCGTTGTCATCATGTAAATGTAAAATCTTTAAAATCTATTTAAATTCAGAGGCCATCCAACACATATCTGGAAATGTATTTCTCTATCAAAAACCTTCCACAATTTTGAAGAGAACTCGCAATCTCACTGTTATGAACTAAAATTTACAGAACCATAACATAAGTTTACATTTATGCGTCATTAATGTTAATATCCTAACTTTCCCATTTATGCTGACTTTTGTTTTAGCGTAACCTGTTACATTATAACCTCTTTTTACGTTAATGTTAATAAAACAAAGTTAAGTTCCGAAACACATGATCAAATGTATCTTTTTTGTAATAAATATATGCAAAACGACGATGCTTTTCGATCTTACAGCAAATCAAAAATCAGATTCTAATAAATAGAAGATTACGCAAAGGATATTAAGATTTTATTCTATCCGGTTACACGATTTTCACTATTACACGATGTATTTCGTAATGAGTTTGTTTTAAATACATAAATTAATTTGATATATAATTTTTTTAGTAAAAGACATTTTATACTTTAAATTGTCCTTGATCAGGATTTTTTTTTTTTAATTTTGCTTGTTTTATCCGTTTCATCCTTAAATTTTCTAGTCCTTAATTTCAACATTTTTTAATTTAGAATATCAAAAAGTTAAAGCATCCTCAGCTAATAATGGATTTTTTTCCATTATGGAAAATAATAATGGAAATAATGGAAATCAACTTTTCGAGGTTAGTCGGTTTTCCTTCCTGTACTCTTAGCTTCAAAGGTCACATCCATGGTGACATCAATAATAACATGATAAGGCCTTCAGTCAAGGTTTCAGTCAAAGGAACTGAATATGAAAAGAAGTTTTCGATTTGACTTGTTAATTAGTAACAGTTTTTAAATATTAAAATATCTTAAGAGTTTCAAAGAAAAAAACACGCAACAGAATTATTTTACTGCGTATTAAATACTCGTCCTAACACAAAATATAAAGTATTGAAAACTTTCAGAATGAACTTTAAAAATAAATGTCATTCGTCCAGAAAAATCGATGTTTTTCAATTTGTCTATGCTGCTTAAAAAAACAAGTCATCTTCATTTCCTTTAATATTTATTGGTATGGGTTTAATGAATATAATGAATATATGTAGGAAAATTAACAACTGTAATGTTCCAGCTTCATCGTAGAGTTCTACAGGGGCAGAAATGAAAAAGAAAGGACATCAATTTCCAATTTCAAAAGCAGTTGGAAATTGTTTGCGAGACGAAAGACTAACAACTGAAACTGACAGCGGAAATGGAGAGGAAGAGAGCAGCTCCCAGCGTAATTCATCTGTTGCAGGTTCCGAGGCGTCCCGTTTCGCTAATGTGAAGCTTTTTGATACCAGAGTTGTCTCTGTGGTCAGATTTCAGTATTGTGTGAGATAACAGAAAACTATTGACTTCTTTCGTTGAGAGGAATTCGTATTAACGAATTATTCGTATTATTTTTATTTTAATATTTGTGTTTTCTATTTTATTTTTATTTTTGTTTTATTTTAAAATAATATCGAAAACATTAACTCGAATTTTCAATTAATTTTATCACAAAAGTTTTGTCACAATTTTTTTGTATTTTGTTAGTTTTTTTTAGTCAATAAAACTGCACGGCTAATTCGTAATAGTTGATTGATTTAATATGCTGATTACGCTGTTAGTCAGTAAGTCAAAAAGATCTGTAGTTGCAAGATTATAAAACTTTCATTTACTGCCTCTGTAAATTAGAAAAAAAATAATTAAGAGATTGTTATTGTAGTTGATTGTTCAGAACTTCTCGAGTATTGTTCTTTCCAGGAAAATAAAGTCAGGGAGAAAAGATGTTCTAACAGATCGACAGGAACGAACAGCACATATTTGTTTTCTCAAGTTTTTGTTACGAATTTATTTGTGGGTTTTTTTTTTCATTACTTCATTATTGGACAATATCTACAAAAAATTCTGAAAGGCAGCAATTATACAGTATTTTTTTATTCATTTCACTCAGAAAAATTAAATTTTGAAAAGCAATTTTGAAAGCTTACTTTTTAGAATGTTGTAGTTTTTAACATTCTAAAAAAAAAATCAGTTTTTTTTTTCGGAATGAAAATCTCCTTATTTCTTCGGCTTTCATGTGGTTTTCATTTTATTTCTGTTTGTTACATATATATATATATTTTTCATTTTTCTCCATTCCTATATTAATATATATCTGTTTCTGTTTCATGTTACTTTAGCTTCTGAGCTAAAGTATTAACGATATGTAAAAATAAAAAAGGAAAAATTTTATACCAATAATTTGAAATGCTATACAGAAAATAGCTTTTTATATTTTTTAAAAAAAAGTTGAAATTCAAAACTATATCGTTTCTTCTGAATAATCAGAAATATTCTCTAATAAACTTACCAAATATTTACTCTAAGAGTAGGCTAGGTAATGAGAAATGGCTAACCATTTACTCTAAATGTTTCTTTACAGATGCTTAATGTGTTAGAATGATATCAGTTATGACCTTATATCTTGTATGTCTTACATCTTGGAAATCGGTTGCAGAGATTCTTGGCGAAAAGACAATACATTCATTAATTCTTGGCAGAGACAAATTGGAGATTCGGAATTCGTATCACGTGCGTTGTCGATCACAGAAATCCCATCAGTCGAACCTTTACCAAAAAATCGTTTTGCTTCTTGAGGTTCCCAAATAGAAATTCCTTTCTGACAGATTGGCCTTTAAGAAATAACCTCCATAAAACAGGTTTCAAGTCAGAACTTATCGAGTGATTTTTACTTTAAAAATATATGGGTTTTGGGGAATTCTGTTGTTCCATTAACGGAATAAGCAATTCATCTGTAAAATGCACAAAACTTATATTATAAGCATAATATTATTACCTTTTACGTAACAATCTCTTGCGTAATTAAGAACACTGAATATCACATTTTTAAACGTAAAAATCAGAAGTAGTAATCCTGTTCAACAAATATATCTAATTTTGTCTTCAAGAAAAGCAACAGCAATAACAGTTGTGTAGATTAGATATATAATTTGCTTTTGTAGACAGTAAAACATATTTATTGATGAAATATCACAATAAAACTTTACAACTTACGTAATCACTTTATTACTATACAATTCTCCCATATAAGTAAATATTTATTGATAGTTCAATTTTTCTTAACTGAAAACGAAAACTTTGTAAACTTTGTACATATTAAAGGATGTTTCATAACTCTCTTAAATAGTGTTCTTTCAGTCATTCGCAATGACAAAAATAACAGATTGTCGTAATTCTCGATATCATCAGGGTGGCTGTATGATAATATGTGGAAAATAATTTAACTTCACTTTCTAGAAAAACATGAATAATATTTTTGAACGTTATTATCAGCAGAGTATACAATTCTAAGTCAAGGTTGTATATTACTTGTGATTTCTCTCTAAAATTAAAGAAACTTAATTAATTACAGTTAGGATGTAAAGAAATTAATAATTAAATCTCTGAAGTAGGGAAGATTTTTTTCTTAGATTAAATGTAAAGAAGAATACTTAGAGAATAAGAATACTCGTTTAAGAGACTTATGTTGAATAAAAACAAGTTAACTACATCTACATCTACATCTACAAGTTAACTACATCTTGAATCCCAAGAAGTGCTGTGCAATTCATATCTCTGGTCGGAACCCAGTGGGTTGCCATGATACCGTTTTTACGGTTAACGGCTTTCCTATTCCGTCTTTGAGGGATGGCGAAACCTGGAAGTTCCTCGGAAAACCGGTGGGCTTTCAGATTCTATCTAACTGGACGTCTTTGAAGGACTTTATGGACGTCGCCTCCGCCCTCCTCAGTTCGAGGCTTGCCCCCTGGCAGAGGATTGATGCCCTGAAGACCTTCTTTTTCCCAAGCCTTCAGTTTGACCTTCGCACAGGGCAGTTTACTAAGGCGGAGTGGGCAAGATTGGACAGTACGCTTCGTCCCGAACTGAAGCGGACCCTCAACTTGCCCCAGGAAGCAAGCAATGATTATCTCTATGGAAGTCGTGCTTCTGGAGCTTGTGGCATCCCAAATGCCGCCGATGACAGCGACGTCCTTGCTGTTGATGGCGCTTTCAAGCTCCTGTCCTCGCATGACCATGCCATTAGAGATCTTGCTCGTTCAGACATTGAGTCGACTGTATCGGGTAGGATTAAACGCCCAGTTGATATTCCTGATCTGTCTGACTATTTGTCCTGTGTTGCTCGTCAGGACTTTACATTATCCACTAACGAACGCCGGAACATGTGGACAACAGCTCGCAAAGCTTCGGGTCGCCTACAGTGTGAGTGGCGCTTTGAAAACGGTGTCGTCCTAATTGCCCATAAGGACACCGTGATTCGAGAAAAGCAACGTCATCTGCTTGTAAGAATCATTCGGAGCAACATTCGCACTGCCCGTAGTCAGCGGCTGTGTTCTCTTCCTAACCAAGGCAAAGTTATGGAATGTGTTGGAGTTAGTCGAGCAAGCTCTCACTTTATCCTGAGTGGGTCCTTCACTAGGTTTGCCGACTGGCGGTTCATCCACCGCGCCCGCCTTAATTTGGTCCCCCTCAATGTCAATAGGCGGTGGCACGCCGGAGGAGTAAAGAATTGCCGTCGATGTAACTATAGGGAGGAGACTCTGCCACATGTCCTTAACCACTGCATGTCCTATGCAGCAGCCTTCCAACGGCGCCACAATGCCCTTGTGGATAGGATTCGCAAAGCGTCCTCTTTGCGTTTCCGTGTCGTTGGCGACAACCAAGCTGTTGTCGAGGGTTCTAGGCTTCGTCCTGATCTTATACTGGTGCGTCAGCAGTCCGCCCTGATTGTTGACGTAACAGTCCCCTTCGATAATCGGTTGGAAGCTTTCGCTCAGGCCCGAGAGGCCAAGATTGCGAAATATGAGTCTCTAGCGACTTCTTTGCGGAGGAATTATGCTGAGGTAAAGATCTTCCCCTTCATTGTGGGATCTCTTGGATCTTGGGACCCTAGTAATGATTCCTTTCTGCAGCTGCTTTGTTCTCCTTCCTATGGCCGATTATTTCGAAGGTTATGTGTGTCTGATGTCATAAGGTGGTCTCGTGACATCTACACACAGCACATTACTGGTCAGAGACAGTATGAGTGATTTTTGTTTTGCAGATGTTCTCTTGATCAGGTGCATTGAAGGTTGCTTCCGTCTTCCTTCATTTTTGTTTTTTCTTTTTGATTTTTGTATTTTTCTATTTTTCTATTTTTGTATGTTTTTGTTTTGAACAGAGAATGATTAATCTGATGTCTATCCAACTTGCATGGAAGCATTTTTGAGATATGACTCTGTTCTTATCAGCTTAATATCTGATACGGTTCCCATTGGGGACCCAGAATATTAAACTGATTTTTGGAATATGGCGGGGTGCTAGGGGCTTGCTCCACCCCCGCCACGAGTTGGCCTGGTATTGCAGTACCTCCAGGATCGGCTCACTCCCTTCGGGGAGATTTAAATAATCAAAAATTAGAATTTACTTACCGAAAACGGAGTATCTAAAACTCTGTACTTTCCACGTTTAAGTAATGTAATTGCCTCGAATTCAAATAAATGAAGTCCTTCACTCTCTCGTCACTGACTTCCGTGAAGAACTCCTAAAAGCAATAACTAGAAAACGCCTCCAGGATCGGCTCACTCCTGTTCGAGGAGAAATAAATAATCAAAAAGTAGACTAAATGCCAATGAAGCTTTTCATTCTCAAACCTGAAATAGTGGATTGTGTTTTAAAGCATTTCTAATTAGTAATTATAAACATCCACATAGTTGTAAGTGATGTTACAAGTTTTTAGAAGTGTTTTACTACGTAAAATACTAAAACTAGCAGAGGGAAAAAAAAATAACTTTATTCATTTGACAGGCATACAAGAACCGAT